>JAMPIV010018127.1:0-222402 GCA_024509875.1 Oreohelix idahoensis
TTCTTTTTCCTATTTTCTATCTCCACGTGTCTCAGTCACTGACATAATATGGCCGAGAGGGCAAAGCTTAGACAACTTCTCAGGGACGAAGCGAGAGAGGAGGGACTGGAAGGAGAGGAAGCGAAAGCTTTTGTCAGGGACGAACTTGAGAGATATGATGCGGAGAGGAAAGAAGAAGAACTAAAGAAAAAGAAGCAGCGGAGAGGAAAGAAGCGAAGACCTCTTTTACAGCAGAATAAGATCGATGAGGAAGCTGGAAATTCGCAGGATGCAGCATGAGGAAAGAGAGAAAGAGAAATGAGAGACAGTGTAAAAGAAGAGAAGGAGAGACAGCATGAGAAGAGAGAGAGGAAGAGAGAGGAAGAGAGAAGGAGAGACAACATGAGTTGGCTCTTAAAGCTCTAGAACTTCAAAGTCGTGGTACTGCCTCTACCTCCAGCAATGGAGAGTCTTCTCCTCATTCTTCCTTAACTGACCCTGCTAACACTCAATCTCTTCAACTAAATGCTATGTCTTTTCCGCTAGAATCTTTCCCTTGTCCAAATGAGAAGATTGACACATGGTTAGAAAAATTTGAGAAAATTGCAACTCTGTACGGGTTAGAGAGGTCGCGTTGGAACATGAAGCTTTCCCAGGCTTTGAAAAGTTCTGCGTATGATGTTTACGCCAAACTGGAAAGCAGCCAACAAGACAACTATGATCTGTTGAAGAAAGCGTTACTGGAGCGCTTGGAAATGAACGCTCGCAAATTTTTGCAACTGTTTCGCAACAGCCGGAAAGAGAATTCTGAAACTCTTCACCAGTTCTCATCTCGTCTTAAGGGATATCTAACAAAGTGCCTTGAGCTTTCGCAGCTCCCCTCTACCTATGAAGGTCTTGAGGAATTTTTTTAACAGAACAAATAAAGAACACTTTGTCTGCTGATACCCGGAGATTTCTCGCTGAGCAGGGGGCAGAAAAACTTGAAGACATTTTGGAAAAGTCTGAGCGTTATCACAATGCGCTGGCTGAACTACGGGCCACAAAGCGGAAACCGACAGAGGAGCATTTTCGAAAACATAACCTAGAGCAATCTTCTCAGGCTTCTAACCAAAATAACCACAGTGAAACTGGACCTCAAAACCCCCCTCCTGAAAAATCCAAGTTCTACAAGAACAAGTACCCCAACCACCCAAACAGTCTGATCAACCCGACCGCCCTACATGGCAGCGTGGCCAGAAAGGACAAGGTGGCAAAGGGAGAACCCCTGAGCACGGGACATATGATCAGACCGAGCACACCGAGCCGAAACGCATCGGATGCTTATTGACAGTCTCGCAAGGCGGAATTATTGACAGTGATTCCCAACCTGTTGGGGATAGACCCTCAACGCGAGGTATTGTTACTTTGAACGGTTCTCAAACTTCTTGCTTATTTGACACGGGGCTTTCTTATGATTGCATTGTTGCCAGAAACCTGGTCAAACCCGGTCAAGAGACAGCAGAGACCGTCCAACTTTGTGGAGTTCGTAAGAGTGATGCACCTACAGCGCTTCCCATCGCATTGGTGGAGATCCACTCTGATTTCGTCAGAGGTGTGATCAAAGCGGCTGTTATGGATGATCCCATCTACCCAGTCATACTTGGCGGGAGATACGTGTGTATTGGGAAACCGGAAGAGCCGATTGTGGCAGCAGTAACTACAAGAGGGCAAACCAAGAAGGAACGGGAGCCTGCGCCTAATTTGTTACCTATGGAACTTAAAGAAGCGCAATACAAGGACCCTACTTTGGCACCCTGCTTAGGAAACTGCCCATGGCTAAGGAACCCAAACAGCACGGGGACATTTTTTCTGAGGATGGCGTACTTTATCGGAGAACGGGCAAGCCTGACCAAGGTTACAACCAGCTCCTAGTACCGAAACAGTACAGAAGCCAAATCCTAGAAATGGGGCACTCTCTTCCCTTCAGCGGACATATGGGACAGAACGCCACAAACCAACGTATAACCACTCATTATTGGTGGCCAGGAGTAAATACTGATATTATCAGATATGTCAAATCCTGTGCCCAGTGCCAACGTGTGCCACCCAAGCAACGGACACCCCCAGTCTCTTTGGGTGAAATGCCAATAGTGGGAACACCATTCGAACGGGTTGTGATCGACATTTTAGGGCCTTTCGAAAGGACTAAAAGAAGGAACAGGTTTATCCTGACCTTAGTCGATACATGCACTTTATGGGCAGAAGCTATCCCGCTAACATGCGCAGATGCCAAGCATGTCGCAGAAGCCCTCGTGCAGATTTTCACTCGGTTGGGATTCCCTCAGCAAGTGTTGACGGATAATGGATCTCCATACCGAAACCTGTGTTGATGGATGAGATCGTTAAGAGATCTTGAGGACCAAACACATCCACATTAAGCCTTATACCCCGGCCGAAATGCTCGTGGAACGTGCTAATGGAAACCTCAACATGATGTTAATTAAACGGCACAAGTGAAACTGAAGATTGGGATCTTTGTATTCTGCAAGCATAATTGGCTACAGAGAACTGTTACGTACATTTATTACCTACGGGGGTAGTCTTCGGTCCTGCCAAATGTACGCACCAGTTTTATATAGTTATATTATTTGTGCGTTCGATTGATTCACGCACTGACGTGCACAATGCTGTGTGAGTTGCTTTGGACGCACGTGTAACCTAGTTGAGTAGATTGTGACGTCATGATAGGGGCAGCTCGGACGACATTTATGTCCGCAGTGTTATTCTTTGATTCCTGGCAAATTTGAAGAAGCCATCAGTTGTATTCGTATCTATTGGTCTTCATGGCGAAGCCAATAGTGGAAGTATGAAGTAAGTGTCGCCCCATTTCTTATGGCAAGTTTAATTATGTAAATTAAAGTATCAGGCCGCTCCTATTAATGGTCTAGCGGGAATTCATCGGAGATGACATTCCTAGAATTGGACACACGGAGTCGATAGCCTTTGGAATCTTTTGTAGAGGGAGAATCCATATGTGGAATCAAGTTAATGAATATATATATATGCTTCACATGTTTAATATGCCGTTTTACCTATGCCAAAGTCGTGGTATGGATACCGAGAGGTTAGCCAAGATGAAACACTAACCTGGTTGTATTGTTATATCTGCCTTTGTTTGGATTGGATATGCTATCTAAGAATTTTATGAAGAAAGTCTGGGATGCTTACAAGTATGATATAAATTATTGCTCCGTGAGAATGAATCCGTTTGCCTTAATAAACGTCCTTGGGAGAAGGTCAACGGACGTTAATACCATGTCTGTTATATGGTAATGGAAGTGATCCTTAGTCACTGGAATATAAGAGAACTTAACTGTTAGAGAATCTACAACAACTATTAACAGTGATATTAACATTTTGACGTATGATCTTCGCATCTGTAACTATGATTGTCTTGTTCCACTTCGTTGGTGTCACGTCAATAAAATATATGTACAGTAATCACCGACTTGTGTGCTGCCAATACTTGCCCAGTTCACCCAATTCAACGATACTTGTTGGAATTTTCGTTTGAAGAACTTTGTTGACATTCATTCCGTTTTAACCATTCGCGTTTCAATTTACCTCTTCACTGAACTCAACGATAAAATGGAGTCAACAATAAATGGTGGCCAGTGTGGTCTGGAAATATCTAACTTCCAAGGAACGTACCCATCCAAATTATCGTTTGAAAAGAAGAATTTTTACTTTCAAGGCGACATCATCTCAATTTGGATCCTAGCGTGATATGAATCAGATTCAACTTACGTTTACCAAGGTCAAGGTCTTCAATCAACCTCCACGTCAAGTTTCACAGTGACTGATTACTTGGAGATCATCTCTTCATCATTATTACGTGCGAGCTGTAATCTAGAGAAGCAGAACGAAGTATTTTATCTGTAGACGTACATCCACGGAGACGAGGCACATTGATTTTTTACCTGCACGCGAGATGAGTATAACGTGTTTCCGTTGTACACTTTATTACGCTTAGTTGTGCCTTCCGTGATATGTCCACATTCATATTTTTCGTGTTAAGTGTTATATGTTGTGTATTCTTCGTGGGAGGTAGGGAGGTTGATCTGACGAACGAGATCCATCTCGAAGCCAATTCGGGCTCTTCGTCAGACGTTCTGTAGGGCTCGTCTTGTAAGTTTCAATTGAGCGATAGTTCCGGTACAAGGCTAGAAACCTTGCCGAAGTTCCGATCGCTAGTTGCTTCTTATAATATTATCTATTTAGCTGTTTCGTCACGTTTAATCGTTGTTTTTGGTAGCTATTTTTATTCATAATTTAGTTTTATGATGAATTTTGTTTGTATTTTGCGTCCATCTCACCTTTCCTGTCGTTTAGTTTTTTACAAAACCTATGTTTTTACACTGTGTTGTCAATTGTACTGTTAATTATCTGATCGTAGTTATCGTCGTATATTTTTACGATATTCTATTTTAGTTATACATTTTTATTTTTTTTGATTTCTACGATTGTGTTCTACCGTCCAGTTTATCATGTCTTGTCGGTTATGTTTCTATTGTCTTTCTCGTTGTTCATTTCATGACATTTGATTACATAAATTTATTGATTAATAACATATTTAATAATTATATGATAACATTATACCGTTCTAAGGACAGGAACGAAGACCACGAGTTGTAGTAACAATTTTAAGTAGTATTATTACATAATAAAATTGAATAATGGCTACCTTAGACTATTTCATTAAGCAAGCAAAAGCTCTTCAGATGGCTCCTGAGGAAGCAAAAGCATTTGCACTTGCAGAATATAAGAAAGCTCAAGAAATAGAAGCTGATCAGAGAAGGTTAGAAACTTTACGTTTGGAAAATTTGAAATTTGAGGCAGATCAAAAAAGAATTGAGGCTGAGGAGATGAAAAGAAAGAAATTTATAGCTGAGGAAGAGGAGAAAAAAATGAGATTAGCCGCTGAATTAGAAGATAAACGATTTCAGCGAGAGGCAGAACAGAAGCAAAGGGAGGCTGAAGAAAGACTTAAAATTGAAATGGGAAATAAACAAAAGGAAATGGAAGAAAAAAGATTAATAGCTGAAAAAGAAATGGAAGTTAAACAAAAAGAAATGGAAGTTAAACAAAAAGAAATGCAAGAAAGAAGATTAATAGCTGAACAAAACACAAAACGACTTCAGCTTGAGATGGAAGAGAATGAAAGAAAACGACAGCATGAACTGAAATTAGCAGAGTCAGAATATGAGAGACTTAGGTTAACTCAGGAAGCTAATTCTCAGAGAACTTTTGAAAGCCAAACTTCATCCAGACATGATAATTTTAAGGAAATTCACCTTAAATTACCAAAATTTAATCCCCCGTCTGATGACGTGATATTCTTCCTAGATAGGTTTGAGGCCACTTGTGTGTCTTATAACGTGGATAAAGCTCTATACTGTACATATTTATCCAGATTACTTACAGGGGACGCATTAGCAGTTTATCATACCACCAGCATTGGTGAGAAAAATGACTATAATGCTCTTAGAGCGGCACTTCTGCAAAAATTCCAAATGACAGAAGACCAATATCGATTAAGATTTCATACATTACTACCTCAATCTAGCAGAAATTTTAGTGATTTTCTGTCACAAATACGACTAACATTAGAAAGATGGATCGAATTATCCAAAATTGAAAAGTCGTATGAAGGTCTCTTCGATTTACTGATGCGCGATAAGGTACTTTCGTCTGTAAATCCTACATTTCTCGCATTTTTACACGAACGGAAACCTTTATCTATGAAAGACTTAGAACAGCATGCTAAAAATTTTTGCACTGCTCACCCAAACATGGATCTAAGTAATGCACAGATTAAGAATGAATTGCCTGTTGCTTTTGCAGCACAACAAAACAATTTTTCACGCAATCGTTCTTTTAGTGCTGACAGATATGTCAATAAGGGAAATAATGACAATTTTAACAATGGTAATTTTTACAAAGGGAAGCAATTTCAACAATCTGCTCCATTTAATGTTTCTTGGAACCAGGCTCACAGATCGCGAGATTTTGGTAACAATAATTTTAAAAATAATCAAGGACATTATAATAAACAAAACTGGAGATCAAGATCTCAGGGTCCGCAAAACAAACAATTTTTTGGAAATAAACCATTTTACCAACATCATAACGATAATTATACAAATTATCGGACTAATCCAAATTTTAACTCTAGCAGAAACTACAATTATGGCAATTTTAATGACAAAAATCAAAATCGATCGCGTCGACGAGATAGATCGTTGAGTAATACGAATAGACATTCTAATGTCGCTTTTAGTGATACACAG
This sequence comes from Oreohelix idahoensis, assembly GCA_024509875.1. Taxonomy (NCBI): domain Eukaryota; kingdom Metazoa; phylum Mollusca; class Gastropoda; order Stylommatophora; family Oreohelicidae; genus Oreohelix; species Oreohelix idahoensis. The sequence goes on from JAMPIV010018127.1 coordinate 6,312, forward strand.
GCTAACATTGAACAGGGTAAAGGAGCTGAAACTCATAATGCTATGTGTTGTTCTCTTGATTGTACCCAAGTCAAAGATTGTTCAGAATGCTCTACTCTTTTCCAGCCCAGGGCGATCACGACGCTGCGTTGCGGACATACCTTGCCTAGTCTACCTGCAGTCTGTACGGCCACTGCTGCGTCAGTACACCAGGGACAGGGCTCTCTTAAGTTTAACAAGGGATTTGTCAACAATATTTCATGCTCTCTCCTATTTGACTCAGGTTGCAGTACAGTCGGCGTCCGGACTTCGCTGATCAACCCAAGTTGTGCCACGGGCCGGGTTGTCAAATGTGTAACGTTTGGTGGCACAATTGAAACATTTGCCACTGCTATTATTGATCTTAATACACCATTTTTTTCAGGAAAGATTCAAGCTTGTCTCCTTCCGAATCCAATTTGTGATTTAATACTTGGTCGCATACATGGTATTAAAGAGTGTACACCACAGCAAATTGCTGAATGGGAAGAGCGACATATTCAAACTGCAAATGCAGTAGTGACTAGAGCGCAAGCTACTAATATGTCGCATGATACACCTATGGAACCTACAGTTCATACCACTTGTGATGATGATGCTCCTATTTCACGGGAGTTGTTTGCAACATTGCAAAAGAATGATGATTCATTAAAAAAAATTTTTCAGTATGTGAACAAAAATAATACCAGCAACAAACTTGCAAAATCTAGACATGACTTTATACTTAAAAATGGGATTTTGGTTAGAGTAATACGAGAAAAGGATTCATCCTTATGTTCTCAGATTATAGTCCCATCCTGTATGAGATCTCGTATATTACGACATGCGCATGACTCGCAATGTGCGGGCCATATGGGTTTTTCGCGTACCAAATCCAGAGTGCTTTCGGCATTCTACTGGCCAGGCGTCCATAAGGACATCACTCTCTATTGTCGGTCTTGTTTGATATGTCAAGAAGTTAAGGTACGGGGTCCATTTCATGCGGCTCCTATTCAAGCTGCGGACATCCCGATTAGACCATTTGATAAAATGGCTATAGACATTATTGGTCCTATGCTACCATCTGCTAGAGGGCATACGCATATTCTTACGTGCATTGATATGTGCACTCGTTGGCCTGAAGCCATCCCTCTCAAGAACACTTCATCTGCCAGTGTAGCAGAGGCATTGATGTTAATCTTCTCACGCATTGGTTTTCCACGGAAAATCTTGTCGGATCATGGGGTTCAGTTCATTTCTGAATCCATGTCTCAAGTTATGAAGACATTAGGTATAGACAGATCTCTAAGTTCTATTTATCATCCGATGTCAAATGGGTTAATTGAGCGTCTAAATAGGACACTCAAGCAGTTGTTGGGTAAGATGACTCAAGACCATCCCCAAGACTGGGATCGGGTCCTACCCGCTTGTCTCTTTGCGTATCGCGAAGTACAAAATCAAGCAACGGGGTTTTCTCCATTTCAACTTGTTTTCGGCATGCAACCACGCGGTCCGATGTCGTTAATCCACGACTTATTGGTTGACGAGAATATTGAAGAGGAAACTCAATCCTCTTATGAGTATGTGATCTCTCTGAGAAAGAGAATCATAGATGCTTGTAGACTAGCTACTGCATCATCCGAACAAGCCAAAGAAAAAGCTCGTCTATTTGCAAACAAGTATAGACGTCTTCGCCAGCTCATACCTGGTGATGAAGCTTTTGTATTACTCCCTGCGCATAATAATCGTCTTTTAATTACCTGGAGAGGTCCTTTCAGGATCATCTCAAGAATATCCGATGTCGACTACATCGTTGATGTTAATGGTAAACATAAAACCTTCCACATTAATATGTTGAAGGAATATTACTCACGTCCTGATTATCTACAATCAGTGTTCCAAGCAACTGACGATCCTACACCTCCTATTCAACACTATTCTAGTTTGTCAGTCATCCAAGAAGAGGAATCTTCTTTCGATGATGTACAACTACCAATACCAGTTGTACCACTCCATTCCACTGAGAAATGGAATGATGTTACTATCTCATCTACTCTTACTGATGATCAACGTCAGCAAGTCTCTAATATTCTACACACGTATGAGGATGTCCTCACTGACATCCCAGGTCATACGTCAGTCATCCAACATGACATTATTCTGACTGACGATACACCGATTCGAGTTCGCCCATATCCTATTCCTTTACACTTTCGTGATAAGGTTGATAAGGAATTGGATGAGATGCTTCAATTAAATATAATTGAACCATCTTCATCACCATATTCTTCTTCTATGGTAATCATTAGGAAGAAGGACAACAATATACGTCTTTGCGTAGATTACAGGAAATTAAACAAAGTTACAAAATTCGATGCGGAACCATTACCTCTTTTAGACGACTTATTAGAGAAATTATCTCATGCCACATTCTTTTCGAAATTTGACCTTTCAAAGGGTTATTGGCAAGTGCCATTAACCCCTAAAGCAAAGCCATTCACCGCTTTCTCGACGCCACGGGGTCTTTTTCAATGGAATTTTATGCCATTCGGTCTAATGAATGCGCCAGCTACCTTTGTACGCATGATGCGCCGCATATTGTCTCATCGTCCCGATGTCATTACTTATATAGATGACATCTGTCTTTTCAGTGACTCTTGGGATGAACATATTCAGGGTTTAAAATCTTTACTTTCTACCTTACGGGATTATAACTTAACAGCGAAACCTTCAAAGGCTTTTGTCGGTTTTCATGACATCTCATTTCTTGGTCACCGTATAGGTCGCGGTTTAATGTATACAGAAGACAGTAACGTCTCTAAAATTTTAAACATCTCAGCACCTAAGACAAAAAAACAAGTGAGGTCGCTCTTAGGACTAATACAGTTCTATTCTAAATTCATCCCTCATTTGTCTACTATAACTGCACCTCTTTCTTCGTTACTGAAGAAAGGCACACCTAATGTAATAAAGTGGTCGCAGGATCATCAAACGGCTTTAGATTATATAAAACAATTTTTTTTCAAATAAGCCTTTTTTAAGGTTGCCTAACAAAGATCTCACCTTTGTTCTTCGCAGTGATGCTTCTTCCTACGCTATCGCGGCAGTTTTAATGCAGGAATACGGAGGCACCTTATTTCCGATTATGTACGTATCCAGAAAGCTTACGACGAGCGAGATGAAGTATTCCGTTCTAGATAAAGAGCTCCTCGCTCTTGTCTGGTCAATCACAAAACTGGATCGTTATCTCCTCGGATCACACTTTGTGGTGGAATCCGACCAGAAAGCTCTTACAGCACTGAACACAGGGAACGTGAAGTCATCAAAGTCAGCGCGTTACGCTATTGCGCTTCAACCGTTCCATTTTGAGATACGAGCTATTCCTGGAGTACAGAATGTGTTTGCAGACTGTCTTTCAAGATGCCCTAGTGAACACGTCGAAATTAAACCACTTCCAGATGGTGAAACGTCCTCACAGAAACATGAATAACTTTGTACATGGTCACTGATTATACATCTGTGGAGACTATGTGTAGTTCTGCAGTATTCGTATATATATAACTTTCAGAATATACTTACGTATGGATTATAACATTATTTCTTGTGGAGTAACGTTTTGTTAGAACGGGAACAGTGATATTAAAGTAACATTTTTTTTTTAGTATGGAAACATTGGTAAGAGTGACAAATAGACATTCACTATTGTTATGGAACAGATTACACTACATATCGTGTTCGTAAACGTATTTCAGACATGGTACATTGAGAACATATTCTTGTCGATTTAACTAGTTCTAAAAGAATATTAACAATGAGTGAAATTGAAATCACTTAGAATAAATTAGTAATTAGTTATTTGTTCATAAATTAAGTACTACTAATTAGTATAATTCAATTTAATCAATTTGATTGATTATAAATCACACATCTACTAATTTTATTAGTGTTTCGCAATACGTGCATTCACGTATCCCACTACATGATATCTCACTTTTAGATAACTAGTCAAACTTACTAGTGTTAGGAAATAGTAAGTGCGTTGCTTCTTAAAGTGTTTAATTATGCTTTGTTTCATTTTGCATGTTGTATTTTAAAATTTTCTGTTTTATTGATTCTTTTATCATTGATCATCATCAGTGTTGCTGTTCATTTTCATTTTTGAAATCATATGTTTCAAATTTCTTTTAAAACAATTTTGTTGAATTTTATTATCATCTTTTTTGTATGGTTTATTTCATTTTCATTTTCAACTTCTTTTTACTTTGAATATTACCACATCGTTCCAAAGTAGGTCGATGGTGGATGTGTGCTTTAATGCATACTATCATTTAGTTATATTGTTTTCATTTAATATTCTTTTCTTAATATGATATAATTTTATGCATGTCATAAATCTTGTTGTAGTTTTGACTCACCTCTCTCGAGTAATTAGTTCGAAAAAAAATTAATAGAATTAATTTTTTTAAGGGGAGGTAATAAGGGAGCTGTTACGTACATTTATTACCTACGGGGGTAGTCTTCGGTCCTGCCAAATGTACGCACCAGTTTTATATAGTTATATTATTTGTGCGTTCGATTGATTCACGCACTGACGTGCACAATGCTGTGTGAGTTGCTTTGGACGCACGTGTAACCTAGTTGAGTAGATTGTGACGTCATGATAGGGGCAGCTCGGACGACATTTATGTCCGCAGTGTTATTCTTTGATTCCTGGCAAATTTGAAGATGCCATCAGTTGTATTCGTATCTATTGGTCTTCATGGCGAAGCCAATAGTGGATGTATGAAGTAAGTGTCGCCCCATTTCTTATGGCAAGTTTAATTATGTAAATTAAAGTATCAGGCCGCTCCTATTAATGGTCTAGCGGGAATTCATCGGAGATGACATTCCTAGAATTGGACACACGGAGTCGATAGCCTTTGGAATCTTTTGTAGAGGGAGAATCCATATGTGGAATCAAGTTAATGAATATATATATATGCTTCACATGTTTAATATGCCGTTTTACCTATGCCAAAGTCGTGGTATGGATACCGAGAGGTTAGCCAAGATGAAACACTAACCTGGTTGTATTGTTATATCTGCCTTTGTTTGGATTGGATATGCTATCTAAGAATTTTATGAAGAAAGTCTGGGATGCTTACAAGTATGATATAAATTATTGCTCCGTGAGAATGAATCCGTTTGCCTTAATAAACGTCCTTGGGAGAAGGTCAACGGACGTTAATACCATGTCTGTTATATGGTAATGGAAGTGATCCTTAGTCACTGGAATATAAGAGAACTTAACTGTTAGAGAATCTACAACAACTATTAACAGTGATATTAACATTTTGACGTATGATCTTCGCATCTGTAACTATGATTGTCTTGTTCCACTTCGTTGGTGTCACGTCAATAAAATATATGTACTGTAATCACCGACTTGTGTGCTGCCAATACTTGCCCAGTTCACCCAATGCAACGATACTTGTTGGAATTTTCGTTTGAAGAACTTTGTTGACGTTCATTCCGTTTTAACCATTCGCGTTTCAATTTACCTCTTCACTGAACTCAAAGATAAAATGGAGTCAACAAGAATCTTCTCATACTTCCACAGGATTTCCGCCAGCTACACTCTTATTCGGCAGACCCATTAAGGGCCCGCTTGAAGCCTTACTTTAGTCTCTGACAGACGAGAAGGCGGATGAGACAGTCGTCTCAGCAAGTAAATATGTGTCGGTTTTAAAGGAAAGGTTGAAACTAGGGTGGGACCTAGCAACGACTAACTTTAAGCGAGCACGCACAAAGCACGCTAACCGATACAGGAAAGTCGCGAAAGAAAGAGAACTAGAAGCAGGAGAGAAAGTTCTGGTGTTACTCCCTACCGAGAACAACCAACTGAAGATCGGATGGCAAGGGCCGTTTACCGTCCGGAAAAAGATTTCTAAGGCTAACTACCAGATCTCTATTCAAGGAAAGGAAAAGGTTTTCCATTTAAATCTCTTAAAGAGATACTTGGAAAGACCTGTGCCGACCTCCGACCATCTCCTGACGATCGCCAGAGCTGACGAAGATGATGATAGTGGCAGGGATATTCCACCGCTGTCACAGGAAATCTTTCAAAAATGTCAGAAGCGGCGACGCTCTTTCAAGCGCGCATGGGAGACATTCCAGAGGAAGGAAACTTTGGGGAGTAGACTTGAGTAGGAACTGGAGAGAGATGGAGGGGGAAGATGAGAGGGAAGAAGACAGACACCCCGAAGCTACGGTTATAGGAAATTTAATTTCATAACGTAGACATGGAGTGCTTCCATATCTTAAAGGGGGGACGTCCTGTCACGTAGGTCTTTATATCATTAAATTGCCTACATCTTCTTCCTATTCTCTCACCCGCATCCTTTATTTTATTATCTTTCCTTACTTGTTTTTTCCTGTATTTTTCGCATCACTTGTTTTGCGAAAAATATTTTCTCAGTATCCTCAAACTTTACCTTGTGTTTTTCTCATACTGGGATACGTAATTCTATTACTTAGATGTCAGTCAGACGAGAAGGGCAATTAAGTTGCGGCTATCTCAGACATCGAGCCGACTTGGGTCTGCACCTTCAGATGACACGACACTCCTGAGTTAGATTCTCGACGTAAACGCGTGAGAATGCTAGCAGAGAGCCGACATCCGTCTGCATTTTCACCGGTCAACAAGTAGTTGCATCGGCCGAACGCTTAAGCAGGAGCGAATATTTACACCTTATAGTCGCAGTTTCAGACATCTGTCGTCTGGAAATCCCAGCTGATACGGCTCACTGTTGGCCCGGACAGCGCGAGGTGCGGAAATGCAGAAGTGTCAGTTATGTAAGACGTCTAGTAATGGTAATGTTAAACGTAAGGTGTTTTACACGGGAAAGGGGAGATGATTTCGGTTTTTTGAGAAAATGTGGGATTGTTTGCCCCTGTTTTCAAATATCCACCCAGGAGCTGAAATCTGATTTCATTTCAGTCTTCAACATCTTCAGTAGACGGAAACACGTGTGCTAGCGAATGAAGCTTGTATAGCGAATTTCATAGTTCTCGTCAGATTTGTGACGAGCTTCTAACTACCTATCTAGTGAATTATCCTAGTCGTGGTGTTACCGTAGTGCTGTGGTGAGATTAATAAAATAGATATCTAGTATTTTGGAAAGTGGTTAAAGCGTTAAATCGCTCATTTCATTTTAACTAGTTTCTTTTGAACAGAGTGCTTAATTTATAGTTTGTTATATTCTCTAAGTCGACGAGTTACAGTGGAAATACATAATAAATTATATCTTTAGCTTACTAAACTAGTAGCTATAAGGAATTTAATTTAACGGCTAACACTCAGTCGAAACTGTTTTAATAACAAACTTATAAATGCTAGACGCGACATCAGTGAGTTTTGACGGAATACGCACCATATTCCTAATTCCTGATGATCGATTTTATATAACACCGGAAGTTTAAATAATAAGTCAAGCTGTAGGCTTGCTATTTAAAATGTAAGTTATATTGAGTACATAATAGGTAAATGATTTATATGTGCTTTTCCTTTTATACAGTGAAATACTGGGGTGACCCGAACTTTACCAGCATTTAATAAGAGTTCATACTTGTGAAGAAATAGACTGTCCTTATTTTGAACCACGTGGGTTTCTCAAGTAACACTGATCTGACAGTGCATATGCAAACAGAGTTAGACAGAAATACTATATCCCACTAACGGGTTTTCAAAGACTGTAATGATCAATACTGGGCCTGTGAACCAGATCTTAATTTCTTCCATAAACTCTACGTAAATTTTCTGCCTGGCGGCGAGAATAATTACAATCAAGAGCATTAACTTTCCGACATTGTTGACAAGGGAGTGGGGAACTAAGATTTTCTGTTTGAGAGAAGTTGTCCACCGGTCATCTTCCTAATTAAGGGAAACTTCGTGTTCTGACATTTTGTGCTCGTTTAAGCCTAATTCTTACCTCGTGAGTCAAGTGACATTAAACTTTAGTCTGAAATAACTATCGCCTGAAGCAGACGCTCCCCAGATCCATTTTGATGAAACCAACAAACAAATCTGCAGAGCTGGGATCTGTTTCATTAAACGACAGTAACAGATAAAAAGTGTGAGTGTCCAAAATTTGCGCCAGCCGGCGAAACCACAACACGATTGTAAGTATATCAGGGCCCTGATGAAAGAACCGAGTGAAAGTGACGGAAGGATGTTCGTTGTATAATACACTCACTTGTTATATTTGTTTTTTTTTCCTTAGGCGAGATTTGCTGCTTAAGTAACGTGTTCCTTTAGAATAGATACTGCTGTCAAAGTCAGTCTATACCTTCAAAGGGGAACAATATTAGACCCTAACCACATGCATCTATAACTCTTTGGGCCATCATCTGTCATCCTAACGGGGCTGTGGGCTAAACCTAGAGTTAAGATCATAACGGGGCTATCATCCTTGTAGCATTTTCCTTGAATTTTATGACTATTTGCATATGTTTTTCCTTGATGAAATTTTTGGTGTTGTGAGAAGATTTTTTTAGATGATAATAATAAAATCTCTCTTGAACTAAATCAGTGCGTTGGTCAGCTCGTTCAAATAATACATATATTCATGGTTATAGATTTCCTACGTCTGTGTGTTTAACTGTCGTCACGTGTATGTGCGTGCCCGTGAGTAGATAGAGATTTATGTAATATATATCTGTGGTTTAGACTGTCTGACACTTTAAAAGCGGTCGTAGAAGATAGGTGAGAGTGAGAGAAGATTATCTCGATTCTCAAAGACAGCCTCTATATCACATTCTATCATCTCACGTGTGGAAATTCTATTGCTTTTCACCAGCTCACACTGTGACTATCACTCATTCCAACCTATTCAGAAGGGACCAAACCCAAGTCTTAATTCTCCTATCTAAAATCTACGACAAGTGAATATAACCTGACACATTTCAGTGTGTCTGAAATGTCAGTGTGTCTGTCAGACTAGCCAGTTATAATTCAGAATTTCTGTTTATCAGACCGGACACATTTTATTGGAGTATTCATCAGGACTTACAATTCAGCCCAGGAAATCTCTATCATTTTAATAAGGAAAGCCGCTGTCTGAGGAAACTGAAGGAAACACACGGAGTCAGAAAGGGAATTATTCAAATTAACGACCCCAATTACACGTGTAATAAGGCAACTGCCAGTGCCTTTGATTCATCTGAGCAAAACCTTTTGTGAGCCAGGATTGGCGTAAGTTGTGATTTTACATTCTAAATTTTATTTATAACATGTGAACTAATACATATATGTATATTACCATGTGAATTTTAATAGGTGAAAATAGCTAGTGGATGTCCTAGTTATTTGAGACTGGCAACTTCAGCGTATAGAATGATGATTTCATGAACCACCACTGCCAAGGGCTGGTGATTGCTTTATTGCTAGTTTCGTAAAGAGAACAAAAAGCATAAAGTAGTTCCAGGTTCCATATGGAACAGGGAGGAAAAGATGAAAGAAATGATGTACATTCTAAGTATAATACTTACAGTGTCAAACCAGTGTGAATGTCGATGTTAACATATGCACTTTAAAATTAATGGAAGTTTCAAACTTTTCAAATCAGTGTAAACATAAATGAAAACATATTCAATTTATATTGTGGACACTTTTCATTCAGTGGAAATGTAAATGTAAACATATTCTATCTGTACTATTAAAACTTTTCATTTAAATGTAATGTAAAGCTAAAGCTATTCAATTTAAATGTAAAGAAAGTTTTATCCCGAGGGATTAAATTTAATTCTCATCGAGGGTAAATTCTGAGATAAATGGGATGGTAGAATAGAAGAAAGGGGACACATACGTATGTGCCGGGAAACGCAATACTTAGAAGAGCTTTTCGTTTCTATTCTTTATCATAGTTATTGGTGGTACCAGCAAAAAGTACTATCTCTGGAACAAGCAGGGACAAGTGGCCTACGCTTTATTTAAGACGAGGGACCAACTTCGTAGACTCTCCTTGACATTTCTGGGAAACGAGCTACACCCGACAACCTTGACCAGCGATAGCAGTGTAAAAAGAACCCATCAGCGGGAGCAGAAATTACTATTGGCAGCTAAGTGTAAAATATATGCTGCCAAAGTGAACTTTTTTTCATCGTCTCTATTACCGATGAATGATGAAACTTATCTTCCAAACTATTCAATTATCTTCAAACTGTTAAAACTTAAGTGATTATTAAATTTTGTTATTTGTAATTTTACAAATTTAACTTCGATTTAATCATTTTATTGTTACTGCATGTTTGTTTCAGTTAAATTACTCTAAACTGAGCTATACCAGAATCATAAGATTTCCACTGAGTTAATCAGACGTGGGGGCTTAAACGAGCTAAAATAAACCATTGCTTAATCCTTCACAAAAGGGGTCGGCAGATTCTAGAATTAACGTGCTAAGCCAAAGCAGCATTGTTTTCGCTTATCTGAATATCTTATGAAGACTCCCTTTGTGATAGAAGTGTCATTACCCTTCTATCTACATCTCTGCTAAGAGTAATCTTGTGCGAAGGTAGACACCTTTGAAGCCCATATTAGATACTCTTGAGTTTTGGTCACTGTTGGACCACTACTGCAAAGCAGGGGAGGCAATACCGTCACACGGGTCATTCATAATAAAAAATTATTTAAAATAACAGATCAGTGAAAAATGAATGAAAATCGAAGAGTGCAAAATGAAAAATAAAATACAATAAAAATTACAATGAGTGTTGAATTTCTGTTGAAATAATTTAGTTTTATTCTTACATCCTGTGACGTACGTCTAGTTTGACAAGTGAATTTTCCCTGATTTGGTGGATGATTAAAGGGACTTTAGCTTTTCATAACATTAGAACCCCTGAACATCAGTATTGTTTAACTTTTCATCAACGAAGAGTAGCGGCTATGATCAAAGCAGTCAAAGACGATCCCCAGAACAGAGAAGCAGAAACTTAGCATCTCCGTGCGAACACTGAACCGTTCGCAAGATGGACACGAGCGGTTAGAAGAAAGCTTCTTGCAGACTTCGCACCTCTGTGGCAACCGGCAGGCTTGCCCGAAAGACTATGGAACGGGAGAGACGGAGCGCTCAGCGTGGCGGATACGATCTTAGGAATCAGGAAACTCACCGCGAACGAGACTAGTCTCGCAGAAATTTCACATCCTCGCGCGAGCAGCCTGAGACGAACGAAGATCGGAAGCCAGTCGGCCCATCGCGGTTAGCATGGGGGATAAATAACTTCGACTTTCCCTGGGATCTGATGAGGCGCGAAATTTTCACACGACCCATTTAACTTACATTCCCGTTAGATATATACAGAATCTGAAAAGGGCAACTTTATCATTCGTTCTGACAGCATTCTAAGATTCACTAGCATATAGTTACATTCCTGCTAGATTTCATCTAAATTGTTGGCTATTGGAGTGAATTCTTTTCTGTGCAGACGGTAATGTATACTTTAGCTTCGAGTGATCAGTGGTCTAGTTATTTCATTTTTATTTCACTGGATTGTGGTGTAAATTTAAACTTATTAAATAAACCCATTTTCAAAGTTCCAGTGCAAACTAAATGTTACATCTATAGGTTAATTTCCTAATACAATAGCCGCGTAAATTAATTTTGCAACTGTTAAGGGAATTGTGACTTTAATACAGTTTAGTTCTGTATAGATAGATGTGCTTTTAAAATTATTAACCTCACGGAGAGTTTTTTCTTGATTTACTAATTAAAGACGCGAGCGCAGAAAATAGTCTAACTGTAAATGTATCGCGCGTTAGATTTTAATATGATTTCATTGCATTTCATGTTTTTTCTATTTGTATCCAGAGTGATCTTTCGAACCTCGCATCCCAGCAATTAGGCAGCATTTAAGCAGCCATTACGCAGCAATAGAATATATATAGAGCCTTGCCGACCCAGTTCGATTACTCCAGTGACATATGAACTTTTGTAAAGCTAAACTTGTGGCGACCTGTTGCGGGTCTCGCTCCTCTGAATTTAACTGAGAACAAAGCCACCCAAGAAACACTTTTAAAATACTAATTCATAAAGTCGTTAAAACTGGAAGCAGAACAGTCGCCAGTAGCAATATTCTACTCATGCTCTCTTTTTGTGAAGAAGAACATAGATTTACCTGAACACTGTCTGTCAAGTATATTCAGTGGATTTTAACCCCCCCCCCCCCCCCCCCCCCCCCCGAAGAAGAACCTATCTCAGTGTTTTGTAGTTGTGACATTACGGCAAAAGAAAGTTATCTCCACCAGCTGTGCCCATCTTAGAAACCACACCATACCTCACACTTAGCCAAGTGCCTGTGCCATTCATTAGGAACTTTTTATTATAAAAAAAACAACAGTAGCCTTTACGCTTCACCGTCTGGCGATTTTTTGAGACTATTAGCTACCAGCCCACCTCGATAAATCTGGGGCCTGACACAGAAGAAATAAAAAGACAATTTCCATTGTTCTACGGTATTATCTGCTGTTTGAAAATTCCTAGGAAGTGCCAGAATTCACCATTTGGTATGTCTGTGTGTGTGCCTGTGTGCTGGCCAGCCAAGCGTATTTTTGAATGAAAGGAGATTTAATCTTTTTTTACCCTTATAATTAGTTCGACCTAGTATTAAGGTGTACTGTATTCATTGTACGGGATTTCTCCTAGCGGGATTGTTTAACTGTGTTCATTTCCCCCTCCCGTAAAATTTGTTGGATAAAGGAAAACATTTGAGAACCCTAGCTTTTCCTCTACCCCCTTATCACTGTAACCCCTTGCCTCAGAGTAATAAATTTACCATTGGGTTAAATTGCCTAACTCTGATCATCATCATCACCCCCTCCCCCTCCCCCCCTCCCTCGTCACATTTGTATTCTGTAACATTTGATTTCTGACTGTAAATTGATAATTATTTGTGACTTAATTTTTATGATAATAAAAGTATTAAAACTTTATTAGCATTGGTGTCGGCTGGCCCAAATCAAACATTGCCCATATTTGTTATTGTAGTCCGTATTCATGTACGTTGAGCGTCAGAATCACCAAATCGGTGAGTGCGCCTGAGTGACTGGAACTGACAAACAATTGTTTGCTCAGAAGAGTGGTAGGAGTAGTTTTGAGAGTCAATTATTGTCGTAAACCGAGACTGTCCTTACTATTCCCAGCACTTGTGAATCTACTACCTGACTTTCCTAAATCCTTATTCCCACAGAGCCTTCACTATCATTCTACACTCTAAAGGGACCAATATCCATCAGAACTCTCTCAGAAAAATTACGACACATCCTAATGTGAAGTTTGGGGTGTGTGTGTATTTTTGTAACCAGAGTTTCGATATCCATGTCAATCGAACGATTTCGGATGCTGACTGCTGGCAGTAAAACATTGCTTTGCACCGGACGTTTTAAGTCTAATCTCAAAAGTATGAATTATGCCATATTATTAAAGAAATATTTTATTGTATGAGCGCAGCCACAAAACAATTTTACGCGGGCCACATTTGGCCCGCGTGACTGCAGTTAGACCACGCTGGCCTAAGGCCTTCGGAGTTCTTAATCACGCCCTGCCTTTAACCGACATTAACATTCGGTAACATATAATTTATTTTGAAGTTTCCGCAGCTCTGCCCATGGAAATTGAGAAAGTATATCGCACGGCAGAAATAAACAGTTACATATAGGGTTTATTTCAAATTCTAGATACTTTGAAACCTGAAAATAGACATGATTTTATCAAGGTAGATCTTTGTGGCGCTCACTATTTCTAAAGCAGGTCCCTACAGCTCCTGAGTTGACTACCGCTAATGTAAACGCTTTCATTGGTATTACTAATGTGTGAGGTCGGCCAAGAAATGTTCCGACTACGACTCCTGAAATCTTAGAAGTCCGACTCCGACTAAATTTTTTTGTACTAGTCATATGACATAAAATTCAGAGTCGTAATCCGGAAATTTTTTTACCAACTCCGCTAAAAAACGTCCGACTCCGACTCGACAGCCCTGCACATTACTCTGCATTTCCTGCTGCATTCTGGACTGACGTACGGAGCGTAACATTTTGTTACAGGCCTCACATAAAATCTTTAGTTCTAACAGAAACACTACGTTAACATTATATACTGCTCAAAAAAAGTTAAAGGCCACTTTCAATTTTTAGGTCATTTCAACTAAGCTGTTTTTTTTAAATATGAAATTAATATGAAATTAATATGAAACAAATATAAAGGTATGTTATCAGGCACTCGCAGGAAATAAAGAAGTAGAACACCAGACAACAGAAAAACAACAGACATGAGTGGCTTACCCAGGATTTGAACACTGGACCTTCCGTGCGACAACCCCGCCTAGCCATGCAAGCGAATCACACTATCCGCTCTGCCATCTACGCATCATCTAAAATGATGTTTCAATGGCAGGTCAATAGTGCGAACCACAATACATGACACCAGAATTCCTCCATGGGCAGTTCAGCCTATTAATGACGCAATCACTTCTGTTGTATTTCTATCAAGCAGTATAGGCCGAATCCTTTATTATTATTATTATACTGTTTACAGGCCTCAGGTTTCCCTCCCTTATTTGTTTTTTTTTAAACCTGAACACTCAGTCACAAAAGTTTTGCTGCATTTTGTTGCATGCGTAAACAATGTTTGTTAATCTGACAATAAATCAAATCTGTGTTACGTGTGTATACCTCCATGGTCAATCAAATGCACGTGGTGGAAAGAGAAATAATGCATGTTTGAAAATGCTTCCTATGGCAAAGCCTGTTGATAACATTGCTGAAATTTGCTTTTCATGTGCAAGTCGTGACTCTGGCGAACACATTTCACCCACTTTTCGGAAGGAACGGGCAATGGGAATATTTGTAACATTTACCATTTTAGCCATGGCTCAGCGTGTCTTGCCGTCTTGTGGTAGACCTTGGACGTCCTGACTTGCGTTGTTCTGCGACACTGCCGGTTGCATTATAACGATTACGCAGAGTTTGTATGACAGAGTGGGCAACTCCTAATCTCCTAGCAACTTCTCGCAGCCCTACATCATCCTGCAGCCATGCCATCGCTCTCCATCTGTCAACATTGATCAAGCGTCTTAGCTGAGCCATGGCTAAAATGGTAAATGTTACAAACATACCCATTGCCCGTTCCTTCCGAAAAGTGGGTGAAATGTGTTCACCATAGTCACGACTTGCACGTGAAAAGCAAATTTCAGCAATGTTATCAACAGGCTTTGCCATAGGAAGCATTTTCAAACATGCATTATTTCCCTTTCCACCACGTACATTTGATTGACCTTGAAAGTACACATACGTAACACAGATTTGATTTATTGTCAGATTAACAAACATTGTTTAAGCATGCAACAAAATGCAGCAAAACTTTTGTGACTGAGTGTTCAGGTTTTAAAAAAAACAGCATAGTTGAAATGACCTAAAAATTGAAAGTGGCCTTTAACTTTTTTTGAGCAGTATAGTTTAAAACCAAACCCGGAAACGATGAAAACATAGGAATATAGAACATAGCTGAGACCGATTATGTGTATGAACATAGAAACTAGAAAAAAATCTTTTATGTTTACGAACAAAGAGACCTTTTATGTGCGCTAGCAGTTGAGACAGAAAATACCTTTTATGTCTACGAACATAGAAGACAGAATGTATGTGTACGGACATAGAAGACTGAAAATACCTTTTATGTGTACGAACATAGAAAATAGAAGAGACTTTTTATGCAAGCGAACATAGAAGATAGAAAAGATTTTTATGTGTACGAACACAGAAGATAGAAAAGACCTTTTTATATATGCGAACAGAGATGCTGGAAAATACCTTTTATGTGTACGAACATAGAAAATAGAAGAGACTTTTTATGCAAGCGAACATAGAAGATAGAAAAGATTTTTATGTGTGCGAACAGAGATGCTGGAAAAGACCTTTTATGTGTACGATCGTAGAAGACAGGAGAGACCGTTTATGCGCGCGAACAGATAGATAAAAAATACTTTTCATGTGTACGAACATAGAAGATAGAAAAGACCATTTATGTATACGAACATAGATGATAGTACACGAGATTTGATGTGTACGAACATGGAAGATAGAAAAGACTTTTTAGGTGCACAAACATTGAAGATAAAAAAGGCCTTTTATGTGTACGAAAACAGAAGATAGAAGAGACCTTGTATGTATACGAAAACATTACACAGAAGAGACCTTGGATGTGTGCGAAAACAGAATATAAAACATACCTTTTTATATGTACGAAAACAGAAGATAGAAGAGACCTTGCATGTGTACGAAAACAGAAGATAGAAGAGAATTTGAAGTGTACGAAAACAGAAGATAGAAGAGACTTTGAATGTGTACGAAAACGTAAGATACAAGAGATTTTGTGTTTGTACAAAAACAGAAGATAGAAGAGAATTTGAAGTGTACGAAAGCGGAAGATAGAAGAGATTTTGTATGTGTACGAAAACGGAAGATAGAAGAGACTTTGTATGTGTACGAAAACAGAAGAGATATTGTATGTGTGCGAACATAAAAAAGACCTTTAAGAAAAACGACAGTTTTATTGTTGTCAGTGCGTTACCATTTTGTCCCTTATGCAGTCTGGAACCACCATGCCAGCTGGTTCCCAGTCTGGAACCACCACGCCAACTGGTTCCCAGTCTGGAACCACCATGCCAGCTGGTTCCCAGTCTAGAACCACCATGCCAACTGGTTCCAAGTCTAGAACCACCATGCCAGCTGGTTCCCAGTCTAGAACCAGCATGCCAACTGGTTCCCAGTCTAGAACCACCATGCCAACTGGTTCCCAGTCTGGAACCACCATGCGCCAGCTGGTTCCCAGTCTGGAAGTCTGTATAATTGCATTGATGTGCTCTTGCAGCAGTGGTTATTGTAACCATTATTTGTAAATGACAAGGTTGCCAGCCTTATGCACAACCTCGTATTTGTTGCCTGTTACAAATGACTTAAAGCAGCTGTAGATTTATTCTTTCTTTGTTTACTCAGAGACCCGCAGGCACCAGGGCGGACAACATCGTCTTGCGTAGATATCGTTTATCTAGGACGATGAGATAACGCCACACAAAATATATGCCTAAGTTGTACAGCAAGAATGAGGTGCGAATAGCCACAGTACATGGAAACAAATACGCAAACTTCAGATATCAGATTTTGAATTTTGCTGCAACAGTGTTATCATTTGAAACTTTACGACAATGTTTCCCAAACTTACAATAAACGCGTACCCCTGACAGTGGCGTATCCTGGTAATGCGAGCTAGGCGTGCTGCTACTTAAAATGAATATGTAAGCCTACTATTTAACTTCTTCCCCTCTTAATTTGAAAACCAACTATATTCAATTACGCAACGATAGTTATTAGGGGTATATGTCAATTATCTCCGAAATACTAACTAACTTACAACTTGAAACTTACTGTCACTGTAATAATCTGCATTCCCGGCATCTAACAAAAATTAATCAAGTTATCCTGATGCGTGCGGTCCGAAAGCAGAACATTATAAGAGAAATATTTTATAGAATAATACATTAAATTTTTATTTGCCTTCGGGCATAGGTGTGCGCAGCACGCACAGCACACACAGAGAATACGCCACTGACCCCTGATGAGAGTTAGTCACACCAGCTTATCCCACTCACGAACCCCCGATGAGAGTTTAGTCTTACCGGCTTACCCCACTCGGGTGACGATAATTTGGGGGTTATATTAATAATACTATATATATATATAAGTAGTCCAACAGCAGATCTGTATGGGAGTGAAGTGTTAGAGACTTCACTATACTAGGTCCAGCATCGAGGTGACCAGTTCCGTTCCTCGCTGACTTTTCCTTCCCTAACTCAAGAACCAAGTCTGGTACCCACTTATGGCTGAGTAGGCTGGAGCGTCTTGATATAGTGAATCGAACCTGGGATTTTTGCCGCGAGAGACCAGCGCTCTAACCACTCTGTCAATTAAAATTAAAAGGTAAATGTAAAGCGTAACAAATAAATTCTAATAAAGAAAAGAGCAATGGTAAAATAACAGTGCTGTCACAAGGAATGTACTCGAAATCCCCTTTGTTTTATGCTTCGTCTGCAAATTGTAACGCTTTCACGTTGATAGTAAAAGCCTACTATATTATTACCCGCTTTCTTCAATGAAACGTGTGCTGTATTTCTTGGAAAAACATTGAGAGGCAGACTGCGTAATGACCTAAATTAATCCTAACATTAATTATACTGCGTTACCAAAACGAACGAACAGATGGACTCAAATAGAAAGAGAGAGGGAGGGGTGAAAATCAGGAACGCATGCAACACGCGTCGCGCGATACACAATTACTACTATCACGCGTGTAAGGCCACATGCACTAACTTTTTTTTCAGACGGACAGTGATAAATTCACTACCCTTCCCAGAGTTAGGTTTTAAAATCACGAAAAACGCTTATTAGAAAAGATAACATTAGATGGGTTTACGTTTGAAAACATTACAGTACCCAGACAGCACATCTTCGAAACAGGAGGTCGAAGAAATTGCATATTTTGAACGCAGCCACTTAGCTCTTTTAAATTTGTATATTTGGGTTCCTTAGGGTTTGCTGACAAAGAATATGTAAAACGTTACGCAAATAGTCTAGGAATTAACAAGTTATAACCAAAATAAAATAGTGGGGATGCCTGACAGCATGAAATCATTTCTGCTCATAAAATTTTTTTATAACGTGTTTGAAAAAACCTTACGTACAGAAATAGCCTACCATGTAAACTCCAAATTGATTGGAGCGCAACAAATATAAGACTAAACACGATTGGTCGGACTATAAATACTATCTTTGGTTGTTAGGGGAGACGTAGGAAGGTAAAAATTTTTCAAACACTTGTCGAAACGTGGCTCCATTGGCCAGACTCGCTGATATAATCACTTAGGAGCGTTAGTTCGAGACCACTAGTTCAAATAAGCTTGATAAAGCAACAGTGCGTTGAAGCCAGCTCATATTTTTGCTAAAATAAAAGCCTGGAACATAAGCAGATGGGAATTTGTGCCAGAATTCATTGCTAGTCAACGTATCTGTGTTTATTCTATGAATTGTGGTAAGCTTGAAACATTCAGTATCTTTTAATGAAAATTGAATGTGAATTGTTAATTTATGCCTGTATATATGTGTAGTTCAGTAGCAAACATGATGTAAAGCCTATAATGCTCCAGCCTGAACAGAAGGTGTCGGAGGAAAGTAAAACGGCATGGAATGGCCAAACAGTACACTGACACCTAGATGATTGATTAGAAGAAATAATGCTGGAATTGCAGAGGCGTAGTAACCATTAAGGAGGTTAATGCTGGTATAAAGTATTTCAGATGAAGCTGACAGTTGGCCTAACGCTCTGAACTCAATGTTTGTGATGTATTGTGCTCAGTGTAGAACTAGAGTATCAATTAGTTATGAAGTAGAAGGTACATCCTTCTTGTTTTCAGGGACCGTGGTCTTGATGGTATTGAGCAGCACCTGGTCAGAGCTTTGCTGAATCCAGAGTCGGACAGCATACTCCTTGGTCCATTTAGCTATCAGTGAGGTGTCTCCAGAGCACAGGGGAGAAATCGAGCAGAGGAGTCTTTTCCTGCCGCCATCACGCAAGATAAGCTGATGTGGCCAGCTGAGCTCAAAATTATGTACCCCATCTTAAAATAACATTGTAACATAAACTTAAGAGGGGAAGTAAATTGTTTTAATAACAGGAACTGAGAACATCTCCAATACTAGCTCCCATAAAGACAAACTATTGAAGTCATGATGACAAATACCAACAGAGCTTGAACAAAACAAAACCAGTATTACCTCATATTACTACTACACAACTGACACACATAGGATACTTTTAATAATATATGTCACTACAATATTCATATTGAGAAATTCTGTACATATAACTTGTAATTAAAATTGATTGTGATTCCTGGTTCCCTTTGTATTTGAATCAGGACACATATTCATTCATAACAGCAATGAATACATATTGTTATTTGAAAAGTTATCAGTGACTCCTTTAAGATATCCTTTAGAGTGTTATATGTATGTGAGTGTCACAGTGTTGTCAAGTGTGGTGGAATAAATTAAATTGTTTATCTGTCTGTTGTTGTTATGACTTACACTTCATCATACACATACCCTAGACATACAACGTAGTCATCACACTATTCCAGAATAATTCTGACTGAGATATATATATATGTGGCAGCAAGTAAGGTTATCTATAATACACTACTCTTATTAGATATAGATACCTTCACAGCTGATCTCAGTCAGTACACTAAGTCCCCTATAAATATTTATAACATCCCACTTCACCACATATATTGGGGTCTCGCTCTTGGGATTTTGAATCTTTCCCTATCAAAAATATTGGGGGTAATTCACTTCAGGGAATATAAGAATTAAAAGGTATCCTTGGGTGGAATTAAATAAGGTTGAGCTCACGGTGCCTGTGTTGTCCATTAGATATATATTTAGAGATTGAATTGTTGGTTAGACATTGTATAAATTTACCTGATAGACAATGGCGGACCTGGCCAAGTTTCGATCTGCTGCTGTTCAGACTGCAAAAGAGTTAGGATTAGATGGGCAAGTTATGGTTGCCTATGTCACTACGGAATGTGACAAATTTATTGAACGCGAAGAAAGAAGGTTTGAAGCCGAAAGAAAGTTAGAGGCTGAAAGGGAAATTAAGAAGTTACAATTTGAGGCTGAGGCTGAGACTAAGAGGTTGCAGATTGAGGCTGAGGCTAAGAAATTGGAAGCAGAAAGAGAAGACAAAAGATTGGCTGCAGAAAGGGAAGAGAAGAAATTAGCTGCAGAAAGGGAAGAGAAGAAATTAGCTGCAGAAGAAAGAAGATTGACTGCAGAAAGGGAAGCAGAAGATAAGAGATTACAAAGGGAACATGAGTTACGACTAAGGGAGTTTGAGTTTCAGGGCCATGCTCCTGAAAATGGTGCCAGTCCCTTTGCCTCTGATGCCACTGCTAGCCAAGGAGCCTCAACCTCAGCTATGAATTTTCATTTAGATCATTTTGTTGAGAAAGACGATGATATAGAGAGCTATCTAAATAGGTATGAACTATTAGCTACCACATATGGGTTAGAGAGAGAAAGGTGGAGCTTAAAGTTATCTCAAGGACTTCGTGGGGCAGCTTATGAAGTTTTTGCAAAAATGAGCAGAGGTGATCAGGAAAATTATGACATGCTAAAGCAGGCTCTTTTGTTAAGGTATGAAAAGAATGCAGAATTTTATAGGAAAAAATTTAGGAATGCTAAACTACTGTCAGGTGAAACCTATCACCAGTTCTCTGCACGAATAGAGACATACTTGGAGAAATGGACTTCTCTGGGGAAAACCCAAGATCTTAAGGAAATGGTCCTTATAGAGCAGCTAAGAGAGTCCATGGCTCCAGACCTGAGAAAGTTTCTCATGGAACAAGGTGCAGAGAGGCTGGGTGAGTTGCTAAATGCTGCTGAAAGGTATCAAGCAGCTCAAGCAGAGGTAACAGGTAATAAAAAGAAACAAGTGGATAACTTTAGGGCACCACAGAACTTTAATCAATTTGATCCTAGGGATCAAAACAAAGGTAAGCACCAATTTGATAGGCCACGGTATGAAAATAAAAATAAATTCCCACAATTCGATGAAAGGAAATATGATGAAAGAAAATCTTTCAACCAAGGAAAAAGGTGGTGTAAGAATTGTCAGATGGACAGTCATGACACTGACCGTTGCAGAAGGAAACCTGTGTATATGGCAACCCTTCAGGTCAGGTCGACCTCAAGACATGAGGAGGATATTATGTTGGATACCACTCCAGAAGAGATGAGGAAGGCACAGGCTGGGGATAAAACACTCAAGCCTTGTTTCAGAAAATTGTCAACTTGTCATACAACTCCAGGCAAGGGAGATTTTTACATGAAAAACAAGTTGATGTATAGGAAGACTGGAGCTAGATCCAAAGGTCAGGGACAGCTGGTACTTCCTAAAAGATATAGGGCAGACTTAATAAGGAGCCTACATGTGAAACCAGATGGGGACCATGAGAAGATAGGTACCATCATTCAAAAGGTGGCTCACAATTATTATTGGCCCAAAGCAAGATGGGACATTGAGAATTTTGTAGAAAGGTGTAGCATAGCACATGAGGGAACACCCACAAGTGGGAACATGGATCAGGACCTGGACACGCCACGGGGCAAAATTAGGCCTGATAATAAAAAGAAAAATAGATTTGATAAAGTGGACCAAATGGAATGGGAAGCCCCTTTTCACGGACAAGCTTCACTTAACTGTTTTACAATGGCCAATATGCGGAGAGTGCAAAAAGATGTCTTACCCCAGGATAAGCCGACAATCCCTCAATCGGACTTAAACAAACTGGAGGAAGAGGATGTAGAGAGGAAATCTCTCATCAAGAATTTTAAGTGGGGAGAAAGCCCCAAAAGACAAATTGGTAGCGGTCGTTTTGTGAATGATAATTCTGGGAGGAAAAATCATCACTATAAAGCTTCGAGTGGAAGAGACCATACCGGTGCATGGACAAATAGGTCCACACAATTAAAGGTCCACATGTAGCTTTGTTAAGAACGTGGACTGATGAAAAGGCAGAGGAAAACATTACATCTTCATACCAATATGTGAATGAGCTGACCACTCGTTTAAAAACTGGCTGGAAACTTGCCAATGAAAATTTGAAACAAGCCAGGAAGAAACATGCTGCATATTATAACAGGAAGGCGAAAGACAGAAATTTGGCTGTGGGAGAGAAAGTACTGCTTCTTTTGCCCGGGAGTCAGAATAAGTTACAAATTGGATGGCAGGGTCCATATACAGTTTTAGAGAAGGTATCTAGAACAAATTATAAGATAGATAAGAAGGGGAAAGAAAAAATCTATCATGTGAATCTCCTGAAGAAATATTTGGAAAGAGAACATCAGGAGGAGACACACTTGTTGACCTTGTCCATCGCCATGGAGATGAAAAAGGAACCACTTTCATCATTTGAGTATCCATTACACCCCTGTGAGACAGCAGCACAGGTGAAAATCAGTACACATTTAACGAAAACTCAGAAAGAGAGAGTGCAACAGGTTCTAAATAATCATGCAGAGGTGTTAACAGACCGACCAGGGCATACAAACCTATTGGAATATGATATGAAACTGATAGACCCCACACCTGTCTGTATGAAACCATATTCGATTCCGTTTGCTAAGGAGAAAGCTTTGAAGGAAGAGATAGACTATCTATTGAAGGAGGGAATTATTTCACACAGTGAATCCTCATATAGTTCCGGTGTTGTACTCTTAAGGAAGCCCTCTGGAGAACATAGACTCTGTATAGATTACAGGAGACTGAATGCTATTACAGAAGGACAGGTGGATCCATTGCCGGATACAAATCAGCTGTTTGCCAGACTAAATAAAGCTAAATATTTCTCAAAAGTGGATCTGAGTAAAGGATACTATCAGATTCCAGTAAAACCTGAGATCAGACAAAATTGTTGGATGTAAACATTTCGGAGGAACGTAATGAATCCCTGAGTTGCCTCTTTGATTGAGGATATTCCGAATGTTTCATACAGGATAATAAGAAGATTATGGGATCCACTATGAAAACTCTGCTATCACCAGGTATATGTTATCTCCTCATAACGTACATTTTGAGGGAAATATAATGTTCTCTGGACATGTCATTGCGCAGACTCAGAGAAGAGAAATGGTGAATACGGGTTGCGAAGCAGCATTAAGACAAGCATTCACACTTGCGGCTGTTCAGTAACATAACCGAAATATATTATTGGTTGTAGAAGTCTGAGGCAGATTTCATGAGTAGTGCCTACTCTGAATGGACCCAACTACATAAAACCATGATAGCACCACAGCAGAGTAAAGTCAAGTTGACTTACATTTATCTATGTGTATATAGAATAAAGGACTGACATGGGATGTCTGTTTTAAGAGGGGAGGTGTCGTGAAATATTCTAATCCACATATATAAATTAAAAGGTAAATGTAAAGCGTAACAAATAAATTCTAATAAAGAAAAGAGCAATGGTAAAATAACAGTGCTGTCACAAGGAATGTACTCGAAATCCCCTTTGTTTTATGCTTCGTCTGCAAATTGTAACGCTTTCACGTTGATAGTAAAAGCCTACTATATTATTACCCGCTTTCTTCAATGAAACGTGTGCTGTATTTCTTGGAAAAACATTGAGAGGCAGACTGCGTAATGACCTAAATTAATCCTAACATTAATTATACTGCGTTACCAAAACGAACGAACAGATGGACTCAAATAGAAAGAGAGAGGGAGGGCTGAAAATCAGGAACGCATGCAACACGCGTCGCGCGATACACAATTACTACTATCACGCGTGTAAGGCCACATGCACTAACTTTTTTTTCAGACGGACAGTGATAAATTCACTACCCTTCCCAGAGTTAGGTTTTAAAATCACGAAAAACGCTTATTAGAAAAGATAACATTAGATGGGTTTACGTTTGAAAACATTACAGTACCCAGACAGCACATCTTCGAAACAGGAGGTCGAAGAAATTGCATATTTTGAACGCAGCCACTTAGCTCTTTTAAATTTGTATATTTGGGTTCCTTAGGGTTTGCTGACAAAGAATATGTAAAACGTTACGCAAATAGTCTAGGAATTAACAAGTTATAACCAAAATAAAATAGTGGGGATGCCTGACAGCATGAAATCATTTCTGCTCATAAAATTTTTTTATAACGTGTTTGAAAAAACCTTACGTACAGAAATAGCCTACCATGTAAACTCCAAATTGATTGGAGCGCAACAAATATAAGACTAAACACGATTGGTCGGACTATAAATACTATCTTTGTTTGTTAGGGGAGACGTAGGAAGGTAAAATTTTTTCAAACACTTGTCGAAACGTGGCTCCATTGGCCAGACTCGCTGATATAATCACTTAGGAGCGTTAGTTCGAGACCACTAGTTCAAATAAGCTTGATAAAGCAACAGTGCGTTGAAGCCAGCTCATATTTTTGCTAAATAAAAGCCTGGAACATAAGCAGATGGGAATTTGTGCCAGAATTCATTGCTAGTCAACGTATCTGTGTTTATTTCCATGAAATTGTGGTAAGCTTGAACCATTCAGTATCTTTTAATGAAAATTGAATGTGAATTGTTAATTTATGCCTGTATATATGTGTAGTTCAGTAGCAAACATGATGTAAAGCCTATAATGCTCCAGCCTGAACAGAAGGTGTCGGAGGAAAGTAAAACGGCATGGAATGGCCAAACAGTACACTGACACCTAGATGATTGATTAGAAGAAATAATGCTGGAATTGCAGAGGCGTAGTAACCATTAAGGAGGTTAATGCTGGTATAAAGTATTTCAGATGAAGCTGACAGTTGGCCTAACGCTCTGAACTCAATGTTTGTGATGTATTGTGCTCAGTGTAGAACTAGAGTATCAATTAGTTATGAAGTAGAAGGTACATCCTTCTTGTTTTCAGGGACCGTGGTCTTGATGGTATTGAGCAGCACCTGGTCAGAGCTTTGCTGAATCCAGAGTCGGACAGCATACTCCTTGGTCCATTTAGCTATCAGTGAGGTGTCTCCAGAGCACAGGGGAGAAATCGAGCAGAGGAGTCTTTTCCTGCCGCCATCACGCAAGATAAGCTGATGTGGCCAGCTGAGCTCAAAATTATGTACCCCCATCTTAAAATAACATTGTAACATAAACTTAAGAGGGGAAGTAAATTGTTTTAATAACAGGAACTGAGAACATCTCCAATACTAGCTCCCATAAAGACAAACTATTGAAGTCATGATGACAAATACCAACAGAGCTTGAACAAAACAAAACCAGTATTACCTCATATTACTACTACACAACTGACACACATAGGATACTTTTAATAATATATGTCACTACAATATTCATATTGAGAAATTCTGTACATATAACTTGTAATTAAAATTGATTGTGATTCCTGGTTCCCTTTGTATTTGAATCAGGACACATATTCATTCATAACAGCAATGAATACATATTGTTATTTGAAAAGTTATCAGTGACTCCTTTAAGATATCCTTTAGAGTGTTATATGTATGTGAGTGTCACAGTGTTGTCAAGTGTGGTGGAATAAATTAAATTGTTTATCTGTCTGTTGTTGTTAAGACTTACACTTCATCATACACATACCCTAGACATACAACGTAGTCATCACACTATTCCAGAATAATTCTGACTGAGATATATATATATGTGGCAGCAAGTAAGGTTATCTATAATACACTACTCTTATTAGATATAGATACCTTCACAGCTGATCTCAGTCAGTACACTAAGTCCCCTATAAATATTTATAACATCCCACTTCACCACAGTGAAGAAGGTGAGTGTGTTTTGGGACAGTCACTCACAGTAGCGTACACACCGAGTCATGGAATGGTGTAACGTCTGATGATATTTTAACCATGGTTTATTACAATTATAACATCACGTAGATCTAGACGAATACAGTTACATCGAAACATGAATCTTCATAATGCAGTTAACATACGGCCCATACACATCCTGGCCTACAAAATCTCTACTCCTCACATCAGTGCACAAATACTGCATCTACGGCAGTTATATAATCACGAAGGCCTACAAAATCTCTATACTTCACATCAGTGCACAAATACTGCATCTACGGCAGTTATATAATCATCAAGGCCTACAAAATCCCTATAGTTCCCATCAGTGCACAAATACTGCATGTACGGCAGTTATATAATAATCAAGGCCTACAAAAATCTCTATACTTCACATCAGTGCACAAATACTGCATCTACGGCAGATATATAATAATCAAGGCCTACAAAATCTCTATACTTCACATCAGTGCACAAATACTGCATCTACGGCAGTTATATAATAATCAAGGCCTACAAAATCTCTATACTTCACATCAGTGCACAAATACTGCATCTACGGCAGTTATATAATCACGAAGGCCTACAAAATCTCTATACTTCACATCAGTGCACAAATACTGCATCTACGGCAGTTATATAATCATCAAGGCCTACAAAATCTCTATAGCCCTGCGCAGGCATACATTATCCAAAAAACACCTTAGGGCTGACCACCTCAGTCAAAAAACCCTGCACAGACTGATCCCACGGGAACACACCCCGTTCACACAGTCACGAGAATCTACTGTTCTCTTAACACTGCTCTCAAAAATCCCTGCGGACACTAGCCGCGAGAGCTATTCACACATCACTTAAGAACAGTACAGAAACAGTACATTATGACCAGAGTTCACCTGCTATCTGACATACTGTCTTCCACGAAACTAAGAGGAGATATCTTTAAACAAATCCATACCAATCTGTAAGCAAGTACTCTAACCCAAAATTAACTCTACTCAACACGTATTTCCCAAGATCATTTCCCTTTCATCACATCTGCACTCATCAATATATAAACCGTTTCCTATGCGCTCCTTATAGAGTACCCCTGTATCTAGTTCCCCCCCTTGCAGGAAGGCTACATCTAGCGTCCATATGTCCTAGCAGTGGTAGTTTCTGTATCAAAGCCTTTACATGATGAGGTTGCCAGCCAGCAACATACATAATCTCATATTAGTCGCCTTGTACGACATGCCTGAGCGTCTAGTACGTCTATTCTTTCATTGTCTCATCACAGACCCCCGGGAAGTACACACTGGGCTGCAAATATTAGCTGTTCGAATGGTCCTGGGTTCGATTACCCGGTAAGCCAACCAATTCTGTACCTCTCGGCATATCATATATGTATATATATACAGCCATACTTCGCAGATATTGTGGGTTCGGTTCCAGACCACCGCAATAAAGCGAATATCCTACTAAAGCTTATTACACCCATTTTTTAGGCTTCCCAGTGCATATAAAAGCCTAAAATCATGTTTACACTATGTCTATTAAGTGCGAAATTGCGCTAGCTCTTAAAAAAATGTACTGTAAAATTAAAAATACTTTATTGCTTAAAAAAATGCTTATCTTCACCATCTGACCCAAAATCTATCGGAAGAAGAAGACACGTTCGAATAAATAAACATGAATACAGTAGAACTCCATTTATCCGAACCCCAATTATCCGAACATCCAATTATCCGAACACTTTTTCCAGAAAAAAAAAAAAAATCAGATGCCACAGTCACGTTAGACTAAAATTCTGAATCTTTTGATGCGGCAAACTTCAAATGTGTGCGAACAATTTGTAGAGAATGGGATGGCTAATGGTCGGTCGCTTACGTACAGGAAGTCAGTTAGATCATAAAGTCAGTTAATATCTGGTTTAAAAATACAGTGTACGTGTGCGTTCTAGGTAGAACACTGGCTAAACAGACAGTTCAACTTAAAATAATTGTGTCTGCTACTACAGCAGAATAATTTTGGCGTACAAGTATTTCTCTGTGCGATATGGCATCTTCCAGTAGGCCTAAAGCATATAAAAGGAACCGCAATGTTTTGTCAATTGAAACGAAAACAGAATTTATCAAGAGACTAGGACAAGGTGAAACTGTGTCTTCACTTGCGAGGATTTTCAATGTTGGGAAAGCTACCGTCTCTGACATTAAAAGTAACAAGGATAAAATTATGAGTTTTGCATCGAAATTTGATAGTGAAAATGGGTCGAAGAAACGTAAAACCATGAGAAATGCGAAAGATGTGAAATTGGAAGAGGCTTTGTATATATGGTTTGTGCAAAGAAGAAGCAAAGGGGAACCTATCTCTGGTTCTCTGTTGTGTGAAAAGGCACTTCAGTTCAACAATCAACTTGACGGTCCTCCTGACTTTAAGGCTAGCCAGGAATGGTTAAGAAACTTTAAATCTCGTCATGGCATACGAGAATTGGAGATTCAAGGGGAATCTTTATCTAGCGATGCAACTGCCGCTAAAAATTTTATAGAAACATTCTTGGCTTTTTTGGAAGAAGAAGGTTATTCACTCGAGGATGTGTATAATGCCGATGAGACTGGCTTATACTGGAAATCATTGCCTCAAAAATCACTTGCATCTCAGCGCGAAGCAGCTGCCCCTGGGTTTAAAAAGTGCAAAGAGAGAGTAACAATTTTGGTAGCCGCGAATGCCAGTGGAAGTCATCGTTTACCGGTGCTAATGATCGGCAAAGCCAAAAAACCACGTTGTTTAAAGAATGTGACATGTCTCCCATTGTGTTACAAAGCACAGAAGAGTGCTTGGATGAATAGTGAAATATTTCTTGATTGGTATACAAATCAGTTCATCCCAAATGTGAAGAGGTTGGGAGAACAAGAAAAGAAAACTGGAAAAGTAATTCTTCTACTGGACAATGCACCATCTCATCCAGAGACGGATACATTGAATGCAGTTGATGCAAATTTTAAAGTAATTTTTCTGCCTCCCAATGTAACAGCACTGATTCAACCAATGGATCAGGGTGTTATAGCAAAGCTTAAAAAGATGTACAAGAAGGAAGTCCTGCGTCGTTTATTGTTGGCTGAAGATGAAGAAAGTGTGGTGGCGTTTTCCAAAAAGCTTAATCTCAAAGACTGCTGCTATATGTTAGCTGATGCTTGGACCACCCTGTCACAAGATAATCTCAACAAGGCTTGGAGTAGATTGCTTGGGAAAAAAGGAGGAAATGAAACTACTGCAGTGGACACAAATGATGATTGTATAAATGAAGTTGTGGAACTGTTTCAAGCAATGCCCGGATTTTCGGACTGTGACAAAGATGATGCACACATGTGGCTAGAAGATGATAATGATTCTGGTTTTCAGTTTTTGAATGACGAAGAAATTTTGTCTTTTGTGCAAGAAGAAAACCAAATACATGTAGTGACCGATGATGAAGACACCTCAGAAGTACATGATGTACTTGTAGATTATGAAGAAAAACCAAAACGTCGACCAAGTCCTGAAGAGGCCTTTATAGCACTAGAAACTGCGATGGCTTGGTACGAGCAAGAAGATGACAGCTGTCCTACACAGCTTCTGCTGTTGAAGAGAATTCGGGACTTAGCAGCCAAAAGGAGACTATCCAGTTTGGTGCAAAAGAGGATTCCTCATTATTTTAAATAGTGGGCTACATCTGTGCAAGTACATATATACGTAAGTTGCGCCTGGTTTTGAATCGTTTGTAATGTTATTTTGAAAACATTTCTCTTTCTTAACAAAAAATAATTAATACAAGAAGTACATGCACTGCAGTGTAATAAAAGATTTTGGTGATACAGGGATATGAAGTCCACCCCAATCATTACAAGCAATAACACATTTTAAAAGTGGCACCCGTGGGTACTGTATGTTGTTTCGGTAAAATGTTTGAACGAAGAAATCAGCAGTAGCAGCTTTATATAAAATATTTGTAAAACAATTTTATCACGTCTGCCGGCTCTTATCAGGTCGTTTTGCTGAAAAGTATGTTAGAGAAATATTAACGTCTTAATTCATAGTTACATAGAGAAATTAGGAGAGAGGAATAAACGAGGTTTCATATGTTTCACACATACACACACAAATAATGCAACACGGACGTGAAGGGCGATTAAATGAGGGAATCCACGCACATTCATTTAATAATAATAAAACAGCCATGGGTATATGTGTGCGCGTGTCTGTATTTAGGTTTTTTGTACTTTTCTCCGCAAAATGAACTGCAACGGTTTGATTGGCTGGCGCACTCCACGAGACGCTGATCGATAACCGAGGTCAGTGCAGGATAAATACTGCAAGGGTACAAAGACGAACATTTTATGATTTTTTTTTCAGAAAGGGAGGGGGGGGGGGGGGTGCACACACGTTGCTATTTCTAGAGATGATCTTATACAGAAGGCTGACGGTGGCATGAGATGCTGGGACTCTTCCGTCTGGATGTGACGTGTGGGACCATCTGTCAGATTCGCTGATCATCTTATGAGTTATTTTCACGAAATCTATAGAAATTGTGTAATGTGACACGTGCATTCCTCAAATGAATAACTATTACACCCTCTTTGCAGATATAGTCCTTTATGTCGTCTCTCTCTCTCTGCTTTTATTGTTTCTAGTAATCAAAACAAATAAGACTTTTTCTTCTTCCTCGCATAATTTCTAAACTTAATGGTTGTCACTTAAATATATATTGTGTGAGGAAATGTGTATCCATAGACTTTACTGAATATCCAATAAAACCAAACCCGGAAAAGATGAAACAAAAGGAAATAAAGAATCGGTGAATTATTAGATGGCCCGCTTTCAGTCTTCACTGATAAAAGGTAGTCCCATAGTATAGTACATATTGCTGTAGGGAATTAAAGTGTTAGCCCACTTAACTTTGTTAAAAAGGTAGAGATTGTCTAATAGCAGATACTGCCGTAAGGGAGTGAAGTGTTAGAGACTTCACTATACTAGGTTCAGCATCGAGAGGTGGTGTGATCAGTTTCGTTCCTCGCTGCCTTTTCCTTCCCTAAGTCAACAGCAAAGTCGGGTACCCATTTACAGCTGGGTAGACTGGAACGTGTCGTTACCGTGAATCGAACCCGGCAACTTTGCCGCAAGACGCAAGCGCCCTAACAGCTCTGTCAATCAGACGCTCTTCATTATGTTAAGTCCAGTGCCACGGATTGCCTCCCCTTAGCTCTGCAGTAGTGGTCCAACAGTGGCCAAAACTCAAGAGTAACTGATGTGTGTCTTCAAAGGTGTCTACCTTCGCACAAGATTACTCTTAGCAGAGTTGGAGGTAGAAGGATAATGATGCTTCTACCTCCAGGGGGTATTCACAAGATATTCAGAAAAGCTAGAACAATGCTGCATTGGCTGAGCGCGTTAACTCTAGGATCTGCCGTCAACATTTGTGAAGGATTATGTAATCTTATAATAGCTCGTTCAAGCCCCCAGCTGAGTTAATTCAGCGAATTTCCTCTTATCCAAGACCATAATTCCTTATGGATCAAAATGATAAGATGGCTAAAAGGAAGAGACGATCGCGTCATTCACAGCGAGCAAGCGAGACTATAGAAGAAGCAGCAATGTAATACGTGTAACAGAAGCAGCACACTATAATTAAAAACCTGCCAATTTTGGCGGGTTGTTGCTAGTTATTATATAGTAGCTCTGATTGAGTGTATTTAAGAAATTGTCTGAGACATACGGATACAACACATTCAAAATGATTAAATCAACTTTAAATTTGGATAGATATAAATAACAAATTTAATAATCACTTAGGTTTTAACAGTTATTACAAATTGAATATTCTTTAACAAAAATTGATCATCATCATATGATGTTAATGGGGAATTATATATGAGGGGAAGTTTCACTTGACAGCTTTTATTTGTACACTTAGCAGCCAATGAGGTTTCTGCTCCCGCTGGTGTTTTGGTTCTTCGCAGATAGGTGACTGGGTTGTTCACGTTCCTGGTCAAGATTAAGAGTTGCAGCACGTTCCAAGTAGAATCAGGGAGTAACTGCAAAGCTGGTCCTGCGTCTCTAAGACCCGCCTGATGATGGTGTCTAGCGTCGACTTCAGGCCACTTATACCCTCACTTGTTCCAGAAATAGTACCCTCAACTGGTACCACCAAGCCAATCTTTAGGCTCACAGACTTTTGGCTCAGAGAAATAAAGGCACTTGTAGAGGCCTCTTACACTTGGTCTGGGGTGTTGTTATTTTAGTAATAAGTTCCCACTTTGACTTGTGTTTCAGTTCCCTCAGATTCCGGTTTTCCGTGTTAAAATGGCAGAGTTTTTCCGGGGCTTTTAAGTCCTAAGAATGCTCAAACAAGATCCGGTCTGATAAATGAAAGCCGATTGCTATTCTTAACTCTAGCAAGGTCTGAATGTCTTCTTGGAGCGAGTGAATTTTCACAGTGTTCTACTCTGGCTGAAGTGTCAGGTTATATTGCCTGTCTTCCCCCGCATTTTTTGT
The DNA here is from genome assembly GCA_024509875.1 of Oreohelix idahoensis. Classification (NCBI taxonomy): domain Eukaryota; kingdom Metazoa; phylum Mollusca; class Gastropoda; order Stylommatophora; family Oreohelicidae; genus Oreohelix; species Oreohelix idahoensis. Next base: position 39,287 of record JAMPIV010018127.1, read on the forward strand.
TACGATGTTAAGCAGGGCTTCAATCGGAAGGGGTGTTGTGCCTTCATTCGGAATGTCTGTCAATCGTTTCAAACCTGCGTGTTTTGTGGGGTCATTCAAATTATTTCCTCATGAATATTTCTGCGCGTTACTGCAGAGGTCATGTCTCCCAAATATTGAATGAACACATCCGATAACTCTCTCGGCAATGTTTACAAATAACTTCATATTACTTTCATATAAAGTAATGTCTTTGTAACTAGGTGTACCGGAAACGATTATGTCATTCTGGTCTGTCCAGAAATGTGTCGCGCAGGCGAGTAATCTAACTACCCGTCGCTTACGAGAACAAAATTCTTCGTTTACCCATCTGGTCGAGGAAGGCACATCAGCCTTATCAGAGATTAAACAAATTCGCTGGGCGATTTTAGCGCTAATCCGTAACCTGATGTCGACCACATCCAAAGTTTTCCAACATGATTGTCGGTTAATATTATCTCCTTCTCCAGCAAGGATGAACGGCTAAACAAACAGACATGACGACTTATCACTGAGAGGATTGTAAGATGATTTGAAAGTACAAAATATCTGCGTGATAGAATGAAAAGAAAATTGCTGACCACGGAAATGCAAGTAATTTAGTCCACAAAAATGTAACTAAATACTGCCGTAGAGGAAACATGATCGACCCAATATTTATGTGACATCCAGCTTTGTTTATAGATGGGTTGACCAGTTCCCTTCCTGGCAGCCTTTACCTTCCCTAACTCAAGAGCAGAGTCAGATACATATTTACAGCTGGGTAAACTGGAGCGAAACGCTAGCAGGTTTGTATCCCGGATCTCGGAAACTGCCGCGATGGGACAGCGCTCTAACCGGTTTTGCAGACGTGCAATCCTCATTGACAAGGTTCTTAATTAGACGGAGATCAAGGGAGACGATACCATCAGTATATTCGGGAGGTAGAGACCCAAACTAATCCAACAAAGAACACAAATGGATCAACATTTGGGCTAGTAATCCTTTTACTGATAGTATTTGTCGGAGCTGTCAGCGTGCTAGCAATGACGGATGTTAAAACAAACACAACACACCTGTCTAAATTAGTCAGAGTCAGAGTCTCTGTAACGAACAGAGGAAAACGTCCGCAATCCTTTTCGGGAAAATACGGAAACGGCGCACATTGTACGGTGAAAGCTAAATTGAACACCACTGAAAAGAGCGCGCAAGCCTTTCAACTAATTTCATGGTGCATTGACCGTTGACCAAAAGTCCGGAAAAACTTGACAACAAAGATCCAATGAAGTTGAAATATAATGGGAAGGAATGAAATGGCCATAGGAGAATAAGTACTATCGTTAAGGTCATGTGGGAGGGAGAGCACAACATAATTACTTCCAGTCATGTGTCGTGTGAAATTCTAATCCACATATATAAATTAAAACGTAAATGTAAAGCCTAACAAATAAATTTAATAAAAGGAAAGAAGAATGGTAAAGAACAGTGCTGTCACAATGACTGTACTGAAATCCCCCTTGTTTTCTCCTTCGTCTGCAAATTGTAACGTTTCACGTTGATAGTAAAAGCCTACTGCTTCAATACCCGCTTTCTACGATAAAACGTGTACTGCCTTTCTAAGAAAAACCTTGAGATACGCAAGCTGACCTATATTTAATATTCCATTCATGTCATTTTATACACTAAGTTACCATAAACGAAAGACAGATGGACTAAGGATAGAAAGAAAGGGAGGGGCTGAAAGCCGGAACGCAGGCAATACTACCACAGTCTCGCGATACACAATTAATGCCACCCCTAACACGCGTATAAGGCCACAAGCACTAACATTTTTTCAAATCGACAGTGATAAAAAACACTACCCATACGAGAGTTAGGTTTTAAAAAACTTACAAAACGCTTATTAGGAAACATGACATTCTACTGTTTTATGTCTAAAATCCTGACATTAGTCTGACAGTACAGCAGGACAGGTGGCGGTTCTAAACATAAAAAATAAAAAAAACTACACGACTATCCTGGAAAATACATATTTTGAACGCAGCCCCTTAGCCCCATTAAATTTATATATTTGGGTTCCTTAGGACTTGCTGACAAAGAATATGTTAAACGTTACGCAAATAGTCTAGGAATTAACAGATTATAGCCAAAAGAAATAGTGAGGGTGTCAGACAACCCCAAAATCAGAATCGCTCAGTGGCAGATTTTCACACCACCATTGTACGGGAAATAGGTCCCCATGTTACCTCCTATTTGATTGGCGGAAAGTAAATGTAAGGCTAAACACGATTAGTCGGGCTATAAATATTGATTCTTTGTTGTTAGGGAAACGTGAGTAGGAGTACTTTTTTTCAAACGCTTGGGTAAACATGGCACGATTGGTTAGACCCGCCAATATAGTCAATCAGAGGCGTCAGGTCAGCACCACATTTTCAAATAAACTTACTAAAGAACCAGTGCGTTGAGCGCCAGTGCATATTTTTCTAAATAAAAGCCTGGGACATCGGCAGATCGAAATTGTGCTATATTCATTGCCAGTCAACGTAACTGTGTATTATTCCATGAATTGTGGGACCGTGGTCCTAAAGTTATTGAGCAGCACCTGGTCTGAGCTTTGCTGAATCTAGAGGCTGACAACATACTCCTGGGTCCAGATAGTGACCAGTGAGGTGTCTCCAGAACACAGGGAGGCTATCGAGCAGAGGAGTCTTTTCCTGCCGCCATCACGAAAGATAAGCGTCTGTGGCCAGAGGAGCTCAACATTATGCCCCCCCCCCCCCCCCCCTCAAAATCTGACTTTATAATAAAACAGAGGGAAAATACAGTGTTTAAATTGATAGGAACTGTGAACTTTTCCCCATACTATTTCCAAGATAAACAAACACTTGAAGTCATGATGACAAATAACAACATAGCTTGAAAAAACAAAACCAGTATTACCTCATATTACTACTACACAACTGACACACATAGGATAATATTAATAAAATATGTCACTACAAGGTTCATATTGATAAATTCTGTACATATAAATTGTAATTACAATTGATTGTGATTCCTGGTTCACTTTGTAGTTGAATCAGGACAGGGATATATATTAGTGAAAGTAATTAATACATATTTATATTTGAAACTTTACCAGTGACTCATTTAAGATAGTCTTATAGAGTGTTAAATGTGTGTGAGTGTCACAGTGTTGTCAAGTGTGGTGGAATAAATTAAATTGTTTATCTGTCTGTTGTTGTTGTGACTTACACTTCATCATATACATACCCTAGACATTTAACGTAGTCATCACAATATTCCAGAATAATTCTGACTGAGGTATAATGTGGTAGCAAGTAAGGTTATCTGTAAAACACTACACCTATTAGATACAGATACCTTCACAGCTGATCTCAGTCAGTACACTAAGTCCCCTATAAATATTTATAACATCCCACTTTACCACATATATTGGGGTCTCGCTCCAGGGATATTGAACTTTCTCCTGTTATAGATATTGGGAATAATAAGAATTAAAAGGTATCCTTGGGTGGAAATAAATAACGTTGAGCTCTCAGTGCCTGTGGTGTCTTTGGATAAGTAATATCAGAGTGTATTGTTTAGTTAGACATTACCTACATTTACCTGTTAGAAAATGGCGGACCTGGCCAAATTTCGATCTGCTGCTGTACAGACTGCGAAAGAGTTAGGAATGGACGGGCAAATTATGATTGCTTATGTCACTGCTGAATGTGACAAATATATTGAACGGGAAGAAAGAAGATTAGAAAAAGAGGCCGAAAGAAAGTTAGAGACTGAGACTAAGAGGTTGCAGATTGAGGCTGAGGCTAAGAGGTTGCAGATTGAGGCTGAGGCTAAGAAATTGGAGGCAGAAAGAGAAGACAAAAGATTGGCTGCAGAAAGGGAAGAGAAGAAATGAGCTGCAGAAAGGGAAGCAGAAGAAGGAAGATTGGCTGCAGAAAGGGAAGAGAAGAAAGATTGACTGCAGAGAGGGAAGCAGAAAAGGAGGAGAAGAGATTACAAAGGGAACATGAGTTACGACTAAGGGAGTTTGAGTTTCAAGGCCATGCTCCTGAAAATGGTGCCAGTCCCTTTGCCTCTGATGCCACTGCTAGTCAGGGAGCCTCAACCTCAGCTATGAACTTTCATTTAGATCATTTTGTTGAGAAAGACGATGATATTGAGAGCTATCTAAATAGATATGAACTATTAGCTACCACATATGGGTTAGAGAGAGAAAGGTGGAGCTTAAAGTTATCTCAAGGGCTTCGTGGGGCAGCTTATGAAGTTTTTGCCAAAATGAGCAGAGGTGATCAGGAAAAATTATGACATGCTAAAGCAGGCTCTTTTGTTAAGATATGAAAAGAACGCAGAATTTTATAGGAAAAAATTTAGGAATGCTAAACTACTGTCAGGTGAAACCTATCACCAGTTCTCTGCACGGTTAGAGACATACTTGGAGAAATGGACTTCTCTGGGGAAAACCCAAGATCTTAGGGAAATGGTCCTTATAGAACAATTAAGAGAGTCCATGGCTCCAGACCTGAGAAAGTTTCTCATGGAACAAGGTGCAGAGAGGCTGGGTGAGTTGCTAAATGTTGCAGAAAGGTATCAAGCGGCTCAGGCAGAGGTATCAGGTAATAAAAAGAAACAGGTGGAAAATTTTAGGGCACCACAGAACTTTAATAAATTTGATCCTAGAGATCAAAACAAAGGTAAGCACCAATTTGATAGGCCACGGTATGACAATAAAAATAAAACCCCACAATTCGATGAAAGGAAATATGATGAAAGAAAATCTTTCAACCAAGGGAAAAGGTGGTGTAAAAATTGTAAGATGAACAATCATGACACTGACCATTGTAGAAGGAAACCTCCTCATTGTGCTGCTATGACATCTGGGAAAAAGGAAAAAAAGGTCAAACCTGCAGAACTACAGGAACCATACCACCCCCCAGTGTGTGAAGATGTCATCTGTAATGGTGTCACTATAAGGTGTTTATATGATACCGGTTTAGATTACGATTCCGTTGTGAGTTCTCACCTGGTGCAGGCCGATCAATACACCACAGAAACAGTGGAGATTCAAACTGCAACCAAGGATGTAGCTACCATGACACTTCCCGTCGCCCGGATAAAGGTGAAAACGCGATATGTGGAAGGAATCATAAAAGCAGCAGTGATAAATGAGCCAATCTACCCTCTGATATTGGGGTGTAGATATGTCTTCTTGGGGAATCCCAAGAGACCTGTGATATTGGCAACAGTGCAGACCAGATCACAGTCTAAAAAGGAGGAGGATAATCCAATAAATACTCATCCAGATGAGATGAGGAAGGCACAGGCTGAGGACAAAACACTCAAGCCGTGTTTCAAGAAGTTGCCCAAAACCCATACACCTCCAGGCAAGGGAGAGTTTTATATGAAGAACAAGCTGATATATAGGAAGGCTGGATCTGAATCCAATGGTCACGGACAGCTGGTCCTTCCCACTTCATATAGGACTAAAGTGTTGGAACTAGGGCATGCGATTCCCTTCAGTGGTCATATGGGGATCAGCGCAACAGGACAGCGTATAGCTTGTCACTATTTCTGGCCAGGGATAACTGAAGATATCAAACGATATGTAAAATCCTGTCCAGAGTGCCAACGAGTAGCACCTAAACATTGGACTGCACCAGCTACTCTGGGGGAAATGCCCATAGTGGGAACACCCTTTGAGAGAGTTGCCGTGGATCTTGTGGGACCTCTCACCCGAACCAAGAGAAGGAACAGCTACATTCTGACTCTGGTGGACACTTGTTCTATGTGGGGAGAGGCGGTAGCCCTGTCATCGATTGATTCTAAACATGTGGCAGAGGCATTGCTCACAATTTTCACAAGGTTAGGCTTTCCCAATCAAATCTTGACTGATAATGGCTCTCAGTTCAAGGGGAAACTAACAGAAGAAGTTTTCAGGATCTTCCAGGCCAAACACTTCCATTGTAGTGTGTACCACCCCCCAAGGGAACGGCCAAGTGGAAAGATTTAATGGCACGTTGATGTCAATCCTGAGAAAGTTGGCACACGAAGGATCAGTACCTTCACGCCGCCCTCTTTGCTTATCGGGAGGTACCCCATAGTTCAACCGGAATGGCCCCGGCAACATTATTATTTGGAAGGCCAATAAAAGGTCCACTGGAAGCGCTGTTAAGAACGTGGACTGATGAAAAGGCAGAGGAAAATATTACATCCTCATACCAATATGTGAATGAGCTGACCACTCGTTTAAAAACTGGCTGGAAACTTGCCAATGAAAATTTGAAACAAGCCAGGAAGAAACATGCTGCCTATTATAACAGGAAAGCTAAAGACAGAGATTTGGCTGTGGGAGAGAAGGTACTGCTTCTTCTCCCCGGTAGTCAGAATAAGTTACAAATTGGATGGCAAGGTCCATATACAGTTCTAGAGAAGGTGTCTAGAACCAATTATAAGATAGATAAGAAGGGGAAAGAAAAAATCTATCATGTGAATCTCCTGAAGAAATTTTGGAAAGAGAAAATCAGGAAGAGACACACTTGTTGACCTTGTCCATTGCCATGGAGATGAAAAAGGAACCACTTTCATCATTTGAATATCCATTACACCCCTGTGAGACAGCGGCACAGGTGAAAATCAGTACACATTTAACGAAAACTCAGAAAGAGAGAGTGCAACAGGTTCTAGATACTCATACAGAGGTGTTAACAGACCGACCAGGGCATACAAACCTATTGGAATATGATATGAAGCTGATAGACCCCACACCTGTATGTATGAAACCCTATTCGATTCCTTTTGCTAAGGAGAAAGCTTTGAAGGAAGAGATAGACTATTTGTTGAAGGAAGGAATTATTTCACACAGTGAATCTTCGTATAGTTCCAGTGTTGTACTCTTAAGGAAGCCCTCTGGAGAACATAGACTCTGTATAGATTACAGGAGACTGAATGCTATTACAGAAGGACAGGTGGATCCATTGCCGGATACAAATCAGCTGTTTGCCAGACTAAATAAAGCTAAATATTTTTCAAAAGTGGATCTGAGTAAAGGATACTATCAGATTCCAGTAAAGCCTGAGGTTAGACCATACCTAGCTTTTAGTACCTCAGAAGGACACTATGAGTTTAATAGATTGCCATTTGGATTGAAGAATGCGCCTAGTGTCTTCTCTAGAATGATGAGAAAATTATTGGACCCTCTGAATAATCCATGTATCACAAATTTCATGGATGATATCCTTATAGCAACAGAAACATTTGAGGAACACATTGACTCTCTGAACATGCTGTTTAATCGACTTAGGGAAGCGAATTTAACAGCCCGACCAACCAAATGTTGCGTTGGATGTAAAGAATTGGAATTCTTGGGACACACAGTTTATCAGGGAAACATGACCCCTGACCCAAAGAATTTAGAGAAACTAAAGAAAGCCCCGAGACCACAAACCAAGAAAGACGTGAGATCCTTTGTCTCATTATGTGGTTTCTACCAAAAGTATATCAAAAACTTTAATTCCATATGTGCACCGTTAACTGATTTGACACGTAAGGGAAATCCAGATCGAATTACATGGACACCACAATGTGAAATGGCTTACCAAGAATTGAAGGAAAAGCTCACAAGTAAACCTATTTTGAAATTACCTGACTTAAGTCAAGAATTCATAGTAAGGACAGATGCCAGTAATATTGGGTTAGGTGCAACTTTGCTACAGAAATCAGATGCATTGGATGGGGAATTAAGCCCAGTGGCATATGCTAGCAGAAAGTTGAATAAAGCTGAAACCAATTACTCAACTAGCGAAAAGGAATGTCTTGCAGTAATATGGGCGATAAAGAAATTCAATATTTATCTGTATGGGAAGGCATTTAAGTTGCAAACGGATCACAAACCTTTGTCGTTTCTAGCACAGGCTAGACATGAGAATTCTAGATTACTCCGTTGGTCATTATTGATGCAGCCATTTGAGTTTAGCATAGAGTATATAAGTGGAAAAACAAATCTGGGAGCGGATTTTTTAAGCCGCCATCCGTGTGATGAGAATCACCCTAAACCCCAGGAATAATAAGAAATTTCTCTATGTGTATATAGAATTATAGACTGACATATAACGTCTGTTTTAAGTGGGGAGAATTTGTCGTGTGAAATTCTAATCCACATATATAAATTAAAACGTAAATGTAAAGCCTAACAAATAAATTTAATAAAAGGAAAGAAGAATGGTAAAGAACAGTGCTGTCACAATGACTGTACTCGAAATCCCCCTTGTTTTCTCCTTCGTCTGCAAATTGTAACGTTTCACGTTGATAGTAAAAGCCTACTGCTTCAATACCCGCTTTCTACGATAAAACGTGTACTGCCTTTCTAAGAAAAACCTTGAGATACGCAAGCTGACCTATATTTAATATTCCATTCATGTCATTTTATACACTAAGTTACCATAAACGAAAGACAGATGGACTAAGGATAGAAAGAAAGGGAGGGGCTGAAAGCCGGAACGCAGGCAATACTACCACAGTCTCGCGATACACAATTAATGCTACCCCTAACACGCGTGTAAGGCCACAAGCACTAACTTTTTTTCAAATCGACAGTGATAAAAAACACTACCCATACGAGAGTTAGGTTTTAAAAACTTACAAAACGCTTATTAGGAAACATGACATTCTACTGTTTTATGTCTAAAATCCTGACATTAGTCTGACAGTACAGCAGGACAGGTGGCGGTTCTAAACATAAAAAATAAAAAAAACTACACGACTATCCTGGAAAATACATATTTTGAACGCAGCCCCTTAGCCCCATTAAATTTATATATTTGGGTTCCTTAGGACTTGCTGACAAAGAATATGTTAAACGTTACGCAAATAGTCTAGGAATTAACAAATTATAGCCAAAAGAAATAGTGAGGGATGTCAGACAACACCAAAATCAGAATCGCTCAGTGGCAGATTTTCACACCACCATTGTACGGGAAATAGGTCCCCATGTTACCTCCTATTTGATTGGCGGAAAGTAAATGTAAGGCTAAACACGATTAGTCGGGCTATAAATATTGATTCTTTGTTGTTAGGGAAACGTGAGTAGGAGTACTTTTTTTCAAACGCTTGGGTAAACATGGCACGATTGGTTAGACCCGCCAATATAGTCAATCAGAGGCGTCAGGTCAGCACCACATTTTCAAATAAACTTACTAAAGAACCAGTGCGTTGAGCGCCAGTGCATATTTTTCTAAATAAAAGCCTGGGACATCGGCAGATCGAAATTGTGCTATATTCATTGCCAGTCAACGTAACTGTGTATTATTCCATGAATTGTGGGACCGTGGTCCTAAAGTTATTGAGCAGCACCTGGTCTGAGCTTTGCTGAATCTAGAGGCTGACAACATACTCCTGGGTCCAGATAGTGACCAGTGAGGTGTCTCCAGAACACAGGGAAGCTATCGAGCAGAGGAGTCTTTTCCTGCCGCCATCACGAAAGATAAGCGTCTGTGGCCAGAGGAGCTCAACATTGTCCAGATATGCCCCCCCCAACCCCTCCCCCCTGCCCCCCCCCCCCCCCCCCCCCACCCCCCCCCCCCCCCCTCAAAATCTGACTTTATAATAAAACAGAGGGAAAATACAGTGTTTAAATTGATAGGAACTGTGAACATTTCCCCATACTATTTCCAAGATAAACAAACACTTGAAGTCATGATGACAAATAACAACATAGCTTGAAAAAACAAAACCAGTATTACCTCATATTACTACTACACACTGACACACATAGGATAATATTAATAAAATATGTCACTACAAGGTTCATATTGATAAATTCTGTACATATAAATTGTAATTACAATTGATTGTGATTCCTGGTTCACTTTGTAGTTGAATCAGGACATATATATTAGTGAAAGTAATTAATACATATTTATATTTGAAACTTTACCAGTGCCTCATTTAAGATAGTCTTATAGAGTGTTAAATGTGTGTGAGTGTGACAGTGTTGTCAAGTGTGGTGGAATAAATTAAATTGTTTATCTGTCTGTTGTGGTTGTGACTTACACTTCATCATATACATACCCTAGACATTTAACGTAGTCATCACAATATTCCAGAATAATTCTGACTGAGGTATAATGTGGTAGCAAATAAGGTTATCTGTAAAACACTACACCTATTAGATACAGATACCTTCACAGCTGATCTCAGTCAGTACACTAAGTCCCCTATAAATATTTATAACATCCCACTTTACCACATCATGTTTCGGCGATTTGCTTGCTTCGTTGAAAAAAAGGTACCTCATCAGGAATAAGCTCACAACGTAAAGTCTCTTGACAGTTAACCAACGGTTCTTGACCAGTCCTTTTCAGGGCTGACATCAAAGTAAGCCAAAGAAGACCAATTGAGATGACAGTCGAGCGGGCAGTGTCAGAAACAAAACTCAAGCAGCATAACCTAATTATAAACAATAGTGCTCGCCTTGGGAAGGGTTGAGGGGGGTATCTAAATTAGTATTATTCGTTTTTTGTAAAGTATTAAAATGTTAAATATATGGAGATCAAGAGAAATCAAGTCCAACACGAAAATAAGAATGTTCAACTGAAATGCAGTCCTATTGTATGGCTCTTAATCATGGAGAACAAGAAAAACTTCTATCAAAAAGCCACAGACTTTTATAAAAGAGTAGTTGTTTAGAATAGAAGGATTAAAATGGTATGACAAGGTCACAAATGTGATACTGATGACAAGAACCAGACAAGTGCCAGTGGAACCAGAGTTGAGAAGAACCAGACAAGTGACAGTGGAACAAGAGATGACAAGAACCAGACAAGTGCAAGTGGAACCAGAGTTGAGAAGAACCAGACAAGTGACAGTGGAACAAGAGATGACAAGAATCAGACAAGTGACAGTGGAACAAGAGGTGACAAGAACCAGACAAGTGACAGTGGAACAAGAGATGACAAGAACCAGACAAGTGACAGTGGAACAAGGGATGACAAGAACCAGACAAGTGCCAGTGGAACCAGAGTTGAGAAGAAGACACTGGCAATGGATAGGACACACATTGAGGAAACCTGTTGATAGCATTACAAGGCAGTCCTTGTTCTGGAACCCCGAGGGTAAGAGAGGCAAAGGTAGACCACGAAACACATGGAGAAGAAACTTGAGACAGTGGTGAAAATTATGAGGAAAACTTGGAAAGAACTTGAACTGATGGCACGTGAAAGGAGGACTTGCAATGTGTTTGTTCAAGGCCTATGCTCCTTGGAGAGCTAAAGGTTATTGATTGACTGATTGATTGACTGATAGGTTAAAGTAATGGCGATACCACTTGCCCTTCCCTCCACCAGCAAACTCCACTTTTCTTAAGTGGACTTATTGGTCTATTTATAATGTACCATTTATCAGACGTCTGTCACTTTCTCACAAAACCATGGACACTAACGGATGTTTATTGCTCGTAAATGTCTCTTTCTATAGTGAGCAGCCTACATACATTTACTCCATGTATATCTGCAGGTCACGTCAGTTATATCTGGCCCCTTTTCTTCAGCTGCCCCTTCAACATCAGTATCACTTTGGGAATAACAGCCAGCGGCTTTAACTCGACATCACTATTGATTCGATGAGCTCGGCCTACTTTTCAACTGACTTTACGCTGATCATAAAAAAATTTTCCAAGGATATATATATAATACACATAATGCAGTTGAATCTTGCAAACTATCTTATAACTTGTTAAATAAAGAAGTGAAGACAAAAACTCGAAGAGATAAAAGACATTTCATCAATGAACTGGCCGTAGAAGCTGAAAATGCTGCAAGAACTGGTAATAGTAGGTGCCTTTATCAAATTACAAAACAACTATGTCACCAGCCTACTGCTATGGAAACACCTGTTAAAGGTAAATTAGGGAATTCAATACCAACAGAAAAAGAACAAATGAAGAGATGGGCTGAGCACTTCATGGAGGTGCTAAACAGACCACCACCAACAGTAACACCTGATTTTAATAATGAAACACTCACAACCACCTTGCCAATAACTTGCGATGAATTCACGCTGGACGAGATCAAACAAGCCGTTAAAAGATTAAAAAATTTTAAAGCTGCTGGAGTTGACGAAATTTCAGGGGAAATGATTAAAGCAGTTAATGACAACAACCTCTTGAGAATTTTAGATATTATAAATGAAGTATGGAGAGAAGAACAACCACCACAACAATGGAAAGACAGTATTATTGTAAAGTTACCGAAGAAAGGTGATCTATCAGACTGTAATAACTGGCGTGGTATATCTCTATTATCAGTACCTGGAAAATTATTATGTTGCATGATGTTAGAAAGACTTAAATTGCATGCTGACGGAAAGATCAGAGAAGAACAAGCGGGTTTCAGGCCGAAACGATCATGTATTGATCAAATATTCACACTAAGAACAATTATAGAAGAATCAGTGGAAAGGCAATCGCCACTTATTATCACCTTCGTCGATTTTCAAAAAGCCTTTGATAGTCTACACCGCCCATCATTGGAAGATACTTACAATCTATGGTTTTCCAACAAAATATGTGAATATAATCAAAGCGCTATATGACAATGCAAGATGTTGTGTTAGAACAAATAAAGGGAATACAGAATGGTTTACAGTAGAAACAGGGGTTAAACAAGGCTGTATTATGTCACCACTACTTTTTGGAATAGCTATTGATTGGGTTATGAGAAACTATACCCACAATGAACAATTGGGTATAAAATGGACAAATGGAAAATTCCTGGGGGACCTGGATTTCGCAGATGATGTAGCATTCTTAAGTTCAACACCAAGACAATCCCAAGAAGCAATAAATAATTTGTGTCATCTCTCGGTTAAAATAGGTCTCCAAATAAATGCCTCTAAAACTAAAGCTATGAAATTTTCTAACGAGACCTTTGATATCATCTTGAACGGGGAAAAACTACAGAAAGTTGAAAGTTTCAATTATTTAGGCAGTAAAATGACTCAGGATGGTGACACAACAAGAGAAATCCATACTAGAAAGAGGAGTGGCGTCACATGGAGAGCACTGCCTTATGCGCCGTGTTTGTGTTTAATATATATATATATATATATATATATATAAATATATATATATATATATATATATATATATATATGGGAGCCGCGCTGGTGTAATGGCTTCGGCGTTGTACTGGCGACCAGGGGTTCATGGTTCAAACCCGGGCGTCGGCGTTTGAAGAAATGTTTACGGCCGGAAATTTGACTGAATAGCCTGAACGGCTCCTGTGATAAACCCTCTGTGGATGGGAAGGAGCGAAGCTCCTGACCGGGTTGGAAGGAAAGTCCTCAGGTTCCCCAGCCTCGCAATGACATGTCATTGGGCCGAAGGGCTGAAGGCCCAAGTGCCGCTGGTTAAAAAAAAAAAAAATATATATATATATATATATATATATATATATATATATATATATATATATGTGTGTGTGTGTGTGTGTGTGAGTGTGTGTGTGTGTGTGTGTGTTTTGGGCTTTTATATGCACTGGGAAGCCAAAAAAATCGGTGTGACCCGCTTTATTGCGATATTCGCTATATTGCGGTGATCGACCTATGATACGTTAACAATAATTTCGACTGCTGTGACTGCCTGTCGATAAAGAAGTAGTCTCTTATATATATCATAGGTCGATCATTTATAACATCTGTCTCGTAGGGCTTATCATATGCCATTGATATGATCATCGCTATCATTTATGCTGGCTATACAGCATGGGACCATCACTACAGCTGCTCCAAAGCATTTAACAAAAAATAAAGCGGTTTGTCCATCTTTTGGGAATGGAACTCGATAAATGACACCTACCTGCCTACAACAACAGGAGATCTGGTTTCAGGAAGACCAAGAAGCAGATGGATAGACAACATTACAGACATCCTACAGCAACAGGAGATCTGGTTTCAGGAAGACCAAGAAGCATATAGATAGACAACATCACAGACATCCTACAGCAACACGGGCTTGCAGCCACCAATGCGACATACTTGGCTCAAGAACACACACACTTGGGTAGCTCTCTCCCCCCACTTCCGTTCAAGGTAACAGTGTACCGACAAGGTAACAGTGTACCGACAAGGTAACAGTGTACCGACAAGGTAACAGTGTACCGACAAGGTAACAGTGTACCGACAAGGTAACAGTGTACCGAAAATGTAAGTAAGTAATGAAAATATGTGGTTTAAAAAAAAACAGATCTTGAGCGAAACAAGACAATAAGTTTATGCCAGTAAACACGACATTTCGTTAAGTAGCTGATATGCAAGCTAGCAGTAAATGGATACCTGACTCTGCTGTTCAATCAGGGAAGGCAAAGGCAGTGATGAAGGGAACTGATCACTGCAGTTATATAAAAAGGCTGGACCTGGTATGGTGAAGTCTACAACACTTCACTCCCCTACGTCTGTATCTGCTATAGGACGAGACCTCCTTCCCCTTATATGCTGTGCCAGAGTGGCGTCTTCAAAAAGCATATTTGAATTAACGCGAACTCTTACCATCTCATTTCCCATTTCGCTAAGGAGAATCACGCTTATAATGTCCATTTCCCAAACTGAGAACACTCTTTAATCCTTAAACAGACCGGTACAACGTTTCTATCTCCCATTAACAGGCAAATTAATCAGCCTGTAACTAAACCAGACATTAATTAAGCGCTTGTGATTTACAACGTCCATTATGATATATGTAGGGAACATTGGAAGGTCCTGTTGTCGCAGACTGTTCTGTCAGTCTAAAGAACTGGGGCATTTAGTAAAGAAGGAATCCCAGTGGTACACGCAGGCGTAACTTTGTGGCAGATTGGAGACTTATTAACCGGTATTGTACGCTTTTCGGACTGTGCCATAGCTCAGGATGTATTAGAAAGAACTATGGTTGGGTTCTGTAACGATTAATTAATGAATTAAAAAATGTAATCGGTTAAATGTTAAATACATTTTAATCGATTCTTTCATGTTTAGCAATCTTTATGTTTTTTTGCTTAAATGCGAGAGCATCTGTTATGTTAGAGGTTTGTGGTATGGATTTTGACAAGTATGGTTAATAAGAGTACATTGTTTGATTGTAACTTTTCAGTATTTTTCATAATATTTCCAGAACGATATAACTGTTCGAAATTAATCAATTAATCTTTGATTAAAGATATTCGTATAATCGATAAAGATTTGTTTGAATCAATCCTAGCCCTAATTAGAACCACTTCATATATTAAAGATCTGTGATACAAAATTGCTGACTTTCATTTATGGACTTCGTACTGTCATTTCCCTCTTTCAATAGCTGATGGGAAGACTTTGACAAATACTAGTGTGAGGTGAGGTGAGGAAACAACGAGATGTGACAGGATCATTTGTGTGGAGCTGATGGGAAGACCTTGACAAATACTAGTGTGAGATGAGGTGAGGAAACAACGAGATGTGACAGGATCATTCGTGTGGGGCTGATGGCAAGACCTCGACAAATACTAGTGTGAGATGAGGTGAGGAAACAACGAGATGTGACAGGATCATTCGTGTGGAGCTGATGGCAAGACCTTGACAAATACTAGTGTGAGGTGAGGTGAGGAAAGCACGGCTGTGGATGGGGCACTTATTGAATAAACTAGCGAAAACATCACGAAGTAGTTCTTTGTCTGGAATCCCCAAGGCCCTCCCTCTCCCCCCCCCCCCCCCCCACCCCCCCCCCCCCACCTGCCCCCCCCCCCCCCCCCCCCCCCCCCCCCCCCCCCCATTCCCCACCTGCCCATGGAAGAGAGCTGCGTACAGACGTAAACATAATAAAGAAAGATAAATGGAAAGAGCTTCAACAGTGGGTGAAAGACAGGAAGGTTTGACATACACTAAGTCTAGGCTTGTTCTCCACATGGAGCTACAATGCAAAGAAGAAGTTGTGAAGAGAGACAGGCAGGCTAGATAGATAGATAGATAGATAGATAGATAGATAGATAGATAGATAGATAGATAGATAGATAGATAGATAGATAGATAGATAGATAGATAGATAGATAGATAGATAGATAGATAGATAGATAGATAGATAGATAGATAGATAGATAGATAGATAGATAATCATTCAGCCAGACAGAAGACAGACATCTAAATTGACACACACAGACAGGCAGATAGAAAGAAACATAGATAACCAGGCTGACAAAGAGATAGACCGACAGAGAGATTTACATGCAGACAGATAGTGAGAAAGGCAGACACACAGAAAACGTCGATTAATCACAGACATAAACGTTGCAACGATATGAGGCAATAATTTCAATCGAGCGAAAAACCCATATCGATCATGGCAGAATGTATTTTCCCATTTCACTACATCATAACAAACTTCCCAGCTTAGTCACCTTGGCCCATCAATATCTGGTACTCGACTCCTCCTCCCAGTTATCATGCACAGACGTACACCAATGAAAGATGCATACAATCTATTTCCACTGTGTTATGTGGCACAGCAGGGGTTAAAACTGATTGCTGAGCTGACGGCTGTACTGTTCTTGTTGTTTGTATTCGAGAGTGTTCGTGTGCACTTGTGATTTGTCTTCGAATGTGTTCATGTGCACATGTGGTTTATCTGTATGCAGTGGCGTACTAAGGGCGGTGCGAGGGGGGCTGTCCGCCCCAGGTGACAGCCAGGAAGGGGGTGCCATTGGAGACTATTAATATAGTACTTACAGTTAAAATGCTACTTACTATTGTTTCTTTACTGGGGGAGGGGGGGTGTCAAAGGTAAGATCCGCCCCGGGTGCCAAGTACTTTAGGGACGCCTCTGTCTGTATGTTATGTTTGGTTAAGCGGTTAGATAGCTTTTCTCTCGCGGTACAGTTCATGGATCGAAACTTATTAACGTCACGTTCTTGTCTGTAAATGCGTATCTAACTCTGATCTTGAGTAAGGGAAAGCAAAAGGCAGCGAGGAAGACTGCTGACTACCCCCCCAATAACAAAAAGCTGGTTCTAGTAACATGAGATCTCAAACACTTTACTCCCCTACGGCAGTTTTTGCTATGGGACTAATTTTTACCTTTACCTAGTTTGGCAGCACCACTTCTCTCCCCCCCCCCCCCCCCCCCCCAAAAAAAAGAACAAACTTCGGCTTTCTTCCTAAGACTTCGGTTTTTTTCCATCCAATCTTTAATTTTTCCTTCCAATCTTGGATTTTTCCATCCAATCTTGGATTTTTAATTGTCTGGGTGAGCTTGAAAGATGTAGCAAAGGTGGTCAGAACAAACAAAACGAAGGTGTAGAACAACAGGAAGAAAGGCGACACCACTGGACAGCGACAAGAAAGGTGCACCGACTCAGCCAACACGGGGCAGTTTGAAGAAATGATCAATAGTATCAAGGTGTCCGTTTAGACATTTTCCTAGCTAGGTTTATAATTAGATCCTGCAGTCTTGTCTAATTTATCTTGTATATACACTTTTAAGATCTCGGCTTTGTCCTTCCAAACCTGGGGTTTTCCTTCCAATCTTGGGGTTTTTATTTCTCTGGGTCAGCTTGAAAGGGTTATCCAAGGTGACCAAAACAAACAGAAAAGAGGTACCCAATACACATTACAGACTCAGGCCGGAGAGCGAAATGAGATGTGTACTGACTCGCCTTTGTTCCTAAGACCACGGCTTTTCCCCTTCCAATTAGGTAGACCCTAACTCAACACACGCGACAATTTTAAGAAATAATCAATAGTAAAAATGTCCATTTAGGCATTACACCAGCTAGGATTATAATTAGATCCTGCACTCTTCAATACCCTTAAGCTACCCAAGGAGCATAGGCCTTCAACAAACACATGCCAAGTCTTCCTGTCCTGTGCCATCTGCTCAAGTTCTTTCCATGTTTTCCTCATCATTTTCACCTCTGTATCCAGTTCTCTTCTCCGTGTGTTTTTTGGTCTACCTCTGCCTCTCTTTCCTTGTGGATTCTAGAACAAGGACTGCCTTGTAATGTTATCAACAGGTTTCCTCAATGTGTGTCCTATCCATCGCCAGCGTCTTCTTCTCAACTCTTGTTCCACTGGCACTTGTCTGGTTCTTGTCATCAATTCCACATTTGTGACTTTGTCATACCATTTCAGTCCTTCTATTCTACGCAAGCACCCGTTTATAAAAGTCTGTAGCTTTTTGGTTGGTTTTACCACAAAAACTCCTGCACTCTTACCCAGTTTATATTGTATATTCGGGACCCCAAGATGCAGCAATAGTGAATGCAGTCAGCGACTCATAGCTTGACTGCCTGCGTCAGGACCAGCGAACCAGAGCTGGTCAAGACCGTGCTCCACCTCCACGTGGTGGTCCTGGAAACAGTCTGCAGCAGTGCAGGCTGGCTGAGCGAGCATGGATCGAAATGGGAAGGCAAACCCGGTCCTTAAAAAATGCCGTGCAGAAGTCGGATGTGTCGACCGAAAGGTGCAGATATCACAGCTTAGGCGCAAACAGACACAACGCAACCACCGTCCTCTTCAGGACGAACGAAGAAGAAGAAGAAGATATTGTATATTCATTTTGAAGACTTCAGCTTTGTCCTTCCAATGTTGGGTTTTTATTTCTCAAGGTCAGCTTGAAAAGGTTTGTCAAAGTGGTCAGAACAAACAAAAAGGAGGTATAGAAAAAACACGAACAAATAATGCGACACAGACTCAAGCCTGAGAGCGACAAGAGATGGACCCTGACTAAACAACACCCGTGACAGTTTGAAGAAAAGATCGATAATAACAAGTGTCTATTTAGGTATTAGACTAGCTAGAATAATAATTAGACCCTGCAGTCTTACCCAGATTATTTTGTGTATATAAACTTTTAAGACCTCAGATTTTTCCTTTTAAACTTGGGCATTTCATTCCAATGTTGGGTTTTTCCTTCTCCGTGTCAGCTTGAAAGGATTAGCCAAGGTCCAATGAAAAATTGATGTTTTTCGCTAGTTTTTTTCTTCAATCAATATAATAAGTAGGTCCTGTACGAAGGGATAACGGTGATTCACCAAGCTTTTGACATTTGGTACTGGTCAAACCTAGTTGTCGATCACTGTCTTAGCTCGAGTAGCGTAATGACAGAAGTAATATTCACCTCTAAGAAACAAAATTCAGCAGAATGCAGCACCAAAGTCAATGGGACTCATATTCAACAGGTCCATAAATGTAAATATCTGGATGTATAATATCAGAAAATGCATTCATCCCTGAAAAGATCAAGATACTTGTTGCAAAAAAAGATCATTCGAGAAAATGAAACATATCTAACGCTGCAATTCTTTGTCAATGAAAGTACTGAAGGCACTTATTCAGTGTTACATAGCAGCGATCAGAAAGCTAATCATGGACGGCCAATGAACAAGCTGTGACGTATAATGGACAAAGAGCCTACAGTAATCTGACAGTCTTTGTAACCTCGTAGCGCTCTATGATTTGCTAGCTAAAACCATGCATTTACTGCCTGTCTTTACTCACACAAGTTTACTTTTCGTCCCTGCCTCTTTTCTTTGAACACAAGCAAACGAAGTGTTTACAAACGTTCGTGACCTGCCCGTCATAACAGGTAACGAATCAGGTTTGTTTACCTCGTCTTCTCACGCGAGCTTATCTGTCAGTCATACGATACCTGACAGACCGCACGTGAAAAACACAGAATCTTTTTGAAGTCTGCAAAGGGAAATCCAAAATTCCCCGAGTACGCTTTGATGTCGAGTCGCGGGCAAAACCTTCGAGAAACCCGTTACACGTAATAAGTCTTTTGATGCCGGTCGAAAACGCCCGACGGAAGACCGACCGTAAGCCTTTATCTTGTAACTCTGTTTCTGATTCTCCGTTACACACAGTAGCGCGAAAATTAACAACATCTATAGATCAGAGAAATATATATACTGTGTTTTCTTAAACCTGCCATCAGTGTCACTCAGAATTTTTGAATACTCTAAGTACGCAGTTCTAGAACCATTATTGTGGAAAATGTGTTATTAGCATTCGTGGGGATTGTTCATTCTGATTTTCTGGCCTGATCACAAGAGCGTCCAGCGGTTTTTTTCTTTTCACTTTTGGTTTCTGGGTTACTTGTTCCTCTACTCTACTTGGTTTGAGCGGTACCGATTTTTTTCATTTATAAACGTGTACTCGCCAAAGATACATGAGAAACATTTTAACTTATAGGTTTAACTGGACTTACAAAATCCAGATATTTTTCCAATTTTTACCAGCCCACTGGGGTGCAAAATAACATTATTGTTCCCGACTTCTGGCAGTCGTATTCAAGTGGATATATCCAGATTTTACGCAGCGCAGAATCGGAGCTCTAGCATAGAGTTGTCCTATAGGATTATCATCATCATCATTTGTAAAAAAATTTTAGCAACCAGATGTTCCCAATACTGGAAGTATTTTCTTCTTTTAACTGTGAACCCCAAGAGCACGTTCCTAAATCAACTATTGGTGGTGACATTTTGTTCATCCAGAAAAAAAAACACCAGATTCGGCGTTCACCTCACTAGTCTTTGTTTGTTAGAGGATGAACTGGGGCTAATTTGGGAAGTGAACCGGATTATATATATATATATATATATATATATATATATATATATATATATATATATATATATATATATATATATATATATATATATATATATATATATATATATATATATATATATATATATATATATATATATATATATATATATATATATATATATATATATATATTCAGGGATAATTGTATTTCCATGGGATATCACTAAGAGTAGGCAAGAGTAAGTGAGTGGCCACTGTTTGAAAGAGTGTGTGAGTATTTTTCTTTGTTTCAGGGAATTTACCAACATTGGATTTGCTTAAACGTGTTTACTTTACTGGGTACCATATAGTAGAACTTGTTTACTTTACTGTCTACTCTGTAACATAATGCTAACCTTCGACCTTTGGGTTATTAACTTTGGGTTCTTTTCTCAATAGGGGGAGGGCGCATCTATTCTGCTATTTCATGTGCATGTAAATGACTCTTTGATCTTTTTTTTCCTTTAGATATTTTGATGTTGTCGAGTTTTAATGATAATAAACTACAAAGAAACTTACCTTTGTGTGTTGGTGTCATGAAATATTCTAATCCACATATATAAATTATTAGGTAAATATGAAGCCTAACAAATAAAATTAATAAAGAGAAGAGCAATGGTAAAATAACAGTGCTGCATTTCTAAGAAAAACATTGAGACGTACTGCGTAATGACCTAAATTAATCCTAACATTAATTATATTACGTTACCAAAACGAACGAACAGATGGACAAAAGGATAGCGAGAGGGGAGGGCTGAAAATCAGGAACGCATGCAACACGCGACGCGCGATATACAAATGCTGGCATCACGCGTGTAAGTCTACAAGCACTAACTTTTTCAGACGGACAGTGATAAAATACACTACCCTTTCCCAGAGTTAGGTTTATAAATCATAACAAACTCTTATTAGAAAAGATAACAATAGATGGGTTTACGTTTGAACACATAACAGTACCCAGACAGCACATCTTCGAAACAGGAGGTAGAAGAAATTGCATATTTTGAACGCAGCCACGTAGCTCCTTTAAATTAGTATTTTTGGGTTCCTTAGGGCTTGCTGACAAATAATATGTAAAACGTTACGCAAATAGTCCAGGAATTAATAAATTATACCCAAAATAAAATATTGGGGGTGCCTGACAGCATAAAATCATTTCTGCTCATAAGATTTTTTTTTAACGTGTTTGAAAAAAATTTACGTTACAGAAATAGCCTACCATGTAAACTCCAAATTGATTGGAGCGCAACAAATGAAAGCCTAACCACGATTGGTCGGGCTATAAATACTATCTTGGTTGTTAGGGGAAACGGGGAAAGGTAACATTTTTTCAAACACTTGTCTAAACGGGGCTCATTGGTCAGACTCGCTGATATACACACTTGGGAGCGTTAGTTCGAAACCACTTGTTTAAATAAGATTGATAAAGCATCAGTGCGTTGAAGCCAGCTTATATTTGGCTAAATAAAAGCCTGGAACATAGGCAGATGGAAATTTGTGCCAGTTTGTGCCAGAATTCATTGCTAATCAACGTATCTGTGTTTATTCGTATGAATTGTGGTAAGCTTGAACCATTCAATATCTTTTAATGAAAATTGAATGTGAATTGTTGATTTATGCCTGTATATATATGTGTAGTTCAGTGGCAAACGTGAGGTAAAGCCTATAATGCTCCAGCCTGAACAGAGGGTGTCGGAGAGAAGTAAAACGGCATGGAATGGCCAAACAGTACACTGACACCTGGATGATTGACTAGAAAGAAATAATGCTGGAAGTGCAGAGGCGTAGTAACCATTAAGAAGGGTAATACTGGAATAAAGTATTTCAAATGAAGCTGACAGTTGGCCTAACGCTCTGAACGCAATGTTTGTGATGTATTGTGATCAGTGTAAAAAGAGAATATAAATTAGTTATGAAGTAGAAGGTACATCCTTCTTGATTTCAGGGACAGTGGTCTTGATGGTACTGAGCAGCACCTGGTCAGAGCTTTGCTGAATCCAGAGTCGGACAGCATACTCCTTGGTCTTTTTAGCTATCAGTGAGGTGTCTCCAGAGCCCAGAGGAGAATTCGAGCAGAGGAGTCCTTTCCTGCCGCCATCACGCAAGATAAGCAGAGTTGGCCAGCTGAGCTCAACATTATGTCCCCTCATCTTGAAATGACTTTTAAAAATAACATTAAGAGGGGAATTTACTTGTCTTAAAATCAGGAACTGTGAACATCTCCAATACTAGTCCCTAAAGACAAACTATTGAAGTCATGATGACAAATACCAACAGAGCTTGAACAAAACAAAACCAGTATTACCTCATTTTACTACTACACAACTGACACACATAGAACATTTGTAATAATATATGTCACTACAATATTCATATTAAATACATTCTGTACATAACTTGTAATTTAAATTGATTGTGATTCCTGGTTCCCTTGTAGTTGAATCAGGACACATATTCATTCATGCCAGTAATGAATACATATTGTTATTTGAAAGTTATCAGTGACTCTTTTAAGATATCTTTGTAGAGTGTTATATGTATGTGAGTGTCACAGTGTTGTCAAGAGTAGTGGATTAAATTAAATTGTTTATCTGTCTGTTGTTGTGACTTACACTTCATCATACACATACCCTAGACACATAACGTAGCATCACACTATTCCAGAATAATTCTGACTGAGATATATAGATATGTGGTAGCAAGTAAGGTTATCTATAATACACTACTCTTAATAGATATAGATACCTTCACAGCTGATCTCAGTCAGTACACTAAGTCCCCTATAAATATTTATAACATCCCACTTCACCACATATATTGGGGTCTCGCTCTTGGGATTTTGAATCTTTAACTATTAAAAATATTGGGGGTAATTCACTTCAGGGAATATAAGAATTAAAAGGTATCCTTGGGTGGAATTAAATAAGGTTGAGCTCACGGTGCCTGTGTTGTCCATTAGAGATTGAATTGTTGGTTAGACATTGTATAAATTTACCTGATAGACAATGGCGGACCTGGCCAAATTTCGATCTGCTGCGGTTCAGACTGCAAAAGAGTTAGGATTAGATGGGCAAGTTATGGTTGCCTATGTCACTACGGAATGTGACAAATTTATTGAACGCGAAGAAAGAAGGTTTGAAGCCGAAAGAAAGTTAGAGGCTGAAAGGGAAATTAAGAAGTTACAATTTGAAGCTGAGGCTGAGACTAAGAGGTTGCAGATTGAGGCTGAGAGGCTAAGATTGGAGCAGAAAGAAGAAGAGAAAGAGAAGAGAAGAAATTAGCTGCAGAAAGAGAAGAGAAGAAATTAGCTGCAGAAAGAGAAGAGAAGAAATTAGCTGCAGAAAGAGAAGAGAAGAGATTAGCTGCAGAGAGGGAAGCAGAAAAGGAGGAGAAGAGATTACAAAGGGAACATGAGTTACGACTAAGGGAGTTTGAGTTTCAAGGCCATGCTCCTGAAAATGGTGCCAGTCCCTTTGCCTCTGATGCTACGGTTACTCAAGGAGCCTCAACCTCAGCTATGAATTTTCATTTAGATCATTTTGTTGAGAAAGACGA
Organism: Oreohelix idahoensis; assembly: GCA_024509875.1. Classification (NCBI taxonomy): domain Eukaryota; kingdom Metazoa; phylum Mollusca; class Gastropoda; order Stylommatophora; family Oreohelicidae; genus Oreohelix; species Oreohelix idahoensis. The sequence continues at coordinate 63,452 of JAMPIV010018127.1, forward strand.
TGATATTGAGAGCTATATAAATAGGTATGAACTATTAGCTACCACGTATGGGTTAGAGAGAGAAAGGTGGAGCTTAAAGTTATCTCAGGGACTTCGTGGGGCAGCTTATGAAGTTTTTGCAAAAATGAGCAGAGGTGATCAGGAAAATTATGACATGCTAAAGCAGGCTCTTTTGTTAAGGTATGAAAAGAATGCAGAATTTTATAGGAAAAAATTTAGGAATGCTAAACTACTGTCAGGTGAAACCTATCACCAGTTCTCTGCACGAATAGAGACATACTTGGAGAAATGGACTTCTCTGGGGAAAACCCAAGATCTTAAGGAAATGGTCCTTATAGAGCAACTAAGAGAGTCCATGGCTCCAGACCTGAGAAAGTTTCTCATGGAACAAGGTGCAGAGAGGCTGGGTGAGTTGCTAAATGTTGCTGAAAGGTATCAAGCAGCTCAAGCAGAGGTAACAGGTAATAAAAAGAAACAGGTGGATAACTTTAGGGCACCACAGAACTTTAATAAATTTGATCCTAGGGATCAAAATAAAGGTAAGCACCAATTTGATAGGCCACGGTATGAAAATAAAAATAAATTCCCACAATTCGATGAAAGGAAATATAATGAAAGAAACTCTTTCAACCAAGGAAAAAGGTGGTGTAAGAATTGTCAGATGGACAATCATGACACTGACCGTTGCAGAAGGAAACCTGTGTATATGGCAACCCTTCAGGTCAGGTCGACCTCAAGACAGGAGGAGGATATTATGTTAGATACCACTCCAGAAGAGATGAGGAAGGCACAGGCTGGGGATAAAACACTCAAGCCTTGTTTCAGAAAATTGTCAACTTGTCATACAACTCCAGGCAAGGGAGATTTTTACATGAAAAACAAGTTGATGTATAGGAAGACTGGAGCTAGATCCAATGGTCACGGACAGCTGGTTCTTCCAAAAAGATATAGGACAGACTTAATAAGGAGCCTACATGTGAAACCAGATGGGGACCATGAGAAGATAGGTACCATCATTCAAAAGGTGGCTCACAATTATTATTGGCCCAAAGCAAGATGGGACAGTGAGAATTTTGTAGAAAGGTGTAGCATAGCACATGAGGGAACACCCACAAGTGGGAACATGGATCAGGACCTGGACACGCCACGGGGCAAAATTAGGCCTGATAATAAAAAGAAAAATAGATTTGATAAAGTGGACCAAATGGAATGGGAAGCCCCTTTTCACGGACAAGCTTCACTTAACTGTTTTACAATGGCCACTATGCGGAGAGTGCAAAAAGATGTCTTACCCCAGGATAAGCCGAAAATCCCTCAATCGGACTTAAACAAACTGGAGGAAGAGGATGTAGAGAGGAAATCTCTCATCAAGAATTTTAAGTGGGGAGAAAGCCCCAAAAGAAAAATTGGTAGCGGTCGTTTTGTGAATGATAATTCTGGGAGGAAAAATCATCACTATAAAGCTTCGAGTGGAAGAGACCATACCGGTGCATGGACAAATAGGTCCACACAATTAAAGGTCCATATGTAGCTTTGTTAAGAACGTGGACTGATGAAAAGGCAGAGGAAAACATTACATCTTCATACCAATATGTGAATGAGCTGACCACTCGGTTAAAAACTGGCTGGAAACTTGCCAATGAAAATTTGAAACAAGCCAGGAAGAAACATGCTGCCTATTATAACAGGAAGGCGAAAGACAGAAATTTGGCTGTGGGAGAGAAAGTACTGCTTCTTTTGCCCGGGAGTCAGAATAAGTTACAAATTGGATGGCAGGGTCCATATACAGTTCTAGAGAAGGTGTCTAGAACAAATTATAAGATAGATAAGAAGGGGAAAGAAAAAATCTATCATGTGAATCTCCTGAAGAAATATTTGGAAAGAGAACATCAGGAAGAGACACACTTGTTGACCTTGTCCATCGCCATGGAGATGAAAAAGGAACCACTTTCATCATTTGAATATCCATTACACCCCTGTGAGACAGCAGCACAGGTGAAAATCAGTACACATTTAACGAAAACTCAGAAAGAGAGAGTGCAACAGGTTCTAAATAATCATGCAGAGGTGTTAACAGACCGACCAGGGCATACAAACCTATTGGAATATGATATGAAACTAATAGACTCCACACCTGTCTGTATGAAACCATATTCGATTCCGTTTGCTAAGGAAAAAGCTTTGAAGGAAGAGATAGACTATCTATTGAAGGAAGGAATTATTTCGCACAGTGAGTCTTCGTATAGTTCCGGTGTTGTACTCTTAAGGAAGCCCTCTGGAGAACATAGACTCTGTATAGATTACAGGAGACTGAATGCTATTACAGAAGGACAGGTGGATCCATTGCCGGATACAAATCAGCTGTTTGCCAGACTAAATAAAGCTAAATATTTCTCAAAAGTGGATCTGAGTAAAGGATACTATCAGATTCCAGTAAAGCCTGAGGTTAGACCATACCTAGCTTTTAGTACCTCAGAAGGACACTATGAGTTTAATAGATTGCCATTTGGATTGAAGAATGCGCCTAGTGTCTTCTCTAGAATGATGAGAAAATTATTGGATCCTCTGAATAATCCCTGTATAACAAATTTTATGGATGATATCCTTATAGCAACAGAAACATTTGAGGAACACATTGACTCTCTGAACATGCTGTTTGATCGACTTAGGGAGGCAAATTTAACAGCCCGACCAACCAAATGTTGCGTTGGATGTAAAGAATTGGAATTTTTGGGACACACAGTTTATCAGGGAAACATGACCCCTGACCCAAAGAATTTAGAGAAACTACAGAAAGCCCCGAGACCACAAACCAAGAAGGACGTGAGATCCTTTGTCTCATTATGTGGTTTCTACCAGAAGTATATCAAAAACTTTAATTCCATATGTGCACCGTTAACTGAATTGACACGTAAAGGACATCCAGATCGCATTACATGGACACCACAATGTGAAATGACTTACCAAGAATTGAAGGAAAAGCTCACAAGTAAACCCATTTTGAAATTACCTGACTTAAGTCAAGAATTCATAGTAAGGACGGATGCAAGTAATATTGGGTTAGGTGCAACTTTACTACAGAAATCAGATGCATTGGATGGGGAATTAAGCCCAGTGGCATATGCTAGCAGAAAGTTGAATAAAGCTGAAATCAACTACTCAACTAGCGAAAAAGAATGTCTTGCAGTAATATGGGCAATAAAGAAATTCAATATTTATCTATATGGGAAGGCATTTAAGTTGCAAACTGACCACAAACCTTTATCGTTTTTAGCACAGGCTAAGCATGAGAACTCTAGGTTACTCCGATGGTCTTTGCTTCTGGCTCCATATAATTTTAGCATTGAGTATATATCTGGAAAAACCAATTTGGGAGCTGATTTTTTAAGCCGCCATCCGTGTGATGAGAATCACCGTAAACCCCAGAAATAATAATAAATTTCTCTATGTGTATATAGAATAAAGGACTGACATATAATGTCTGTTTTAAGAGGGGAGGTGTCATGAAATATTCTAATCCACATATATAAATTATTAGGTAAATATGAAGCCTAACAAATAAAATTAATAAAGAGAAGAGCAATGGTAAAATAACAGTGCTGTCACAAAGAATGTACTCGAAATCCCCCTTGTTTTCTGCTTCGTCTGCAAATTGTAACGCTTTCACGTTGATATAAAAGCTTACTGTATTATTACCCGCCTTCTTCAATGAAACGTGTGCTGCATTTCTAAGAAAAACATTGAGACGTACTGCGTAATGACCTAAATTAATCCTAACATTAATTATATTACGTTACCAAAACGAACGAACAGATGGACAAAAGGATAGCGAGAGGGGAGGGCTGAAAATCAGGAACGCATGCAACACGCGTTGCGCGGTTCACAAATGCTGCCATCACGCGTGTAAGTCTACAAGCACTAACTTTTTCAGACGGACAGTGATAAAATACACTACCCTTTCCCAGAGTTAGGTTTATAAATCATAACAGACTCTTATTAGAAAAGATAACATTAGATGGGTTTACGTTTGAAAACATAACAGTACCCAGACAGCACATCTTCGAAACAGGAGGTAGAAGAAATTGCATATTTTGAACGCAGCCACTTAGCTCTTTTAAATTTGTATATTTGGGTTCCTTAGGGCTTGCTGACAAATAATATGTAAAACGTTACGCAAATAGTCCAGGAATTAATAAATTATACCCAAAATAAAATATTGGGGGTGCCTGACAGCATAAAATCATTTCTGCTCATAAGATTTTTTTTTAACGTGTTTGAAAAAAATTTACGTTACAGAAATAGCCTACCATGTAAACTCCAAATTGATTGGAGCGCAACAAATGAAAGCCTAACCACGATTGGTCGGGCTATAAATACTATCTTGGTTGTTAGGGGAGACGGGAAAAGATAACATTTTTTCAAACACTTGTCGAAACGTGGCTCATTGGCCAGTCTCGCTGATATACACACTTGGGAGCGTTAGTTCGAAACCACTTGTTTAAATAAGCTTGATAAAGCATCAGTGCGTTGAAGCCAGCTTATATTTTGCTAAATAAAAGCCTGGAACATAAGCAGATGGAAATTTGTGCCAGTTTGTGCCAGAATTCATTGCTAATCAACGTATCTGTGTTTATTCGTATGAATTGTGGTAAGCTTGAACCATTTAATATCTTTTAATGAAAATTGAATGTGAATTGTTGATTTATGCCTGTATATATATGTGTAGTTCAGTGGCAAACGTGAGGTAAAGCCTATAATGCTCCAGCCTGAACAGAGGGTGTCGGAGAGAAGTAAAACGGCATGGAATGGCCAAACAGTACACTGACACCTGGATGATTGACTAGAAAGAAATAATGCTGGAAGTGCAGAGGCGTAGTAACCATTAAGAAGGGTAATACTGGAATAAAGTATTTCAAATGAAGCTGACTGTTGGCCTAACGCTCTGAACGCAATGTTTGTGCTGTATTGTGATCAGTGTAAAAGAGAATATAAATTAGTTATGAAGTAGAAGGTACATCCTTCTTGATTTCAGGGACAGTGGTCTTGATGGTACTGAGCAGCACCTGGTCAGAGATTTGCTGAATCCAGAGTCGGACAGCATACTCCTTGGTCTTTTTAGCTATCAGTGAGGTGTCTCCAGAGCCCAGGGGAGAATTCGAGCAGAGGAGTCCTTTCCTGCCGCCATCACGCAAGATAAGCAGAGTTGGCCAGCTGAGCTCAACATTATGTCCCCTCATCTTTAAAAAACTTTGTAAAAATCACATACAGAGGGGAATTTACTTGTCTTAAAATCAGGAACTGTGAACATCTCCAATACTAGTCCCTAAAGACAAACTATTGAAGTCATGATGACAAATACCAACAGAGCTTGAACAAAACAAAACCAGTATTACCTCATTTTACTACTACACAACTGACACACATAGAACATTTGTAATAATATATGTCACTACAATATTCATATTAAATACATTCTGTACATAACTTTTAATTTAAATTGATTGTGATTCCTGGTTCCCTTGTAGTTGAATCAGGACACATATTCATTCATGCCAGTAATGAATACATATTGTTATTTGAAAGTTTATCAGTGACTCTTTTAAGATATCTTTGTAGAGTGTTATATGTATGTGAGTGTCACAGTGTTGTCAAGAGTAGTGGATTAAATTAAATTGTTTATCTGTCTGTTGTTGTGACTTACACTTCACCATACACATACCCTAGACACATAACGTAGCATCACACTATTCCAGAATAATTCTGACTGAGATATATAGATATGTGGTAGCAAGTAAGGTTATCTATAATACACTACTCTTAATAGATATAGATACCTTCACAGCTGATCTCAGTCAGTACACTAAGTTCCCTATAAGTATTTATACATCCCACTTCACCACAGTTGGTCAGACCCATACCCATTTATCCGTAGTTTTTTTCACGTGTGTATGTCTTGTGTCACATAGCTCTGTGTGTGTGTAGAGAAACTTATCTATTCGTGATAGGGAGACAAAAGCTGTCTTGCAATAAAGTACAGTCGTACGGATAGGCTGAAAGAGATTTCCTAATCACCCCAGAGACAGATCTTTCTTTTTCTCAATTCTACCACCCGTGAAAAATCTATTTCTATACCTTCTCGCGTATCTGTCGACATCTACTCTATATATACTCAGACGGGCCAAATAAAACAATTAACCTTCCGTACGACACAAGCAAACAATCAAAAAAATTCATAGAGGCAAGAAAGAAGTGGTTTCGTAGAAGAATGAAGAGAATACCATGGACAGCTAAAAGACGTGTAAGATTGTCCTGAAAGAGATCAATACACAAGAAAAGTTTATTACATCAGAAAGTTGCAATACGTTTTTTTCTTCTTGTTTTGGTGTGTGTGTGTGTGCGTATTATAAAAACTTTGTCGTTTACGGGGGTCTCTGCAGACACAAAGACAGAACATGGTTAATGCACCCTCAGGCATGTCGTAGATGTTGTGAATATGGCTGGCAACCTCATCATGTAAAACTAATAGTCACAGAAATCACTGCTGCAAGAGCATGTTAATGCTTGGTATAGGCAGTCGTGGCTCCGTGGACCATACGGTGCGTAAATTAAACATTATTATTATCATATTAGAAAGAAAAAAACACACGGGGAAGAGAGCTGGAAACAGACAGGAATGGGGTGAAGAGGACAAGGAACGAACGAACGAACGAACTTTATTTTCAAAGGGTTAAGAATTGGGCACGCAGGCCCGTCTGACATTCTGCCCTTCCTCTCTCTCTCTCACATTTACTTTAAACATTATTAAGGCATTTATCATTATAAAAGTAATATAACATCAAAAATTTGCAATAATCATTATAATTAAAGTATGTTTTTAAAATAAAGTTTAAAAAAAAAAAAAATAAAGACTAATTTTTTTTTTTTAATTAATGAAAAAAACAAACAAACAAACAAACAAAAACAACAAGACTGGTAAAAATCGAATTCCTCATACAGTAAATTAGACAGTTATTTGAGACATAATCAGATGGTGGGTTATAAGAACTCGTGAAATATTCGAACGGGTTGCTACTGAATGACTAGGGACTCCGTGTGTTATCCAGTGCATGCGAAAGACTTTACGAGAGGGGAGCAGCTTTGAGTCTCATAGCAGATACTGCTGCAATGAGTGCAATGATAGGTTCACCAAGATGAGGTGGGGTAAACAGTTACTTTCCTCGCTGTCTTTGCCGTCCCAAACTCAAACCAGAATCAGACTAGGTAGATAGTTAGCTGCCATCACCGGTGTCAATACCTTGTCGAGGTATGGCGGCTTGCGTACCCTGATTACCCCCAGAGCTATGCCAGCTGGAGTTTTACTCCTGCGGACGGGACAGAAAGGATTGCCATACGTTTGTTGAAGACCTATGCTCCTTGGGGAGCTGATGTGTGATAATAAGAAGGGGCAGGTTTGGATATAATGTAATAATCTGCAAAAGTGGCGGGAAAAAGAAGCCAGTGGATATCATGACACGAAAACAAACAAACAAAAATAAACCATTGAACTGATGAAAAGCCCACTTGGGACAAGAAGATACAGAGAGTGATCTGATCTTTTGTGTAAATCGGCATGACACACGAAGATGATATCCTTCCCTGCAAAATTGTATCTCCTTCTTCAAGTACCAAGCCTGGTGGCGTAGGTGATAATGTCTCTCCGCAACTTTCTGTTCCCAGTGCTGTTTATCGCTTTTATTTTTGACTACTTTCCATGCCATACATGATGTCAAACACCCAACATATTTTCTCTTTCAATTATTTCAACGTTTCCATGAGCATTTACTTGTCATTGTAGTATTTTCAATTTTAAATTGAATTTTTAATATTAAGTAGCTTTATTGCTTGACCTCTCTCTCTCTCTCTCTCTCTCCCTCTCTCTATGTACGTGAATGACTATGAGTAAATGTACTTGTGTGTGCTCAGTTACTGATTGTGATGATAATATTAATTAATCCTGTCTGAAGTTATTAATATTTTAATTTTAATTTGTAAAACGCTGAAAATTGTATTGCAGGGCAGAAATGTAAAAAGGCAATTATGCGTATTTCTTTACCGTGATGAAATAAAGATTTCGTTCGTTCTCTTTGTAATCCTGTGTTTGTTTTTTCCTTCAATCTTTCCTATTGTCACATTATATTTCAGCTTTCTCCTCATGCCCAAAGAAAGTGGTTTGCTTCCTTTTAAAGTAAATAAAAAAACTAAATAATACCCAAAGCGGTGATTTAGGCACTCGTGAGAAATAAAGAAGTAGAAGACTAGACAACAGAAAAAAAACAACAGAAGTGATAGGCTGACCAGAAATCGAACCCTGGACCTTCCGAATGACACCACCGCCTAGCTACGGGGGCGAATCGTTACTATCCTCTCTGCCACTAGGCAGCATTGGAATAGTGTCGTAGACAGAGGTCGAGCACGAACTCTCCGCGTAACCCGGATATGTACATAAGGGCGACCCAGACTAATTATAGACGCAATGACTTCTGCAGTTGTCCTATTTAACGGTATAGGCCAGATTACACAGGACGAAGACCTTAATTCGCTGGCATCTTCCAGAACGTAGTCTTTACTCTATTTAACTGTCCGTGGTAATATTGTTAATACTTTTCTTACAAACAAAAAAATTCGTAATTATCTCTGTGATCCGATGAATGAATAAAAGAACGGGAGAAGTTGTAAAAGATAGTCACAGACGTTAACGACGATTAGAGATTCGGTAACGGAATTAAGCTTATATGACATCACCTTCAGCTAGATGTCAGGGTTACAATAACTTAACATTCTGGCTGTGCAATGACAAACACAGCTGCAACATTTGTTTCCCACAATCGCCAAGACTGGCACGGAGAAATAGCAGATTCCTGTTACTAATAGTAACTACAATTTCCCAGATAAGCCGTATAGATTTCCCCCAGTGCCCGCTACGAAAATACACGAACGATAGTACACGACGTAACAATACATAAGCTAGAATTACTACAGCACGTGACTTGAGTACACCAGTGACAGTACAGCGGCAAGAGTGATTGACGCGAGAGCACAGCTAAGTTGGGCTACACGAGCAAAGTACCTAAGCAGATGTAGGCGAAATGACTACGCGATCACAAAGTTGTGGCTCTTCCAACTAAACACCAATAATTTATGCCACCGTAAACCATCTTATTCTCTTTTCATGGCAAAATGCACCAAATTAATCCGAAACACATTCTACACTACATTTGTAACAAAATACTAGTGACTTACAATTACTCATAGTGACTTACAATTACTCATAGTGACTTACAATTACTCATAGTGACTTGCAATTACTCATAGTGACAATTACTCATAGTGACTGCATCGTTATCATTTCCTTTGTTACTCCCTGTGGAGCATAGGACAATCACAACAGCTGATCGATTATAAGAAGCCTGCATTAAAGCATTCATGCTACTACAGCAGTGATTTATGTATGAATATGTTTTTATATGATGAGGTTGCCAGTCCTATACAGACCTCCATATTAGCCATAAGATGTTTCTGAGAGAACAGTAGTTGAAACCCTTTTTTTTCCGACTTTTGGAGACCCCTATGAAACTGGACGGGTTCATTGTGACTTACAACTTTATTTAAATTTCACCAAATACACGAAAGAAACTACCCAAAAGCTGAAAACAAAATTCAAAGAAAATCAATAGATCGTACTAATGTTTCTTATAGTGATTGTTATTGAGATTTTGAACAACCAACAGTATCAGTCACTAGTAATTGCAAATGTTTACAATAACACACTCCAATAGATAGATAATAATGACAAACGTGATAAAACAAACTTCACAAAACTGCTAACAAGTGCTCGCACATGACAGAATAACTTCACAAAACTGCTAACAAGTGCTCGCACATGACAGAATAACTTCACAAAACTGCTAACAAGTGCTCGCACATGACAGAATAACTTCACAAAACTGCTAACAAGTGCTCGCACATGACAGAATAACTTCACAAGATGAATGATAGTACATAAACAGGATACAACAAACTTCACAAAACTGCTAACAAGTACTCGCGCATGCAGAAGACCTTCATAAGACGGATTTTTCGATCAAAACACAATAACAGTACACGAACATGACAGAACAAACTTCACAAAACGGCTAAACAGTTCTCGCACAAGACAGAACGACTACACACGCCGGATAAAAGTACCTGCACATGATGGAAAACATTTCATAAGACGGCTACGTGCTCAAACATGAAAAAAAAAAACACTTTAATTGGCGGCAAACTGGTATTTAAAACGAAATAAGAAACTTAAAGTTGACAATAAAGTGTTCATTAATGACAACAACAAAAATAAAATAAAATAAACAAGATAGGAAAATATAAGTGACACCTAAGTAACAAACTTCACAAGACCACCAAATGGGCTCAAAATTATGTAACAAACTTTCCAAGATGATTAAACATGTTGACACATGTGCTCATACAAGAACAGGTACTCACTATTCTCCAGCAAAAGGCAGTCACAATTCATGTCTGTACGAATGAGTCACTCAGTAACGTTTGCAAGGCAGACATCGTAAAGGCTAAAACAGACGGTCTGTTAGAGAGTTCTGTGTTTACAGCTAAGTTAGGGAATGTATACAAAATGCTGGATTCATGATATATGTAAAACAACTGGGGAGCGGGGAGGGTAGTCGACAATTTCTATACCTCTTTCTGCTGCACGCCCGAAGAGGGTACAATTTCTTCTCTTGTCATTTCACTCCTTTCCATTCTATATCACCTTCATTGAATCTTTTTAGTCAAACTTATCTGGATGCATTAACTATGAAGGACGGAGCAACCCGCCAAAAATGACATTAAGAGAAGTGAAAAAAGCCACTAGAATGAACTTTTAACAAATTAATTGGCAGTTGTTTTATCACAACATTTATTGGATATGTATAGATATTCTTTAAGATCTAGCCTTGGTACATATTAACACCTCCCCCCTCCCCCCAAATACTTCAAATATAAGTGTTATAAACATTTCCAAATCTTTATTTAAGTGCGTATTGACTTGGGCGACTAAATCGACAGACGTACCAATAAGTATTTGGGCATTATGGGATATATCATAATCATTCTTCTTCTTCTTCCTCGTTCGTCCTGAAAAGGACGTTGGTTGTGTTGTGTCCGTTTACACCGGAGCTGTGATATCTGCGCCTTTCGGCCGACACATCCGACTTCAGCACGGCATTTTTAGGGACCGGGTTTGCCTTCCCTCTTCGATCCCTACTCTCTCAGCCAGACTGCAATGATGCAGCCTGTTTCAAGGATCACCACGTGGAGGTGGAGTATGGTCTTGGTCAGCTCTGGTCGCTGACCCTGACGCAAGCAGTCAAGCTATGGGTCGCTGACTGCATTCTCTATTGCTGCGTCTTTGGGTCCCTTAATCATTCAACTCCCTAAGGAGCATAGGCCTTGCAATAAACTTGTAGCATGTCTTTATGTCCTGGACGTGCCCGATCCACCAGGGTGGTAGTTACGCCACTGTCCCCATTCTTAAAACACAGAACGGCCTACCTATGGCCGGTGTACATCACATAATGACATGCTTGACACAGCTCATTACATTACATAACGCTCTCCGATATCAATCTTCTCCCCAATATTAAAAATTAGAAAAGATTAAATAATGACTTTAAAAATAAAAAAAAGAGACACTCACGGGGAACACTTTTTCCTGTCTGCGTAGTGTGCGTAGACAAAGGCTGGAATGAATAATACGAAAGATAACAAGAACAGATAAGACGTGAGCGGGAAAAACAAATCAAAGAATGGGAAACGCTGAGAAAGAACAGTCAAGGACGATATGCAAGCTTGTTTGTTGCCTTCATGCAGGAGGATCTCACTATGGATCCCATGATAGGCAGGGGGGAGCTGAGAAGTGGCTCTGTGTAACGTGATGATACCTTGGGAGAGCCCAGAACCAGAGCACAGTGTTTTAGCTCTGAATGTTTGGAGAGCGGGGAATGCGCAGTATGCCACACAGTTCTTTCTCCTACCTTGGGACCAGATGTGAGGACCCTTTAAACGCAAGCCAAGCTGGAGAAACTGGAGCTCATGACTTTAACTCAACATGTTTCGGAATGGCAGAAAAGCCACAGGAAAAGCCCAGATCTACAGAGCAGATAATGCCAAGGAGTCTTCCATTTGGTTTTAGCTGCAAAAGAGCAAAAAAAAAAAAAAAAAAAAGAAGCCTAGCAGCCCTAGTTTAACAAAAACACTAAATGTGAATACGATTGTGGCAACAGACTGAGAAACAGAAAAGAGAATGAAAAATACAAAGAAAACAGACTGACATATTTGCAGAGATATAGACAGACAGAAAGAAAGATGTACAGATATGTACACAGTACGAATAAGATACAGACAGATAGGCAAAAAGATATACACAAACAAGGCAGATAGTGACAGACGGATAGATGGATCACTGAATGCACTGACGAATGAATGGGTGGACTAAATACAGACTAAATGATGGAAATAGGAAGAGTAACTTAGGACGACGAACTTGCCGATAGACAATCACCCGGTTACAGATGCTGACAGTGCCTTTATTCAAAGGTCAGGCACAGACTAACGTCCCGTATTTGACAAAAGGTTTGTCTAAATATCCGGCTCACGAGTAATGGGAGAGGGAGAGGGAAAAAGGAAACACGCACACAGATGGCGCGTTAACTCTTTGTGTTTCAGGCAGTTACGTTTTACCAGACACCAAAAGGGATACAAGATTTTTTTTCGCCCACAGCTGATTTCCACCCCGGTAGTTAGCTGATTTTTTTTTTCTAACAAGCAGAAAACATATTTATTAGAAACCATCTGTTATATATATATATATATATATATATATATATATATATATATATATATATATATATATATATATATATATATATATATATATATATATATATATATATATATAGTACTTTGCAAAAAAAATGGCAGTCATATTTTCGCAACGCAGCACACTCATAGAAGCAAATAATAATAAAAACTGTATGTCCAGAGGAAGATTGGTATCTCCCCTATCTATTAACAGTTGTTTCAGTACAATATAATGTTGCCTTCTCCAGCAAGGCAAGCCTGGATGCAGCGAGGCATACTTCCCACAAGTGTTTGTAGGTAATTGTGAGTCAGACTGTCCCAGTATTTTTCAGCTTCCTTCTTCAATTGTTCAACGTCTCTGAGTCCATTCTTTTTTAAATGATTCTTGAGTAGTGCCCAAACGTTTTCAATTGGGTTTAGGTCGGTACTGTTGCTGGGCCACTTCAGCACTATCACATTCTTCTCTTGCAGCCATGCTTTGGTGGTATGAGCTGTATGCTTTGGGTCATTGTCATGTTGAAATGTTCACCCATCGGAATACATGACCTGCATAAATGGCAGAAGGTGTCCCTCTAGTATGTCGATGTACCTTTCTTTCGTGAGAATTCCTGTGAAAACACACAGTGGGGTGGCACCTCTTGCTGACACCCCTCCCCAAAGATGGAATTTCTGGGTATGTTTCGGTCGCTGGTACACAGGCGTTACAGAGTCTTTCGTCCAAATATTTATTTGAGCAGGATAAGACCAAACAGAACATTCATCTGAAAAAATCACATTGTCCCATGACAATTTTTTGTTTTCGTGGCATCAGTTCAAGTGCATCTGTTTGTGAGTCTCTGTGAGCAATGGCGACGAAATTACCCGCTTTTTTATGTAATTCATCCTGTGTAGCTCCCGGTTGACAGTAGCATTAGATACCTCTGAGCTTCCCAACTCGATCATGCGCTGCCGTATGTTTTCTACACTCTTCATTGGCCCAGCCCGAACGATTTGGGCGAGACGCCGATGGTCCTTTGTGTCCAAAATTCTTGGCCTCCCACTACCTTCTTTTCGCTCGATTCCATTACCTGCTTTTAATTTACTCACAACTCTGTAGACAGTCCGCTCAGGAATGTTCAAGGTTTTAGAAATGTTGGAACATGTTTGATTTCCTTCATTCTAAAGCTGTGAAATTAACATACACTTTGTCTTTGTATCCATTTTCTGCCACTAGCATTATAAATTGTCGTCTGCTCTATTATCAAGGGACTGTACTCTACGCTAATTTTTCTTTTACTTTTGGTAGTGTTTGCTCACTTAAGGGGAGTGCAAATTTGGGGCAGAACATGCATATTTAATTAAATTTCAGCATATTTAGTTGAGCAATATGACTGCCATTTTTTTTGCAAAGTACTGTATATATATATATATATATATATATATATATATATATATATATATATATATATAAATAAAAATATATATATATATATATATATATATATATATATATATGACTTAAGTCTTATATATAACCAGTGGCGGCTCCAATGCGTATTGGCTGGTGGGGTTATCTATAAAAAACTTTGTGGTTGTTCATTTGCGCAAGGGAGCATACAACATTTTAAAAAGTTTTAAGATGACAATCTCATACACAGCAAAAAAAAAAAAAAAAAAGAAGAAAGTACAAGCGGTGCATCATCAAGGGTGCACAAACACGACAAAATATTTAATTGTTTTACGCTGATAAACTGAAATATTATGTGGTAAGAATTTTATAATTACTCCAAACCACTAGCATTCAAATGGTTATTTGCCTCTAGGTTTTTTCCAATTCACTGTTATTGTTGATAATTTTTTTTAAAGTCATTAGGCCGATGTGGTCCTAGATGTTTTAAGCCATGTTTTTTGTCTGAAAGTCAGTGTGCTGAACATTGTTTTTATAAGTTAAAAAAACCAAAATACTATCTGTGTTTCAAAGTTAAAAAAAAAAACTACTACCTTCACTGTAAAAAATGAGGATTAAACCTCAGTTGTCTTATAATTTCCCAACGTTGCAACGTCAAGATTTCATTTTGAAAAACACTTCGTCAAACAATAATTTCGCATTCTTGGGGATGGTCTCGATGATCCCTCGCGCCCAGGATTGGAAGACGAAGCGTGCGCATAAAAGAGGTGGTAATGAGGGCTCAGTGAAGAATCATAGTCGTTGTAATATATCGACGCTCTTGTTATACAATATGTCATTATTAAACATGAAAAGGTTTTTTGTTTTTGTTTCTTTTAAAGTTCTGGTGGAACTGAACCCCATTATCCCACGAGAATGAGCCACCACTGTATGTAACAAATACGTTTGTTTTATATCGTGTAAAGTGCAGACATAAGGAAATCTGACTATAGCGAAGTGGGCGTGTCTGAGAGGCTGTGGGAGAAAAATGCACTATATCATGGCTCGTGTTACAATTCGTGGTGTATTGCATGCCAATCTTTTCATAAGAGAAAAAAAAAAACACACACACACACAAACTCTGAGTAATGTTTTAAATTAAGAATAGCGATTATCTAGTCAATCTACACATTCAAGTAAGGAAACTTACTTGTGAAAGGATGTTTAACATTGGAAATAACGTGCCTATTACTTTTAACCCGTTTCTGTTAAAGAAAGAAAAGGACTGTTGTACCCTCAGACATGTCGTACAGTGAGACTAATATAAGGTTGTGCATGGGACTGGCAACTTCATCAGGTAAAACAAATGGCTATATACATGCTTGGTGCAGGCTCCATGCCAGGGAACCAACTGCAGTGGTGGCTCCATGCTCCGCAAGGAGCGCAGAAGAAAATAATGAATGATGATAAATAAGCTACAGGTTATGAGATAGCAGAGACAGATCATGGCCAATATAGAAGGTATATATTATATATTTCCAAGCACTTGCACAACGTTGACTTGACTTTGATCCACTGTCACAGAGCGTCTGCTCTTGAAAACGAATATGTTTATTGGCTATGCGTCCCAAATAGCCGATATAGAAGGCATATATTATATATTTCCAAGTACTTGCACTACGTTGACTTGACTTTGATCCACTGTCACAGAGCTTTAGCTCTTCGAGACAAACATATTGGCTGTGCGTCCCTATATAGCCGATATAGAAGGTATACATTTTTTATTTCCAAGCACTTGCACTACGTTGACTTGACTTTGTTCCACTGTTACTGAGCGTCAGCTCTTGAAGGCGAATATATTTATTGGCTGTGCGTCCATATGTAGCCGATATAGAAGTTGCATCTGACAACGGAAAATTTGGCATAATATTCGTTGTCGGACTGTTGTTGTTATTTAACTAGAACTGTTGTGTTTCCTGCTCTTTTGCAGCCAACACCAAGTTGAATACTCCTTGGTATTATCTACACTGTAGATCTAGGCTTCTCCTGTGGCTTTTCTGCCATTCCGAAACGTGTTGAGTTGAAGTCATGAGCTCGAGTTTCTCCAGCTTGGCTTGCATTTAGAGGATCGTCACACCTGGTCCCAAGCTAGGAGTAAGAAGCGTGTGGTGTACTGTGCATTCACCGCCATCCAAGGGAGCTCTCTGAATATGCAGAGCTAAAATACTGTGCTCTGGTTTGGGCTCTCCCAAGGAATTTTCACGTACTGCACTGAGCCACTTCACAGCTCCCCCTACCTTTCACTGGGTCCGTAGTGAGATCTTCCTGCATTCAGTCAACCAGGTCAATGACATAGAATTATGTCAGGGG
Organism: Oreohelix idahoensis; assembly: GCA_024509875.1. Lineage (NCBI taxonomy): Eukaryota > Metazoa > Mollusca > Gastropoda > Stylommatophora > Oreohelicidae > Oreohelix > Oreohelix idahoensis. Next base: position 80,082 of record JAMPIV010018127.1, read on the forward strand.
TTCAAGTGAATTCTCCAAGATTAGTTTTCAGTGCTAGGCTCTCAACAAGTTTCACCACAGGGGGAATCCCTGGAAGTGTGTGGATGATTTCAAGAGTTAATGAGATTGTAATTAGCCTCACAGACAAGATTCACTTCCACAAATGTATTTTATAGCATTGTGCATAGCTGGTGGTCATATAAGGATGAATCCAGATATTCCTCCATGCATGGATGTCGGGCTGTATTTACATTCTGTTCTTTTATATTAGTGACGTAGCTAATTTAGGCACATGTTCAAGTAGTGTCAGGGCCTTGGGAATATGTAATATAATAGAGGGTTGTGGATGGACAAACACAGAAATACAAATATGACAGACTAACTGAAAGGGTTGAATCACAGAATGATACATACACATCGGCATGTTGTCCAACTGGCTATCAATACGTAGGCCATGTCATTTGGTGTGATTTAAATATAAGCAAGAGTTTCTTTACAGATTATTAGGAATGTCCAGAATGAAAGAAACATGAGTCTGGATAAATGGGGGCACGTTAATGATGGCTTTGTGTAGATTTGCAGAGTTCGTTTGAGGTCTTCTTCTTCTTCCATCCTTAGCCACCGACCGTCAAAGCAGTCAGTGGCCATTACGCCTAGTGGCGTCTTAGGGCAACAGCAGATAGGTTTTCTTTGCCATTGTTTCCCATCACGCCTAATGGCGTCTTTAGGGCAACGGCAAATCAATCCATTTGCTGTTGTTTCCGTAATCGAAGTGACTGGCAAACGGGTGATCAGCCCGTTGGTTCGTTTGAGGTAAGGTGGGTTTTTTTTATTAACGTATGGCCTCTTTGTTTGTCAGACGCCATTATTATTTTAGAAGTCTCAAATCAGGGTTAGGGTTAAACTTAGAAGTAGCGGCTATTTTTTAAATTAATTCAAGCGACACGGCCAGGTATCGATAGCTAGTTGGGCAACGTCGCCACGTGAGCCTATTTTCCTGCGTATCTACCAATTGATGGTATAGATAAATATACAGACGTGAATCAAGGAGATATAAAAAGATACAGCCGGACAAACAGTCGGGCTAACAACTAAAGTTGTGTTAACTGATTTACTTCATGCAGCCTAGCGTAATCGATTAGAACGATAATATATATATAACAAGAGAAAATGGACAACACCAATTACCGGAAACTGCTGATTCTGAAATCACAAAATCCAAACCTTGCCACGAACACATGACACAAACAATAACGATCTATATTTCATAGTCCACTAGGACAGTCTGACGTTTTGAATCACATCTGAACTGCTGTGTTGTGTGACTGGTCTTTATCTGGCTGCTAACTCCACACGGAAACTCATCGGTTCTCGCGGTGATCGAAGAAAACAAAAATGCGCGCACAAATTTAGCTCGCGAGATTATACCAGGCACTAGCTGCGCCTGCGTTCTCTACACCCGCCAGGCTGGGAAGCTGTTCTGAAAGTGACGACTTAAATAGACGAAAGACAGCAGCAGTGATAGACGCACGATAAAACAGGCACAGGATATGAGAACACATGAGATGATGAGGGAGTGCTCTTATGGTAGCTGGGGCGAATGTGTGACAGAAATCATTGAGAGGGAAAGATGTGTGTGACGAGATTGTGTACGCTGCTCTGGAGGGTGGTCAAACAATGGTCAAACTTAGAGTATAAAAATGAGGGTCACCAAAGGTATCAACCTTAGCCAAAGATTGCTCTTGGAAGATATACAAAGGATGGCTGTCAACCGAGCAAAGTGGAGACAATTTGTTGCTGCCCTACAAGACACTAATAGGCGTGATGGTCACTGGCTGCTTTGTCAGTCAGCGATCAAGGACCAAAGAAGAAGAAGAAGAGATACAAATAGAAGAAATATGCTTCTATTTCAGGTAGCCTCACAGGAATTTTAAGAAAGCCAGCATAACATAACGAGATCATCTAAGCTGTCATAAATTTATTTTTATTTTCCCGCCCCTTTTGTGAGGAAAACAGAAATTTGCTCGTATTTTCTTAGCTCCCAACTGAAATGATTCATTAAAATATTACATTAATAGCTCTGTATGGTTATGTACTTAAAATAACAGAGTCATACGGGTGCAGTTCACTCAATAATGATTAAATCAGCTATCAATTTGTATTTACAGATAACAAATTTAATAATCAATTATAGTTAACAAAGTTAAAATAGAGTCGTTTATGAACAGATGACAACATGCCTAAGAAAAATTCACCGAATCTTTTGGCCGAATACCATCATTAACCAAGATCTGCTTACTCGTAGCAAGCAAGAGGACATGCACACCATCATAGCTGGCAGACGCTGGAACTGGGTTGGTCATGTCCTCAGAAGAAACCCCGATGCCATCACAAGAACAGCTATGCTTTGGACCCCTGAAGGAAAACGAAAAGAGGCCGACCAAAAACAACCTGGCGGAGGACTGTGGAGGCTGAGATGCAAAGAATGAACCAGAGTTGGGGCACTGTACGAAGGACGGCCACCGACCGAGCAAAGTGGAATCAATTTGTTGTTGCCCTACAAGACGCCACTAGGCGTGATGGCCACTGACTGCTTTGACGGTCGGCGGCTAAGGATCAAAGAAGAAGAAGAATGAACAGATGAAGCACTGGTAGTGACTTTAAAGTGGCTATCGCTAAAAAAAAGAAAAGAAAAGAAATGTTGCTGGGCCTGACAGTTGTACTTAACTAGCCAGGCGTTGACGATGATTTGTTGTTGATGTTGGGTTCCGTCACTGTTGGTTCCCAATGGTGTTGTTGACTGTTCTGTCAATCGTCAAAATATGTGGCAGCAGCACGTACGTGGCGGTAAATCTGGGAGTAACCACTCTAATTGTCATGGCAAGCGTCTTCAAGGCCCGTCTGATGTAGGCGTCTAGCGCAGACTGCTGGCAACTTGAACCACAGACTTGTACCACAAACCCGATTATCGAAAATGAATGTAAATACTTGCACACGAAAAGCTTCCGAGTAGTGTCGGGTCACTGGTTTTAAGAGGCCGTCTTAAGAGGTGGTCTGGGTATTACTTTAATTATAATCCCAATGTTATTCTGTATGTAGGTTTCTAGAACTTGTGGTTTCCAGTACTGCAGCCGAGTTTTCTTTCTGTCTAACATCAGAAGATCTTCTAATACTTGGTCATGTCCTTATGATGGAATCATGTTTCTATTCGTTATCCTGGTTGCCTGAAATGTCTTCTTGACGAAAATGAAATGCAGTGAAGTAGTCTTAAAATGTTGCAGATTATAAGCGACATTTTTGCTCACACACCCATGCGATTTCGTTAGAAAAGACTCCATTCAGAAGCGGTTTATTTTAGCACTTCCATGCCAATCCAACCACGAATTAGTGTCTGATGTCGGCAGGGGTCTTTTTCCCCCATCCCTCATCAGCAGAAAATTCTGCATGAAACACTAGATATTTTCTTTGCATTTCATTTACAAATTAATCTGCCTGTCTTTGATGACCATACAAGGTCTTAAAACTGCCCAGTTATTTATCATGTCAGGTTTGCGAGTTCACGCCTAATCATGTGTGACGAAATCAGTCGTGCTTTTTTATAACTCTCATTCACTGCGGCAGTATTGCTTCATTTCTTTATTTCTTTCTTTCATAGTCCTTTTATTTGGCATAATTTTTGCCATTCATTCATTATTTTACTCTCTATGCTGAATCTAGTAGGGTGAAGTCTCTAACACTCCACTCCCCTACGGAAGTATCGGCTATGGGACTGTCTTTATCTTGTTTACCATCCCAGACTGTGTTCACGTTCCGCCAGGTAATTAGACCGGCCAGTCGGTTATACGTTATCACATAAGCCTGCCGACCCATTTGAACGTGATGGTCCAAAATTTGACCCCAGGTGGTTAGCGACCATCCCTGTGTTTACACAAGACGGGAGTACACGATAGACTTAAAGAAAGCCACATTGTCTGTAGGCAACCTTGTCTGATGGACAGACGAAAACAAAGGTGATAAATACGTAATTCGCTTCCCTGACCTCTGTCTGGATCAAGATTACAGATAACCCGTCTGGGTGGAAGGTATTGAGGGATGAGTCACAGATTTGTTTGTATGAAGATGCCATCGAAAGTATTATGACTTATTAGACAGAGGTCACGGGTGGAATATTAAACGTAATATTTTAAACCACGTGGGGGATACATTGAATTAAAACACCCCAACCCAGTGCTAAAGAGATTTGATTGGTTTGATTAGAGATACAGGAATAAACAATGAATTCCATTGGAAAATTTGGCGGAAATACAATCTGTGATTGAACTGAGAAGTGGGAAATATAACCTAGCGAACTCAGAGCAGACAGCTTCGCAACTTCAAACGAGCAACTCCCAAAAAGCCAGAAAGAGAAAGATCGGACTTAGAATTCCATACTTATAAGTGACAGATCGAAGTATTTGGGAAACTTAAAACCTTAAAAAGTAAGCCAGCCTTTATAAATACCGAGACTGGATACTTAAGGGACCAGGACTTTAAAATAACAAGACTGGAAACCTAGGAATTGGATCACAAGTCTTAAAGGAATTAAACACAAGTTTTCCCAGGCCAAGTGATTTCGCAGAATGTGACGGTATTGCCTCTGCTTTGCAGTAGTGGTCCAACAGTGGCCAAAACTCAAGAGTATCTAATATGGGCTGAAAGGTATCTACCTTCGCACAAGATCTGGCAAAGATGTAGATAGAAGGGTGATGACACTTCTATTACAAAGGGAGTCTTCACAAGACATTCAGAATAAGCGAGAACATCACTGCTTTGGCTGAGTATATAAACTCTGTAATTCTGCCGACGCTTTTGTGAAGGATTTAAGCACTTATTACTTTCAGCTCGTTTAAGCCCCACCCCTGATTTACTGAGTGGAATTCTATTATTCTAGTATAGCTCTGTTGAGAGTGTGTGTAGTAAATTGACTGAGACAAACATGCAGTAACTTTAAAATGATTAAATCGAAGCATAGATTTGAACTTAGCTGCCAATGACGGTTCTGCTTCTTCTTATGAGTTGGTTCTTTCACTCCGCTCACGCTCGTCCCTGATCAAGGTTGTCGGGTGTAGCTCATTTCCCAGAAATGTCAAGGAGAGTCTACCACGTGGGTCCTTCGTCTTAAAGCTTAGGCCACTGTTCCCTTCTTGTTTCAGAGATAGTACTTTCTGCTGGTACCACCAATAAGCCAATAATGGCTCACAGACTTTTTGCTCAGATAATTAAAAGAGACTTGAATTAGCCTCTTATACGCGTCTCGAGTGTCGTTAATTTAATGTCCCCTCTCTGACTTCGTGTGTGATCCTTCAGTTTCCTTGGTCCTGGTTTCCTTATTTAAAATGTTAGAGATTTCATGGGCTATATCGTAAGTCCTCATAAATACTCAAATAAAAGGTGTCCGGTATTTTAAGAAGGAATTCTGAATTCTAATTCTTCACTGTAGCAGTCTGGTGTCTTGGCGAGCGATTTCTCAAGTGAAATAGCTTTAGAAAATGGTCAGATTATATTCCATGCCTTCCCACGCCTTCGTTTGTTATGAGCTATCAAAAAACTCCAATCATATTCAAACAGGCGGGTTATGGGGTAATTTCAAAATATTACGACATCGGATAATTTTGAACGTAAGGCAGAGGTCAACTCTCCCATATATGGTAATAAGATGCCCGATGCCCTTGTGTACAAACTTACAGACAGATCGGTAAACTCATACAACAGCGTGTTCAAAATGTAACCATCATTACTTTATCAGAAAATACGTTTGTCATAACAAGTAAGACAGGAAACGCTTATGTCATAAGTCTTCTTCGCGTACATGAGATCTTGTGCTAATCTTAGCCAAGCTGTGTCGCTCCCTTGCGACTGCGAGTAATTATCTCAGCAAGTCTGGGTAGTGTCAAGCAAATGTGATTATTATCACCTACAGGTAGTGTCAAGCAATTCGACAATACTCAAATATCTGCTACTTAGCAGACAAATAACGAAGAAAGAAAGAAAAGTGCGACAATTAAGAGCACATAATAACAATCAGTACCACAAATGTACCAATACTGCCGGAGTGAACCAAAGATCGATAGGGGCCGCTCCATTCTGTCACACAGAACACCTGCCGTCAGAGGAATTAACTCTAATTTTCCAGACCAAAGTGATTTCGAAGCTTCTAATACAGAGCTGCATCCATCCAAAGCTGTGCAAGGAGATTGTATAACCCAAAACTTTGGGGTAAGTTGTGAACATTTCTTTTACAAATGTGAAATTTGACATGTTTCTTGCTAAGTGGTTATAAATGAGGCTGGCAACCTCAACAAATGAAAGAGTATATTCATGAACCACTACAGCAAGTGCTGGTGATTGTTTCTTGCTAGTCGTGCGGGAAAACCCATCAGCAGAGATAACCCCAAACTCCGGCTGGAGCAGTGATGAGTGATGACTGCATCATTTGTGCCTGAACTGTAGCATATCTTTTTGTGAGATTTATGTAACTTGTTAATATTAATTCAGGCACAAATCATTATTCACGCAGCCCAGACACATTTCCCAGTTAATACACAGAAAAATATTGGTGAATTTGAATCATATTCATTGAGCTACGTTATGTGCTCAAGAATTTAATTCTTCTGAGAGATTAACATTGGTGGGTGGACAACGGACGGAAGAGTGAGCCCGTCAGAGTGCTTCAAACAAATGTACTTAGCAGAGGCATTTGCTTCCTATTGTGTCCAATAGTTTGTGGAACGAAGCTATAAGACCGTTCGAGGACGACGCGGCATGACTGACGTTTCTACGCTCTTAGTTGTGAGAGCAGGGAATCAACACTGACCACCTACATAAGACGAGTTAGGCGAAGAAGTGCCCACATCACCAGAAAAGTGACGATACAACGGCGGCAGGACTCACGTAGACAAGCTAAGTGCTTATTAACAGGCGAAAGCAACGAACATTGATAAAACCCTCTATTTAATCTCCGTAAGGAGAAAATTTGATTCCAATATAAAATTTCACCAAATTTTCCATATTTTTTAAAAACTGTTAAAGACTAATTTAAAATTGTTACATATTGTTTTAAAACTAAACAATTTTAGTCGCTTCAGTTTTACATGTATGAAAGCCAACGTATGAGCCAGAATGTTATATATATATATATGGTTCTTGACTTCTGTATTATCTTGTGAACTCTCCCTTTGGATAGAAGCGCCATTACACTTCTATCTACATCTCTGCCAAGAGTAATCTTGTGCGAAGGTAAACACCTTTATCGACCCATTTAGATACTCTTGAGTTTTGGCCATTGTTGGACCACTACTGCAAAGCAGGGGAGGCAATCCTTGACATCATGCGGCAAACTGGTAGCGTGTATTTTCCCAGACAATAGGAGTGTCGCTCAGTGTAGACTCTTACTCCACCTGGAGCTGGCGATAAGCGAAAAGTAAATCTGGCAGGTTCGCTCTTTCGATATGTGTCGACGATAAGGAGAAAATCACTAGGAGAGAGGGGTGGGTGAGAGGTGGGACAAAATGTGATAAGATGACCTTGGTAGATGGAAGCGAAACATGCGATACGGAAGGGATGAGAAAAAAAGAAAAGGAAGGGGGCAAAAGAAAATTCAATGTAGTCACAGAAAAATGTAACGATCGAAGATTTTGACTTGTCACAATGTGACATAGCAAAAGTAAATGAACTGACGGAGACAGACAGACAGATAGGTAGTTGGGTGGGTAGGTAGATAGGTGGGTAGGTAGGTAGGTAGGCAGAAAGGTAGACAGACAGACGGACGGACGGACGGACGGACAGACAGACAGACACAGATAGATAGATAGATAGATAGATAGATAGATAGATAGATAGATAGATAGATAGATAGATAGATAGATAGATAGATAGATAGATAGATAGATAGATAGATAGATAGATAAATAGATAGATAGATAGATAGATAGATAGATAGATAGATAGATAGATAGATAGATAGATAGATAGATAGATAGATATGTGATAGGGTGGGCGAGATGATGATGATGATGTTGTGATATTTGATCACTCTCTTGCACATTCGCAACCGACCCGATTCAACAATAAAACTCTGATTCTTAAGGCAGGGGCTGTATTTATTTCTACAACCCTGTCAGTGACTACAAGAACACAAAGCAAACATTAAACAAATAAACCAGCAAACGAAACACCAAACACCAAACACCCAGCCAGTGCTCGATTGCTAATGTGTCATGGCTTTGTTCTTCTGCTACCCACACAGGGCGCCTCGTTTCGTTTTCTCTTGTCTGGACTGATACTTAAAAAGGCCGCTGCTGGCCATCGCATTCTTTATATAGGCACTAGGCTAATCACTCGACTTTAGTGCGCTGCGCGTATTAATTTGGCCACTTAAATAACACTCGCGATTATTGCTTTAGAAGGCACGAAAACACAGATATACACAACTATTTCTAGAGCAAAAACACAAATATACACAACTAATTTGTAGGCTTTATTATGGCCTAATATTATATCTTCTACTTCGTCAGACTTTTCACATCCCAGCAATGTTTGCTCGCGCCGTCACGTGGGCTGCAAAAATATATGGACGATGAATATGCCATGAACATGAAGGGGGAAGCCGGGGTGTCTTTACGGCCCCATCACATATCTCTCTCCTGATTTTGTTGTCGTCCCGACAACATCACTACCTCTGGCGCTTCAATTGTAATCTCTCAGATCGTCTCGAGGCAGGACCCTCTATCGGCTGTAGGGCATACCAGCCTGGTTCGGGCGTTAGACCATGCACGTCCTCCCCCGGGTCTGTCTCATCTGGCGAAGCTGGGGCCTCAGGTAGGCCTAGTGTAGCATCTACAAGATCCGGAGAATCATCTTTTTCTTCACTTCGTCTCAGTTCGTGCGCCGCAACTCTCATCTTGAGATCTTCGTTGCCTGCTGGCCTTATCACATAAGGACCACCGCTAGCTTCTGGAATTGCTGATACAATGAATTCGTCGTTGGACCACTCCGTCTTGTATTTTGGCCCTGTCAGTGTAGTGCACTCTTTCTGAGCGGCGATGCTTTGGGCTGAGCTTCTGTAATAGGTACAACCCGGCTGGGGACTCTCTTGGTCGTCATGTCCCCAGTTTTACGTTGTCGGGCTGTCAGCCGCTGTGGTCTAGAAGACTCGCTCACCTGTGCCGCGTCGCTGCCTGCCCGTGACATCTGCCTGTCAGTGCATGCAGCTGTCGACTTTGTAGGGGGATCGCTCTTGACGTGTTTTACACTCATTTTGTGTGGACGGTGGCTTACGTTCCCCACAATCTGCTTTAGATGAGTTTCCTCTTCTGAACCTTGATGTGCGCCCCCTCCTATCCGCTTAGGACGGGTTTCCTCCCCTAGACGACGACCAATTTTCTCGGTTCCCTTAGGGTGACAGTTGTCACGGCCATCTCTTGGTTTACATACTGTAGGCAACCTGGTTGTGGCAGTACGTCTAGGAAAAGAGCGCCTTGAGGGACAGGTGGCTATCAAATGTTCAGTTGACTTGCATTGAAAACATCTCTTCGGAAGAGGGCCTTGAAGGCATTTGGCTGCCATGTGGCCTGAGAACTCTCCACAATTGTAGCACCTCAACTTTGTAGGCTAGATATGATCTTATTGTAGTAATGGGAGACCTCAATGCGAAAGTTGGTACACACAATACATATAATGAAAGAGTAATGGGGAAATGCGGCAGCGGAACAGCAAACGAAAATGGGGATAAATTAATAAGTTTCTGTAGTATTAACAACCTGGTCATTGGAGGAACACTTTTCCCCACAAAAAGAAATTCACAAATTAACATGGGAATCACCAAATGGTCGGGACAGAAACCAGATAGACCACATTATGATTAACGGTAGATGGAGACATGCATTACAAGATGTGAAGGTAAGAAGAGGTGCAGATGTGGGAAGTGATCACCATTTAGTAGTAGCAAAACTGAAAGTGAAACTAAGAAGGGCTGGACCAACTGTAACTACACAGAAAAGGTTTGACATAAGCAAATTGAAGGACCCCCTTACCAGAAAAGCTTTTGCGGCTGACATAAAGAAACGATATCAATTTGCCAAAAGCCAGGAAAAGACATTGACTGATGATATAGACCAGAAATTCAACACCATTTCAACAATATATAAGGAAAGCTGCAAATCATGCTTGGGATTCCAGGAAAGGAAGAAGCAGGACTGGATAACACCAGAAACACTAAACACCATAACACTGAGAAAGGAAATGAAAGAAAACAGAAGCGAAGTCCCCCAGGTTAAAGCAACTATATAGCGAACAGTACAGTCAGCTGGACAAAAAAGTTAAACGCCAAACCCGAGCCAACAAAAGGAATTTCCTAGACGATCTTGCAAAACAGGCAGAAGAGGCAGCACTGAGAAATGAACAAAGCACAGTATACAAAATAACTAAATTCATCAGCGGAAAACGAGGTGCAAACAATATTACATTAGTAAGAGATAAGCAAGGAAATCTCATCACGACAGCAGAGAAACAGGAAACAAGATAGGCAGAGCACTTCAGAGAAACTCTGAACAAGGAACCACCAGAGATACAGTTGAATGTTCCTGAAGCTGAAAACGATCTAGATGTAAATACAGACATTCCACGAAAAGAAGAAATCATCACAGCAATCAAAGGGTTACAGAACGGAAAAGCTCCTGGCCATGATAACTTAAATGCAGAGCTATTTAAGACAGACCCTGAGCTAGCAACAGAACTATTAGAACCACTATTTGCACAAGTCTGGAAAACGGGGACAACACCATCAGAGTGGAACAAAGGAATAATTGTCAAATTGCCCAAGAAGGGAGATCTTGCAGACTGCAATAATTGGAGAGGAATCACTCTTCTCTCAGTTCCCAGCAAAATACTAGGCAGGATAATTATACAGAGAATTTCAAAAGCAGTAGACCACAAACTGAGGAAAGAACAAGCAGGATTTAGAAAGAACAGAAGATGTGTAGATCATATATTCACTCTCAGGAACATTATAGAGCAGTGCTCAGAATGGCAAAGACAGCTGTACATCAATTTCGTTGATTTTGAAAAGGCTTTTGACAGCATACATAGAGATAGTTTATGGAAAATACTGAGGGCTTATGGAATTCCAAGCTGCATAGTGTCAATCATAAAAAGCCTCTATGCCAACTTTACGTGTAGTGTTGGGCAGAGCAACCTAACCTTTGAGGTGAAGACAGGAGTACGACAGGGATGCCCCTTATCAACCACTCTATTTTTAACAGTCATAGACTGGGTGATGCGACAGACAACAGAGGGCAGTCCAATAGGAATAAGATGGACTACATTTTCTACATTGGAAGATCTGGAATATGCAGATGACATTGCACTACTAGCAAATTCACATCAACACACCCAGGAAAAAACGGACAGACTTAATAAGTTTAGCCAGCAGGTGGGCTTGAACATCAATTTAAGGAAGTCAGAGGTCATGACGCTCAATCTGAGCAACCCTGAGCCCATATCAGTAAGGAATCAGCAACTGGTACAGACAGACACCTTCACATACCTAGGATGCATAGTAACACCAGACGGCGGGGCAGTCAAAGACATCAACATCAGAATGAATAAGGCAAGAACAGCCTTTTTTAGCCTAAATTACACCTGGAAGTCCTCTCAATACAGCTTACTTACTTACTTAGTCGTTCCCCTTCTACCGTGAGGTGTAGAGGTTTGGAAGAGAGAGCGCCAGACCATTCTATCAGCTGTCTTCTTCCTGGCCTGGTTCCATTCTAGTCCTCGGTCCTTCAAAGATTGTCTAATGTTGTCCTCCCAGCGGACTCTGGGTTGTCCTGGAGGTCTGGATCCCTGGCTCTTTGTTTCCCATGCTTGTCGTGGTAGCCGATCTTCTCCCATTCTGCAGACATGGCCAAACCATCTTAGTTGGGACTGTTCTATTTGGGTCTGCAGCGGATGGGCTTTTAGGCCTTGACGGATCGTCTGGTTGCGGACCATGTCTCTTCTTGTTACTTCAACCACTTTCCTCAGATACCTCATTTCTGAGGTTTGGATCTGGCTTTTGTGGGTTGTAGTCATTGCCCACGACTCGCATCCATATGTCAAGACTGGGACATAGGTGGAGCGGTATACAGCCATCTTCGTTTTCTTACCAACCTCTTTCTTGCTGAGGAATCCACGATTTATGGCCTGAAAAAGTCTCCCAGCCGCTGCTTTTCGAGTGGCCAACTCTTCTTTGATGCCTCCCTTTCGGTCTATAATAGCTCCGAGATATTTAAAGTGGTCGACCTGCTCCAGGACCTGTTCTCCCAACTTAATCTGATGTTTTCTTTCTTCTCGTGATATCACCATGGATTTTGTTTTAGAGCTGCTTATGACCATCCCTCTCTTCTCCAGCTCTTCCTTCCAGACTTGCAGGTTGGATTGGAGATGTGCCTCTGATTTAGCAATCAGGGCAACATCATCAGCAAATGCCAGCTCCGAAATATAGACCTGTCTCATCTTCCAGTACCCCACTGAATACTTTCTTGTTCTCTCCTTACATGCCTTGATGACATCGTCCATAAGGAGTATGAAGAGGTAAGGTGATAGGATATCACCTTGTCTTACACCAGTGGTGGTCCTGAACTCTTCTGACTTATGGTTTGCTGTCCTCACATAATTTCTGCAAGACTTGTAGAAGCTCTGTATAGCATGAATCAGAGGTGCTGGAATATTCTTCCTTGCCAAACAGTCCCAAAGTTTGCTCCAGGGGACCCTGTCAAACGCCTTTTCCAGATCTATGAAACAAAGATGGATCTCACTCTTATACTCAAGGGCCTTTTCACTCAGCTGTCTGAGTGTGAAGATTAGGTCTTGAGTACTTCGGTTTGCTCGGAATCCGCACTGGACCTCATCCAATTGTGGCTCAGCTAGGCGTCGGAGTCTCTGCTCTAGGATTCTAGAGTAGATTTTACCAGGGACACTGAGAAGGGATATGCCTCTATGGTTTCCACATTGTCGATTGTCACCCTTTTTGAAAATTGGTGTTATGATGGCAATCTCCCAATCCTTTGGTATGGTCTTGTTGCACCATGCTGCCTGTAGGACCTTTAAGCTCAATACAGCACAAGCACAAAATTAAGATTATATCAGAGCTGTGTGCTTTCTGTGCTTCTCTATGGTGCAGAATGCTGGAGAGTTACAGAGAAGGAAATGTCGAAATTGTCCTCTTTTCACACAACATGCCTAAGAAAAATTCACCGAATCTTTTGGCCGAATACCATCACCAACCAAGATCTGCTTACTCGGAGCAAGCAAGAGGACATGCACACCATCATAGCTGGTAGACGCTGGAGCTGGGTTGGCCATGTCCTCAGAAGAGACCCCGATGCCATCACAAGAACAGCTATGCTTTGGACCCCTGAAGGAAAACGAAAGAGAGGCCGACCAAAAACAACCTGGCGGAGGACTGTGGAGGCTGAGATGCAAAGAATGAACCAGAGTTGGGGCACTGTACGAAGGATGGCCACCGACCGAGCAAAGTGGAATCAATTTGTTGTTGCCCTACACGACGCCACTAGGCGTGATGGCCACTGACTGCTTTGACGGTCGGCGGCTAAGGATCAAAGAAGAAGAAGAACTTTGTAGGCTTTCTCTGTGCCATGGGACACCTCCTACTACCTTTACACTCTTGACCGCCAATGCCGCATACATAAATTGCTTCCATGCCCTGGACCGATAGTTTGCTGTAAAACTCTACTCGTTCATTCCTCGCCAGACTCCGGAATCCCTTTCTGAAGATCTTGGTCTGATGTACGAATACATCAATACCTCCATCATCTGGCGTGATGAACCCCCATCCCCTGTGGACACTATACCACTTGCACATCCCTTTTCGCCTTGTCGGTGCAACTGCGTTTGTTGGTGCTGTCAGCTCACAGCTTTCCTTGACAACAGCCTGACTCTCACATACAAGAAGGTCTAGTTGAGGTTCCTGCGGACACACCTCCTCGTCTTGCGTTGGCTGTTCCCGCGGTTGGCATGGTGCTCTCTTTCTCTGCACCTCCTCTTGTGCTGGCGAACTGGCCTGTGACAGCTGTGCTAGCTGGGATTTTAGGAGAGATAATTCTGCTTTGAGTGCCTCCTCTTCATTGTGAGCTTCTGCACTTGCTATCTGCACCAGTGTATCAGGCTTTTTACCTTCACATAAAACAGCATATTCCCAAGGTCCCTGACTCACGGCCTGGAAATTCCTGGTCATCTCACTGACTGGTGGTTGCTCGCTGTAGGCTTCTTCTACTATCTTGAGTAACTGCTCAGGGCTGGCCTTGGCTCCGCCACGTATCCGTAATTCCCTAGAGACCATTGGTGTGACATTATTCCAGATAATGTCTAACTTGTCTTCTGCCCAAAAAGGGCGCCACCTTCCACGCCGGCCTCTACATCTTCCACAAACTCTTGCCAAGTGGGACTTGCCTTTCCATCAAATCGCCTTACCTCTGGCCCTTCACGTACACTACCTTCACAGGCGCATTGATCGAAGCCATCTTGCTGCAATACCGCACCGCTGGGTGTTTTCAGTATAATATTTGCTCGTTTGCTGTTTGCTCGGTGTCACTGTCTGCCTGATCCTGTCGACGACGTCAATTGTGATAGGGTGGGGCGAGATGATGATGGTGATGTGATATTTGATCACTCTCTTGCAGATTCGCAACCGACCCGATTCAACAATAAAACTCTGATTCTTAAGGCAGGGGCTGTATTTATTTCTACAACCCTGTCAGTGAATACAAGAACACAAAGCAAACATTAAACAAATAAACCAGCAAACGAAACACTAAACACCAAACACCCAGCCAGTGCTCGATTGCTGATGTGTCATGTCTTTGTTCTTCTGCTACCCACACAGGGCGCCTCGTTTCGTTTTCTCTTGTCTGGACTGATACTTAAAATGGCCGCTGCTGGCCATCGCATTCTTTATATAGGCACTAGGCTAATCACTTGACTTTAGTGCGCTGCGCGTATTAATTTGGCCACTTAAATAACACTCGCGATTATTGCTTTAGAAGGCACGAAAACACAGATATACACAACTATTTCTAGAGCAAAAACACAAATATACACAACTAATTTGTAGGCTTTATTATGGCCTAATAATATATCTTCTACTTCGTCAGACTTTTCACATCCCAGCAATGCTTGCTCGCGCCGTCACGTGGGCTGCGAAAATATATGGGCGATGAATATGCCATGAACATGAAGGGGGAAGCCGGGGTGTCTTTACGGCCCCATCACAGATAGATAGATAGATAGATAGATAGATAGATAGATAGATAGATAGATAGATAGATAGATAGATAGATAGATAGATAGATAGATAGATAGATAGATAGATAGATAGATAGATAGATAGATAGATAGATAGATAGATAGATAGATAGATAGATAGATAGATAGATAGATAGATAGATAGATAGATAGATAGATAGAACTTTATGTTCAAAGGGTTGAGAATTGGGCACGCAGGCCCGTCTGACATTCTGCCCTTCCTTTCTCTCGTCTTTTATACTGATTTCATTTATTCTCACATACATTTTACCCATCAATTCAAGGAATTCAACGTTGTAAAGGTAAAATAATAGCATACTCACATTCACAGTATCTAATTATAAACATGAAATAAAGTATGTTGAAAAATACAAACTAAGTATCACCATGAAACAAAATATGTTGAAAAACACTATCATCATCATTAAACCTACATTCGATATTATATCATTTGTTCGGAAAAATAATCACATTAGGGGGGCAGATAATCAGAACTCATAAAGTAATCGAAAAGTTTACGATTGTATGAATAGGGACTGAGGTTGTTATCTTTCAGATAATGTGGAAGATAGTTCCAGAGATGAGCAGCAGAGTAAGCTAAGCTTTTCTTGAATAAGTCAATCCTAGGCTTGGGCACTTGTATTTTGTTAAGGCGTTGACTGCGTCTTTCACTGTATTTGAACATTGGCCACAGATATGTTGGAGCATTCTGTGACAGGATTTTGTGAACAAATTTAGCTTTGTTGAACAGAAAGCGCTTTCTTAGAGGCAGTATTTTGAGATCTTTATATAGATCTACACACTGTGCTTGGCAGTTGTCAGAAACTAGACGCACTGCACGCTTTTGTAGTGAATGGAGTCTTTTTGTGTTGGACATAGAACAACCATCCCAGATTGTGGAGCAATAGTCAAGGTTTGTTTGTATGTGAGATATATAGAACAATTTACGTGCATCTTCATCTAGGAAATATTTGATTTTAGCTAACTGGTAAACTTTCTGTGCCGTTTGCTTGGTCAGTGCATGAACATGTGAGTTCCAATTTAGATGCTGGTCAACGACTATTCCTAGAGTTTTATGTTCATTAACGTTTTCAATTGGTAAGGTACCAATATAGATCTGAAGTGTTGTTTTTTTTCTGAATTTTGTAATTTTTGTCTAGTTGATATTAACATGCACTTTGTTTTAATTATATTAATTAGCATGCGATTTCCGATGCTCCACCTAATCAGATTGTCTGTATCTTTTTGTAACGATAGTTCAAGTGTGTTGCAACTTGTATCACTCGTGTAGACAGTACAGTCATCAGCAAATAGGTCACAGGATGCGTGTTCGACGTGTAGTGGAAGGTCATTAATGTATATGGCAAAAAGTAGAGGCCCAAGAATAGAGCCCTGAGGAACGCCGGTATTTATTACGGTTGGGTTTGAGCAAGAGTTATTGTAAGAAACTACATGTTTTCTGTCTGACAGGAATGATTTAATTATCGTCACTAGTTGAAGGTTTACTTTTGATGTTTCTAGTTTTCTAATTAAAATAGCGTGATCTATCATATCAAATGCTTTTTTAAAGTCTACAAAAACTGCCCCACATATGTTATCGTTATTAATATTTAAGTGCCAGTTGTCAATCATCTTAGTTAGAGCTGTGTGACATGAATGTTTAGGTCTAAACCCCGACTGACTATCAATTAGCAAGCCGTTGTTAACTAAGTGTTGTAGTGTTATTTTATGTATGTGTTTTTCTAGTGGTTTGGATAGCGATGATATTAAGGAGATTGGCCTATAGTTACCAAGGTTATTATTGTCGGAAGAGCCAGGTTTTAAGAGAGGATATACCTTAGCGACTTTAAAGTGCCACGGAAAGTAACTCCGTGCGATACATTGATTGTATATGTATGTAAGCGAATCACTAATAGCTGGAGCCGCATAACGCAGTATTCGATTACTGACTCCGTCAAGTCCTGATGAGTTATTATCTTTAAGTCCTAGAAGATAGTTATATACTTCATTAACTGTCATAAACGGAATGTTGGATGGGATTGTGTTGGTACATTTGTTCTCACAAAATACTGACAGCCTGCCTAAGTCACAAGGTGAATTTGGTATTGTAGATTTAAGACTGTTTATTTCTGCCTGAAGGTAATTGCTGAAGTCTGTGCAAGTAAATGAAGTGTTAGGGGTTGACGAGACTGACAGATAGATAGATAGATAGATAGATAGATAGATAGATAGATAGATAGATAGATAGATAGATAGATAGATAGATAGATAGATAGATAGATAGATAGATAGATAGATAGATAGATAGATAGATAGATAGATAGATAGATAGATAGATAGATAAACACGAAAATACATACTACGTAATTTTGCCGAGAAACAATGTAGAGTTAACACATTGCACTGTACAACTAAATGGATATTCACGTTGTAGAACAACCTTCACAGCACGACTAAATGTACTAATATTTGACAAAACAGTAGGACTAAGTATGCTGTTCACATATGGCATAACCGAACTTTACAGTACAATTATGTATATTCGTGCGTGATAGAGCAAATTCTTGTAGTACGACTGTCTCTGTTCACACATGACAGCTCCAACTTCACAGTACGACTAAATATAGGAGCGAAAACATGCGATACGGAGAGGATGAGAAAAAAGAAAAGGAAGGAGGCAAAAGAAAATTAAAGGTGGTCACAGAAGTTCTGTACATACAGAACAGTTTTCACAGTACGACTAAATATGTTCATACTCGACAGCACCAACTTCACAGTTGGACTAAATATGTTCACACATGCAGAACAGTTTTCACAGTACGACTAAATATGTTCATACTTGACAGCACCAACTTCACAGTTGGACTAAATATGTTCACACATGCAGAACAGTTTTCACAGTACGACTAAATATGTTCATACTTGACAGCACCAACTTCACAGTTGGACTAAATATGTTCACACATGACGAACCAACTTCACAGTACGCAAAATATGTTCACACAAGACAACACAAACTTAACAATACGACAAAATATGTTCACACATACAGAAGAGTTTTCAAAGTACAAAAAAATATGTTCATACTTGACAGTACCAACTTCTCAGTTGGACTAAATATGTTCACACATGACGAACCAACTTCACAGTACGGCAAAATATGTTCACACATGACGAACCACCGTCACAGTTGGACTAAATTTGTTCACACATACAGAACAGTTTTCACAGTACGACTAAATATGTTCATACCTGACAACACCAACTTCACAGTTGGACTAAATATGTTCACACATACAGAACAGTTTTCACAGTACGACTAAATATGTTCATACTTGACAGCACCAACTTCACAGTTGGACTAAATATGTTCACACATGACGAACCAACTTCACAGTACGCAAAATATGTTCACACAAGACAACACAAACTTAACAATACGACAAAATATGTTCACACATACAGAAGAGTTTTCACAGTACAAAAAAATATGTTCATACTTGACAGTACCAACTTCTCAGTTGGACTAAATATGTTCACACATGACGAACCAACTTCACAGTACGGCAAAATATGTTCACACATGACGAACCACCGTCACAGTTGGACTAAATTTGTTCACACATATAGAACAGTTTTCACAGTACGACTAAATATGTTCATACCTGACAACACCAACTTCACAGTTGGACTAAATATGTTCACACATACAGAACAGTTTTCACAGTACGACTAAATATGTTCATACTTGACAGCACCAACTTCACAGTTGGACTAAATATGTTCACACATGACGAACCAACTTCACAGCACGGCAAATATGTTCACACAAGACAACACAAACTTAACAGTACGACAAAATATGTTCACAAACCAACTTCACAGTAAGACTAAATTAACTTTCTAGCAATAGTGCATTAGTCACACGCGACTAAACCTACTCACACAAGATAGAACACATTTCACATCGCGATTTAATACGTCCACACATGATAGAACAAAACGACTAAATGTACTCACACGTGATCGAACAAAGTTCACAAGCTGGCTTAATGTGCTTACATCTGAACCATGTCTTCTAATTATTCCTGGGTAAAATTTCCGTATAATCTATGAGAATATGACCAGCGCGAAATCGCATTTGCCAGGCAGACGCCCCAAAAACCAGCCGGCTAAATAGAAACAACACAAAGGATTATAAAATGTATTACCAGGACAAAAATAGCACAGGAAGGTGTGCACAAGCCAAAAGCACATAAGGGGGTTCACGTGCCAGGTGGGACGTGCAGTCCAGAAACAAGGACAATCATCGATTGTAGACAGCGTGTGCTTGTGTACTGAAGCTGCATTGAATGTTGATTCTTCATCAGTGTGTTTCATTTAATTGTATATGACTGATGATTCACCATCTGCATGCATATTCTTATTCAAATGTTTATGGGTTCAACAATGTATGCGTGACGTCTTAGTCATCTATGCATTTGAATAAAGTCTCCTCTTGATAACATAATAAACGTGTGTTCAAGCGTGAAAGAACGTCCGACTGGCTACGCGGTTAGAAAGCTTGACTCTCACGACAAAGTTACTAGTTTCCGGGATGGAAATCTGGTTGCGTTACGCTCCAGTCAACCCAGCTATAAATGGGTACTTGACTGCTGTTAAGTTGGAGAAGTTAAAGGCAGTGTGGCAGGGAACTGCTCACCCCACCTCATTAAACTAGACGCTAGTCTAATGAAGTCTCTAACACTTAACTCCCGTATGGCAGTATCTGCTGTGGTACTTTTTTGTTTGGCTGAGGGGTGCCATAGTAGACTAAGGGCTGCCATATTGGCCAAACATAGGGCGTTACCGCTTCAGGTTGGAATTTTTGTTTGGTTTTTATCTTTTAAAACTGCCTCATTCTTGTCGGCCGTTAATAATTTTGACAAAGCTCGTGTTAGGTTTACTCTAGCTGCACGAAACAGGGTTGGGGTTAGGTTAACTCTAGCTGCTCGAAGCAGGGTTGGCTAGCTGTAATGCAAATATAGTTAGCTAATCTGGCAATATGGGGCAACATGGCGGACCTTCGTCTACTGTCGTCGACTTTTCCCCATTTTTCTTTTTATATGCGTGACTACGTCGAATTCCCGATAGTCAGTGGTGTCCACAATGTCAACATCTCTCAAGTATTACAGCAACAATGTTCAATGCCAAGATGTCGTCCAAATTGTTTGTTCAAGGAAACTTGCGCTCTCACAGTTTTCCCACATATTTCAAACCCCTTGTTTGACATTTCTTCTTCTTCTTCGTTCGTCCTGAAAAGGACGTTGGTTGCGTTGTGTCCGTTTACAGCGAAGCTTCGATATTTGCGCCTTTCGGCCGACACATCCGACTTCAGCACGGCATTTTTTGGGACCGGGTTAGCCTTCCCTCTTCGATCCCTACTCACTCAGCCAGACTGCAGTGATGCAGCCTGTTTCCAGGACCACCACTTGGAGGTGGAGTAGGGTCTCGGTCAGCTCTGGTTCGCTGACCCTGACGCAAGCAGTCTAGCTATGAGTCGCTGACTGTATTCCTCCCTGTTGACGCGTCTTAGGTCCCGTTTGACATTTCAGGTTGCGTCCTTCAAGTTACTTGGCCTGTATTTGTGACAGGGCCGTAGATAGGACTTATTGAAAGGGGGGTGGGGGGGGGGGAAGTTAATACACATTTTTTAAATGCACTATTTTGGTACCGGTACAGTATAATTTATCACACCCCCCCCCCCCCTCCCACCCCCGTATCTACGGCCCTGATTTGTGAAGTTCGTGTATTCGCGGACACAATGTATAGGGGAATCGAAACGAGATGTCAGAAGGATAGCGCGATGGCTGGTTAATTGACTCACTGCCCAGGCAGCTATTCACGGAGACAAAGCGATGACTGCTAAATAGCGTATTCATATCCAATTTTTCCTGTTTCGAATATGATCTCTATCTGAAGTACAGGAGAGGAAGATCACAATGTGTGAGATAATATATCTAAGTAAAGCTGCAAATGTCGTAATTTTAAGATAGAATGAGAATTCAGGAGAAAAGGAATTTGGTGGGGGTAGCGTAAGGGTTTTTAGATGTGTGATGATAGTGTTGGAGAAGAGATAGGATACTTCTCTCCAGAATATGTGAGGTCCCAGTGACAGAGAAGTACACTGTGTCACTCGAGTCACGGCTGTGAAAGTATCTGGAACTGAACAGAACAGTCAGATCTTACTGCGCCACCCTGCTGTGTGACCCCAAGTGATCATAATTCAACAAAACTCAGCTTCAACTTTAGTAATTGAATAATGCTGTTGAATACAATTAATATATCCTCTTTATTTACTTCTATCTAATTTTGTAATGAATGGTGAGTGTTTGCAGATGGTGTTCAATGGATAAGTATATTTACAGCTGATGATTGTACATTTATGTATATCACTTAATAAAATATATGTTTGGATTTTCCAATTGAATTACACAAAGAAAAATGTCTTCCACACAAGTTTTGGCACTAGTCTTCAACTATCCAGGACTTTAGTAACGTTTATCATCATAGATTATCGTTCTTGACTGCTCACAGAATCACCGGAATGAGTTTTTCTATACTCATCTTTTGCTAAACAATGTCCTGTCAATGGTGTGACACACCCCACTGTTGCTGACAGTCTGTTCCTTTAGCCCACCCAATGACTGAGGGGGACTAAGGTCTGGTACAGATTCAATCACTGTGCTCCTTGAGACTATAGGCAGCGGAATTGACTGACTTCTGACTTCAGCTCAAGACTCGAATATGAACCTGGAACAAGGAGTAATATGTGGCTATTCTGTGGTATGGAGCACACACATTCCTTACTGTTCATGATGCGAATTTGTCTCAGTGTATGCGTATTTGATGAATGATACATGGTTCAGTATAAGTTCAGGTATAGTATGATAGACAAGTGTCTACCTGTGCAACATGTCAAATAATAATATACATACATAAATCAAATAATATGATCACATGGGTATGATGCAACCTTTGCCTTCCCCCTATACCTCCCAAGTCAGTGATGTACTTGCTGGTAGGTTATAATATCCCAGACAAGAACTAGCATGGTTATGTAGCCCTGACAAGGACTAGTTAGGTTAGCCCTGACAAGGACTAGTTAGGTTAGCCCTGACAAGGACTGGTTAGATTATAATGGTTGGTTTTAATCTTCAACCAGCATACATATTTGGCCTGATAGACTCAATGTTTCAACAAAACCTGAAATAAAATGATATTATTCATAACAAATAGCTTTAGTAAACCTTCATACCCTCTAGAATCGATATAAGCTCAGTGTAGGACTGGTTTGTAGTGAAGTATGCCTGCACTGCATCCGGATAGGACAGTATTGGTTTGACAGCTACTTTTCTCCTCAATCTCTCTCTGGCGGATTTTGTGTTAATGTGTGATTTTAAATGTTGTTGTTGTTTTGAAGAGGTGATGGGTGGAGAGCGGGCACTTAACAGCTGACCGTTATTGCCTCTTCTCGTTCCATCTCGGTCTACCCTGTTCAACTTGAAAATTGGTTATAATTGGGGTATTTAGTGTCATTTTATTTATTTATTTATTCTGTTTTCAATTTAAATAACTATTGTCTTTTGCAGTTGCTGATTTTAATTTATATTAGTATTTGTTCATTTTATTTTCTCTTTTGTATACTATTGTCCTTTACACTTGGTTTTAATTTGTATTAGTATTTGTTCTTTTTGAGTTGTTGTTTTTTTTATACCTCGTTGTCTTTCCTTGTCCTGTGAGTAGTTAGTAAGTTTGTTTTTTGTTTTAATGATTTGTTAGTTCTTGTTGCTTAATTTCTATTTGGTTGAATGTCTTTTCTGAAGTACTAATCTTATATGTTTTCCTTTGTTTCATGTATATATCTTTTAAGTATTGATTGGGCATCTCCCTGGGGCATCTATACTTAAAACCTTATCACCTGTCATGTCTATATTGTGATTTCTATATTTAAAAAAAAAGTAGTGGTCTATGTCATTTTCTTCCTGACATTCTTGGCAGTGTGGTTCCTCTATGATAAAGTATGCTGCACCGAGACGGAGACGCCACAGTTTTTTTGTTCGATGGTATCTTTAATTCTTCTCTGACCTGGCACGTCCCAGTTGGTTCTTTCAGCAGTTTGAACGCGTGTCTGCCTTTTCTACTGTTCTTCCATGTTGTCTTCCATTCCTCGTTTATAGTTTGCTTCACTTGGCTTTTGATTTCCGACCTTCCCAGTCCTGCTCTTATATTGTTTTTACTTATTCTTCCATTCTTGGCGTTCTGGTCTGCCAACTCGTTACCAGCTATACCTATGTGTGCTGGAACCCACACTAGCCTCACACTACATCCTCTATTCCCTAGTGATGTATTAATTGCTATAATTTCTTCCTTTATGTCTGGCCGGCTACATTTACCTGGGTGTTCTAATGCTTGTAGTGATGATAGTGAGTCTGTAAATATCGTAACAGCTTCTGGTGGGCTATCTTCGATTATTTACAACAAGATAGAAATACATATACATATATATATACATTCTTTCTTTCCTCAAGTACATACAGTCGAGCTGTTAATAGTTATATGCTCTGCTCTCAGAAACAGAAGGCAAAGGCAATCTTCATTACCACTCTGGAGCTCGCTGTATTTTTTTCAAAATTGAATGGCCTCGTTTGGTAAGAGGCATGGTCTTATATAGGTCATATCCGGCGAAAGAGAGAACAGCTGCAGAAATGTGTGTTTGCGTAGCCACAATGTATGCATAATGTGTCTAAATGTGCAAATATTGAAATCTAAGATTTCAATTATCTTCCTTATTCCTGGGGCGATTTCCTTCATCTTAGACTTAAAATACGCCCTGGATTATTCTTCACTTTTCTAGCTAATTGTTTTTTTATTATATACTCCCATCTTTTCCTATGCGTAACCTAAACAGCAAAATTATGGACTAACCTGATGTCTCGATGCATTCCACTCGAGATTTCTCCATTACTATATCACTTCCCGTGGAAATCTTTGCACAGACGTATACAGTAACATTCCTATTATTGCATTAGTGACCTCTTCCAGGCGGTACTTCGCTCATAAAGCTGTGTTCAAATTCCATAGCCAACTGGTTTACACAGATTTTGACTGGCCATTTTGACTGCCTAATGTTTTTGTAAACGCCTTTCATTGGTTCTACTAGCAAACGCTGTCATAAAGTATGACGTGCCGCTTGGTCAGAATGACGTGTTGTGAATCAGACTTCACGACAGCGATCCAAAATTGGCTCGCGGCAAATCAAAATCAGTTGGTCACGTCCTTTACGTTTTCCTTACTCGAAGTTTTAAGAGAAATGCCATTGGCTGAATTCCCATAATTAATTTTTACTTGTCAATATTGGTACATGGATCACCAGCTTCACCAACTATAAATTTTGGGTCGTGGTCGTAACAAGTTTGAGAACCACGGCACTATCTGGAGCAGAAATGAAACGCATTGTTTAATGCTACTTAATGCGAGTAGATTGCACGAGTAGAGCATAACCAGAGTTGTGGAGTCGGCCAAAAAAGTTTACTACTCCGATTCTGATTCATGATATTTTAGAAGTACGACTCCGACTCCCAACTCCGGCTGCCGATTCCAACTACAATTTTCTACTAGACATAAGGTCTAAAATTCAGAGTCTGAGTGAGGACATTTTTTTACCGATTCCGACTCCACTAAAACACGACCGACTCCAGGAATCCGACTCCCGACTCCACAGCCCTGTTTATAACGGTACACTATACACGTCAAGAGGAAAATATGCAGCAAGCAAATGCGTTACACGGGTCTCATAACTTAGTTGATCTGCCTATATTATGTGTTGAAGTAACACACGGAGATTAAGAGAAATCAAGTCCAGCACAAAAATAAGAATCTTCAATTCAAATGTCTTCTTCTTCTTCTACTTTCGTTCACTTAAAATATACACGTATTGTCTATATCTGCAATGTTGTTTCTTGTATAAACCTCACTGTCTTTTCTAGTTCATACAGAGGTCCGTATAGTTTTGCTTCCAGTGTTGTTTCTCTGGGCCAGTGGGTTTGCCTCAATATATCATATTCGGGGCAATCTTGAAGTACGTGCTCCGCAGTCTGGGGTGCCTGTCCACATGTACACATGGCTGAATTGCCACTCTTGAATTTTGTATACATGTTGCTGCGGAGGCGGTTGTGTCCTGTTCTGAGGCGCAGAATGACAATTTGTTCTGATCTGTTTATAGCTTGGTAGTCATCCTGTGTTGGTGGCTTTCTGATTGATTTGGTCATCTTTTTGTTCTGATGGTACGTAACTGGTACATCCGGTTGCTCGTCTGCAGCACCTTCTTTAGCCAGTCCGTCTGCTCTCTCGTTTCCTGGTATTCCACAATGAGACGGTATCCATGGCGACCCTGCGCTGGTTACACAGTTCAGAAAGTAGGGCTTGTATACCTGGCAATTTTCTGGACTGAAGTGCTTGGAGTGCTGATCTTGCATCTGTCAGGAATACTACAGGCTGTGGACCGAGATTGGTGTTCAATAGTTTCTCAGTTGCCACCTTGATTGCCTGGACTTCTGCATCATCGTTGTTACAGAATTTCCCCGTTGGTACTCTGACCGTATCCCTAGTGCCATCTTATCATTTTGATCCATAATAATAATCCTGCAATACTTTAAATTAAAATTTTGTGTTGAAGAAACAATAAAAAAAACTTACATTTTAGGTTTATTTAAAGAAAAATGACGAGTTAAATCCGTTTCCCGAATGAAACTGGACAGAAGAGTATCTTGATTGTCTGTTGATCTAATGCACACCGTCACACTTTGCTATTTTCGCGAGAGTACATATAAGAGGAAACAATACAATTATTGTCTAACTTTCAAACACAGTTGCACCCCCTTAGATGTGCTCGAAAGTTAATGCACTCTCTCGAAAATAGAAAAAAAGTGCGCAAACGACGGTGTGCAAAGTGTGACAGACCGAAGTACCTTACAGCAGGAATTATGGTATTGAATTATCCCGTTCAACCTCTAATGGGTTATAATTAAGACATAAAATATTTATAATTTTATAGATGACAATAAAACATTTCACACACACTACATATATGACAATAAAACATTTCATACACACTACATATATGACAATAAAACATTTCACACACACTACATATATGACACACCTCGACGATTCATTATGCAAATGCTAAGAGTTATCGTCTTATTTCTCTTCTGTTCCTCTACTTTTGAGCAACCCCGTGGAGAGATAACACTATTTAGAGAGGGGGGGGGGAGGGGTCGAAGACAATAACCAATTCTTAGATTTAACGTTTTCTTCTACGGTTAACCGTCAACAATCGAATGATATAACGACACATTTTGCCAAAGAGAGTAGTGACATAGATTTTCACCCAGTGACTCCTGTGGCATCTCCGCTTATCTATGAAGGAGAAAAAGATGAAAGGAATGGATGGTCAGTTCTTTCCTTTGTCATCCGTTATGACGCACGTGGTTCAAGCAATTGACGAACAAAGGGAGACAGTCCAGTATAGAGGTCACTCAGTCTTTCATGGCTGGCCGACACATTTATCACTAGCCAATGAGTTCCAGGCGAAATACGAAATCAAACTTGACAACTCCGACCAAGTAAGACTAATGGACGGCGTGTCCGAAAGTTGATGATCCGACAAGGAGTAATAGAGTTCTCGTCACACTGAACTAACCACTTTGTGAAATCCCGTATACTATTTAGTCACTGAACTAACTACTTAGTAAATTCTAGTATAATATTTAGTCATTGAACTACTTAGTGAACTCTAGTATACTATTTAGTCATTGAACTAACTACTTAGTGAATTATAATAGTGTTTAATCACTGAACTAACTTCATGATGAATTCTAGTATAATATTTAGTCATTGAACTAACTACTTATTGAATTGTAGTATACTATTTAATCACTGAACTAACTATTTAGTGAATTCTAGTAAAATATTTAGTCACTGAACTAACTACATGGTGAATGCTAGTATAACATTTAGTCATTAAACTAACTACTTAATGAATTCTAATATAATATTTAGTCATTGGACTAACTACGTAGTTAATTCTAGTATAATATTTAGTAATTGAACTAACTACTTAGTTAATTCTAATATAATATTTAGTCATTGAACTAACTACTTAGCTAATTCTAGTATAATATTTAGTCATTCTGCCATCAATGGTACCTATATCTTGTAGCGGTATGGCAGCTTGTATACCCTGACAATCCCAAGAGCTATGCCAGTGGGAGTTTTACTCCTGGTAGGTTCAACCAAGCTGGACTGGTCTGCGTGGGTAGGGGTCAGACAAAAGCTGGTACCCTGGTCCTCCAGGTTGGGGGTTTTAGCACAGGGCCGATACCCCTGTCTGTGTAAAAAATCGCACATGTTACGGAAACATCAATAAATGAAAAAACTTTGATGCGGGACGGACATCCGGAGTCTCAGGCTCGTATGACTGACAGTGGTGAAAGCCGAAAGGAAGCCACTGGCATGTAAACGGATGCCCAGACCGCAAAACACGAAACCAGAATTGGTTTTTGGAATGTCAGAACTATGAATGAGGCAGGAAAGCTGAGACAGATCACAGCGGAGATGAGGAATTACAAACTACATATCCTGGGAATAAGAAAGAGCAGATGGACAGGGATGGGGAGAATAAAAACAGCAACAGGGGAAACAGTACTTTATTTTGGTAGAGAGGATGGTCAGCACAACGAAGGTGTAGCCATTATACTTAAGAAAGGAATGGAAAGGTCTCTACTGGAATGGAAACCCATTAACAACAGACTAATAAGAGCAAGACTGAGAGGGAGATTCACCAACACCACAATTATACAATGCTATGCACCAACAAACGACAGCGATGAAGAGATCAAGGACGAGTTCTATCAACAGGCACAAAAGGAAATGGAAACTGTACCCAGGTACGATCTTATTATAGTAATGGGAGACCTAAATGCGAAAGTTGGAACACACAATAATTATAACGACAGAGTAATGGGGAAATGCGGCAGTGGAACAGTAAATGAGAATGGGGACAAATTAATAAGCTTCTGCAGTATTAACAACCTGGTCATTGGAGGAACACTTTTTCAACACAAAGAAGTGCACAAGTTAACATGGGAATCACCAAACGGACGAGACAAAAACCAGATAGATCACATAATTATCAATGGCAGATGGAGACATGCACTACAAGACGTGAAAGTAAGAAGAGGCGCAGATGTGGGAAGTGATCATCACCTAGTAGTAGCAAGACTGAAGGTGAAACTCAGAGCTGCTGGACCAGTTGCAATCAAACAGAAAAGATATAACATCACGAAACTTAAGGACCCCCTCACCAGAAAAGCGTTCGTGGTCGACGTAAAAAGACGATATCTGATTACCAAAAGCCAGGAAAGAACAGAGACCGACGATGTCGACCAGAAATTCAACACCATCTCAACAATATACAAAGAAAGCAGCAAGTCATGCTTGAGATTCCAGGAAAGAAAGAGCCAAGACCGGATAACACCAGAAACGCTAAACACCATAGCGAAGAGAAAGGAAAAGAAAAGAAAGAAAACAGAAGCTAAATCTCCCAGGTTAAAGGCAATATATAGTGAACAGTACAGTCAGCTGGACAAGGAAGTAAAACGTCAAACCCGTGCTAACAAAAGGACATTTCTGGATGACCTTGCAAGACAGGCAGAAGAGGCAGCACTGAGAAATGAACAAAGCACAGTTTATAAAATAACTAAAACTATCAGTGGAAAACGAGGTACAAACAACATAACGTTTGTAAGAGACAAGCAAGGAAATCTCATCACCACAGCACAGGGGCAGAAAACAAGATGGGCAGAGCACTTCAGAGAAACACTGAATAAGGAACCACCAGAGACTCAGCTGAATGTTCCTGAGGCTGAAAGTGACTTAGACGTAAATACAGACATTCCACGAAAGGAAGAAATCATCACAGCTATCAAAGGGCTAAAAAATGGAAAAGCGCCTGGTCACGACAATCTAAATGCTGAGCTATTCAAGACAGACCCTGAACTAGCAGCAGAACTATTAGAACCACTATTTGCACAAGTTTGGGAAACTGAGACAACACCAACAGAGTGGAGTAAAGGAATAATTGTCAAATTTCCCAAGAAGGGCGACCTTGCAGACTGCAACAACTGGAGAGGAATTACCCTTCTCTCAGTTCCCAGCAAAATACTAGGCAGGATAATCATCCAGAGAATTTCAAAAGCAGTTGACCATAAACTGAGGAAAGAACAAGCGGGCTTCAGAAAGAACAGAAGATGTGCAGATCATATATTTACCCTCAGGAACATTATAGAGCAGTGCTCAGAATGGCAGAGACAGCTGTACATTAACTTTGTTGATTTTGAAAAGGCTTTCGACAGCATACACAGGGACAGCCTATGGAAAATTCTGAGGGCTTATGGAGTTCCCAGCCGCATTGTTTCCATTATAAAAAGCCTCTATTCTAACTTTACGTGCAGTGTTGGAACGAGTAATGTAACTTTCGAAGTGAAAACAGGAGTACGACAGGGATGCCCCCTATCAACAACATTATTTTTGACAGTCATAGATTGGGTGATCCGCCAGACAACAGAGGGCAGTCCAAGAGGAATTAGATGGACAACGTTTTCTACACTGGAAGATTTGGAATATGCAGATGACATTACACTACTCGCGCATTCACATCAACACATTCAAGACAAAACCGATAGACTGAATAAGTATGACCAGCAGGTTGGCCTGAACATCAATTTGAAGAAGACAGAGGTCATGACACTAAATGTGGGCAACCCTGAGCCAATAACAGTAAGGAACCAGAAGTTAGAACAGACAGACACATTTACTTACCTAGGAAGCATAGTAACACCTGACGGCGGAACAAGCAAGGACATTAACAACAGAATGAATAAAGCGAGAACAGCCTTTGCTGTTCTCAACAACATTTGGAAGTCTTCCCAGTACAGCACAAACACCAAATTAAGACTGTATGAGAGCTGTGTACTTTCTGTGTTTCTCTATGGTGCGGAATGTTGGAGAGTAACAGAGAAGGAAATGTCAAAACTGTCCTCCTTCCACACAATCTGCCTAAGGAAAATTCTCCGAATCTTTTGGCCAAACACCATCAGCAACCAAGAACTACTTATTCGGAGTAACCAGGAGGACATGCACACCATCATAGCTGGCAGACGCTGCGGTTGGGTTGGGCACGTCCTCAGAAGGGACCCTGATACCATCACAAGAACAGCTATGCTATGGACCCCTGAGGGAAAGCGAAAGAGAGGCCGACCAAGGACAACTTTGCGGAGAACTGTGGAAGCTGAGATGCAACGAATGAACCACAGTTGGGGCACTGTACGAAGGATGGCCGCCGACCGAGCAAAGTGGAATCAATTTGTTGCTGCCCTACAAGACGCCACCAGGCGTGATGGCCGCTGACTGCTTTGACGGTTGGTGGTTATGGATCAAAGAAGAAGATTTAGTCATTGAACTAACTACTTATTGACTTATAATATGCTATTTAGTCACTGAACTAACTACTTAGTTAATTCGTTAGTCTCCAGCACAACCTCATATTTGTCGACGTTTAAAACATGCCTGAGACACAGTAGCCCTATTCTTTCTGAGTCTCCTCAGAGACCCCCCTGGAACTACATGGGCGACACACATTGTCATGTTAGTTAAGTAGGCCTACAATCAGCTAAAACAAAAAGAAGCGGAACTTACACAAGAATCTGGTAAAGGACATAATGAAAAGAAAAAGGTAATCAAGTGCCAAGTTTTTTTAAATAAATTTAGGTAAATTATCTGATTGTCGACAAACACTAGCCGTCAGTACAGAAAGGGAGAAGGAAAGACTCCGAGAAAAGTATGTACTAGAAAGTGAGACAGAGGTAAAGCCTACAGGTGTGAGGCCGTTCTGACCGAAAAACTAGGAACAGGTGAGGAGGTGGTCACACACCGTGAAGTAAATTCTGTGGCGGTCGCCCTTGTCAAACCGAACTCTAAAAGAGGGGTAAATGATAGCAACATTGCACCCACCATACGGTATTCAGTGGGCGACACAGGAAGAATGGGCATGGGATTGGCTACCCGACCCTTTCGATATGTAAGCCACAAAAAATTCAACCGGACAGATAAATAAGTCATGAAAAAGAAATAAAAGCACGGAACTCAATTCAGCTATCCCAGATGGAAAACGGCTTACCGTCAAGGAGATTAATGGCGATATACCAAGAAAGCCGGATTACTGACTCGTCGTATTTCCTCTTCTTCGTTCACCCTCAGACGTCAACTTGAATATGTTCACCCTCAGACGTCAACTTGAATATGTTCACCCTCATACGTCAACTTGAATATGTTCACCCTCATACGTCAATTTGAATATGTTCACCCTCATACGTCAACTTGAATATGTTCACCCTCATACGTCAACTTGAATATGTTCACCCTCAGACGTCAACTTGAATATGTTCACCCTCATACGTCAACTTGAATATGTTCAAAGAAAGCAGTGGTCAACTTGATGCTGTAGATATATCCGTAGAACTTTGTTTCTTCCAGGAAAGGATACTTGCAATGGCCGTATGTGCTTTCTCAGTTCCTTATTTGTTGGGCACCTTTGAAGTAGATGTTCAACAGTTATATTATCGGCGCCACAGTAACACTCATCAGTTGTTTCTATGTTTAACTTGTTGAATAGATCGTATCCCAATCTGTTGTGACCTGTGCGAAATCTGAAGATTACCCCTTGTTCACTTCTGCTGAGCTGGTAATATGCGTCATGTTTTTGGCGGCCTGGATGCTCTGCTTCCCGCTTCCTCCTGTATCTGCTCCTAATAAAACTCTTGGCCTCTTCATAAATTATGCTTGTGTCAAGATGAGGTAGCTTTCATCCTTCCTTTGCCAATCTGTCAGACTCTTCATTTCCGGGACGTTGCAGTGTAATGGGATCCTTTGTATCACACCTCTTTTGAATTGCTGACATAGTTTATGAAGTGTTACTCTTAGGTCATCCAGGTCGGCATTATTCTACTCGTCGTATTTCACCTGGGAGAATCTCTTGATGAGGCACAGTAAATGTTCCAACACTAAAATACCAGGAAGAACCTGACAGGTGCTAGAATACATTATGAAAGAAAAAGAACTTTAATGACTGGCAGCCTGGAATTATTGTATGTTCCTATCTTTGCATTTAGGTTTTTAATCAAGACTGTAATGTCTTTACTTATCGTTGATAATTTTAAGTGTAGTGTACAATTCTTCTTGTACAGATTTGTTGTTGTCATTAGTCGGTGTATACCACTGGATTATGTTTATCTTCATTTTCTTTTTCGTAGTCTTCAACGTTTCTTGTATTAGGCTTGATCTTTTTGCTTCCTTTTCTGTAAGGGCCTTCTGAGATTCCTTTCACAACGTTAGTGCCGCTTTTATCAATTGACAGAGTGGTTAGATGGTTAGATAGTTAGATGGTTAGGTGGTTAGATGGTTAGGTGGTTAGATGGTTAGACGGTTAGAGCGCTGGTATCTCGCGGCAAAGGTGCCGGGTTCGATTCCCTGTTTCGACACGCTCCAGTCTACCCAGCTGTAAATAGGTACCTGAATTTACCTTTGAGTTGGATAAAGAAAAGGCAGCGAGGAAGGGATCTGGTCACCCCCCACTTCTTGATGCTGGACCTAGTATTGTGAAGTCTCTAACACTTTACTCCCCTAAGGCAGTATCTGCTATGGGACTAACTTTAATATCAAAGGTAAAAAGAGAAGTACAGACATTACAATCTTGATGGGTGACCTACTTAGGAGCAGACAATAGTGGATTTTAAGAGATGAAAGGAACATTTTCACTTGGTACAATGTACGAAACTGAATAAATAATCATAAACTGTTAAGCGTTAAATCAATATTCAATGGGAGGAAGCAGGTTTCCGCAGGGCCGGATTAAGGCATTACCTAAACAAGCTACAGCTTAGGGCTCACAGTCTGAAGGGGCCTCTCTAATGTTGTAAACTGGATGATTTCTTATGTATTATCAGTGTTTATCATGTTACATTATGCAAATTTAATTTAATTTTCTGGCAAATACAAATTTACAAGAGTATTTTACTCCTAGGAATTAAATATATTCAGTCACTTGACTCTACGGGAACAAATTTGAAATATTTTTTGCTATAATAAATGTCTTGAAACCGAAAAATTAAACACACATTTTTAAAGCTCTAATGAAGCAACCTTAGATATGCAGATGATACCGTGTTGTTAGCTGAAAGCGAACAGAAGTTACAAGAACTAGTGAAGCAAGTGAACAGTATAAGTCATGAATATGGACTCGACCTTAATATTGAGAAAACAAAAACTATGATTATTAGCAAAACAGACGATAAACCCACATTAAAGATAAGCGTAAATGGGAAAACCCTGGAACAAGTCAAGAGCTACGTATATCTTGGTCATATAATAACAGAAGATGGCAGATGTGAAACAGAAATCAAGAAGAGAATAGGAATGGCCAAGGCTACATTCAACAACATGAAACATATACTGACATCAAAACAGTTATTTCACAAATTAAAACTGAGAATCATAAAGTGTTATATATATTCTGCATTTCTGTATGGGGCAGAAACATGGACGATGTATAAGCATTTGGAAGAAAGAACTGAGGCTCTTGAAATGTGGATATATAGAAGAATGGGCGTATCTCATGGAAAGAGAAGAAAACAAATAAGGAGGTCCTAGAAAATCTAGGTATGAAAAGAGAACTAATGAGGGAGATCAAAGTTCGGCAGCTAAAGTACTTTGGCCACATAAAAAGGCATTACACTTTGCAGAAGACCATAATAGAAGGGAGAGGTGAAGGCAAACGTGCAAGGGGAAGTCAGCACTATAAGTGGGAAGATAACATCAAGAGATGGACACAGAAGAGCCTATCAGAGTGCACCACCAAAACAAGAGACAGAAGACGTTGGAGATCCTTTACAGCCCAACCTTCGTTGTGGAGATGGCAGCTGATGATGATAAATGAAGCAACCCTTACGGCCACCTTGCTTGCATTTTTGCGGCGTTTTGCCAAGTTCAGTTGTTAGCCGTATTCTCTGTTACCAATTGTCAAATAGGCCATCCACAGCTTCCTATAGCTTAGCGCCTCCACAGCTTTCTATAGCTTAAGGCTTCACAATGTCTAAATCCGGCCCTGGGTTTCCGAAAAGAATACACAAAGTAGCATGAAAAACTAGAATCAGGCGAGAAGGTTGTCACACAGCGAGACAAACATTCTGTGACGGTCGCTCGTGTGAAACTTCGAAAGAGGGGTAAATAATTCTTCGGCTTTCTTTGGTCCTTGGCCTCTGCCTGACAAAGCAATCAGTGACCATCACGCCTAGTGGCGTCTTGTAGGGCAGCAACAAATTGTCTCCACTTTGCTCTGTCTGCTGCCATACTTCATGTGGTGCCCTGGCTCTGGTTCATTCTTTGCATCTCTGCCTCCACAGTTCTCCGCCAGGTGGTTGTTTTGCTGGCCTTACTTTTGCTGTCCTTCTGGAGTCCATAGCATGTCAGTTCTGGTGGTGGTGCCAGAGTCTCTTCTGAGGATGTGGCCAACCCAATTCCAGAAGTAAATGATAGCAACATTGTACCAAATTTTGTGTCATTGATTAAGCAATCAACTGACCTCATGAAGGGCATGACTGCAAAGCTGTTTTGTAACATAAAATAAATAATGAAGACATAAACTAAACATTTCGAGAAACTTCTAACTAGACCTGCTCCCTAAGAACCCTCAAACATCCAGCCAATATACAAGAATTACCATATTATCTTTAAAAAGGAAGAAATAAAGAAAATGAACTTCTATGTGGTGAGAAAGATCTAGGCACAATGGAGGCCATCAAAGCAGACACAGGCGTATGTAAAGAGATACACAAATTACTTGGTAACATCTGGGATGAACTTTAAATACCAAGTGGGAGGAAGGAAGATACTTTGGTAAAAGTACTACAGAAGAGTATTTCCAACAATCACACATTACAGAGAAATAATATTGAAATATAATGCCAGGAAAATTTGTAAACAGAACCATCTTTGAGATTAAAAGAAGCCACGGACAGAGGACTAGGAGAAAAAAAAGAAGGCTTTCGACAAGGCAAAGAGTGAGAAAGGGGAAGGGAAGAAGCTGACGTTGGACTGGACACATACAGAAAGAAATATCCAAGCAGCAGTCCTTGTTCTAGAATTCCCAAGGTACAATAAACAGATTGTACCGATTTAAAAAATAAAATGGAGTAAAGAGATGAAGACTAACCATAAAAGGATAATGGAGATAATTTGAGCGGATTCTACTTGACAAGCGAGCTTCGCGTGAACTAAGTGAACACCTATACTCGGCAGGAGGCTAAATGGCATTAAATTAATTATAAATGAATCACCGTGACAGTAAAAATCCATTTGGACGAACGTAAATGGCAGATAGACTACGCAATTTCAGTGGCGTACTAAGGGGAGAGAGGATTTCGAGGGGGCGGTCCGCCTCCGGTGACAGCTAGGAGAGGGGTGCCATCGGACACTATTATGACAGTACTGTACTGTTTAAAAATGTACTTGCAAGTATAATATATTTTTCTATTAATGTTTTGGGGGTGCTAAAGGAATTATCTGCCCCTGGTACCAAATACTTTAAGTACGCCCCTGCACATTGTGAAGTGTTACTAGAGGTTGGAGATTAGATACCGTGAGGTTTTATGAGAGGTATCAGATTAGACACTGTGGTGTATTACTAAAGTTTCCAGACTAGACATTACTAGAGGTTTAAGACTATAAATTGTTAGGAATTACTAGAGGTTCAAACTGGGACATTGTGAGGTATTATTAGAGGTTCGAGACTAGACGTAGTGAGATATTACTAGAGATTCGAGACTAGACATTGTGCGGTATTACTAGAGGTTCAGAGTACATAAATCTGTCCTACAGTTGGCGGGAACATTCCTTACTTCAGCAGTAGCCTTCTCACAATTTGTCCGGTGGCTATAGCGACGCTATGACCCAGGATGGGAGGTATT
This sequence comes from Oreohelix idahoensis, assembly GCA_024509875.1. Lineage (NCBI taxonomy): Eukaryota > Metazoa > Mollusca > Gastropoda > Stylommatophora > Oreohelicidae > Oreohelix > Oreohelix idahoensis. Next base: position 116,522 of record JAMPIV010018127.1, read on the forward strand.
GTTCCCCAATAAAATCTACGTTGCAGCAATATTGGATGTATGATTAATGCTGTTACTAACAAGAGTTAAAATTGAAGAAGACAGGATGAAAATAAAAAAAAGGTCACTTACAGGTAGGGTTACTTACAGGTAGAGTTACTTACAGGTAGGGTTACTTACAGATAGGGTTACTTACAGGTAGGGTTACTTACAGGTATAATTACTTACAGGTAGAGTTACTTACAGGTAGAATTACTTACAGGTAGGGTTACTTACAGTTTGCCAGGTTGAACTAGTCCGAGAACGGGAATACGTGAGAATTATGAATAAACACCGACGTAATGATTACAAAAAGAAACAAAAAAAAAAAAAACCATTGCTGTCCTAACAGATTTTTAGATTGATTGAGAAGTCACTTCCTATATCCTCACTTCTATCTATTGGATTTACGTAACACAGATTTCAAAACAAGGGACAATAGCTTCTAATTAATTTTTTTTAACTTTTATGTTTAATGTGTTTATTTTCATAAACAAAGTAAAAAAAAAATTAAATTAAAATAGCAAATTGTCACAGGTTGCCTCCCCTTGCTCCGCAGTGATGGTCCATAAATGGCCAAAACCTAGAGTATCTAATGTGGGTCTTCAAAGGTATCTACCTTCGCAAAAAAAATTACTCTTGGCAGAGATACAGATAGAAGGATGATGATGCTTCTACCTCGAGGGAGTTTTCACAATATATTTCAGACGTCAAGAACAATGCTAAATGTGTCTTAGCAATGTTAACTTTTACGTGCCCGTCGCCTTTTGTGAAGAGGTATTATATAATTTAATTTAGCCCGTACAAGCCCCCAACTGAATTAACAGTAAAATTCTTCTTATTGGCTCCATATAGATATATATTAAAGATACTGAATCATGTGTGTGCACTTTTCTCTGTTATAACTAAATCAGCTATTAATTGGTAAAACAACATATAACAAATTTAATGATCAATTATTTTTGAACAAATGTAAATAAATAAAAGTTGGTGATTAATAAAATGCAGGTGTCTTCCTAGAAAATATGTCGGCTTTAGAAAGCTTATGGGAAAAAAGAATAACAAAGTTCTTCTGTGTTTGGCCTGCTAGAAATCTCACTTGGCTGCCAAAACGCTGAAGTGTTGGTGCTGCTGTTTCCGTCAATTCCTCTCTGTGGCGAGGACACATCTCCAGATCAGTTGAAGAGGTAACCTCTTCTTGGTAAAGGCAGGTATTTTCACAACCCATGGAACGTAGGTTTCCAATGTCGATCACAAGCTTTGAACCACAGAACTGTAGTACAACTGGTATCGTAGAGTAGTACCTCAAATTGTCTCTGTGATTCGTTCCACAAACTTTAGAGGAAATAAAATAACAAAACCTCTGCTAAGTTTTTGCTTTCCTGATAGTAATCAGGCGCCTTTCACGCTGTCCGTCACCAATTCTTTTCTCTCAATTTTTGTTATCCCTGAGCCTTTATCATATAACTCACGGGTTATGATGAAAAATCACCATTCTTTTAGTTAATTTAATTGAAAAATTGCGACTGGACAGCGGCAAGTGCAATGGCTTGTGCCTGGGTGAACATGCTTAAGTATACACACAACTTATTACAAATGATAGTAAATATATAATATGATGTCATCATCATTCACTACCTGCTCCACTCGGAGTCTGGGGTTACTTTTGCTTTTGGTTCCATGAGAGAACTAGCACGAAGCAATCGCCAGCCCTTTACTGTGGTGGCTCATGAATACATCAAGTTCAAACATGTCAAATTTAAAGTATAAAATATATGTTACAACTTACCTCAAACTAGTTGGGAACTCTAGACTTCCTGCTCAGTAGAATAGTTTTGGTAACTTGATAAAGATGCACCAAACACGCGTCAGGGGTATTATTTCTAGTTAAAATCCCTCTGTGACTTTAAGAGTAGGTCCTGTAGGATTCCGGTTTCCGAATTAAAGGGTAGGTTTTCCTTGCTGTAGTGTTCAGAAGGAATTCCGATACGTGTTTTGTCCGGTCCTATAAGGTCAGAATCCTAACTCTATTCTTTTGATGGCTTCAGTCCGACATGTCTACTTTTGACGATTCTGGAATGCAGTGTGTTTTAGCCTCCAAATTTGCTAGGTTATATCGCAGTTTATCTGCCCACGCTTCCATCTGGCGTTTCTGACAAATGTTCTAATCAGAATATATGTTTATTTCTGATTCTCATATGATCCAATTCATGAGCTAGAATACAGTGGGTCCCCGACTATCAGTTATTTTACTTTCCCCCGCCTGTTTAAAAATATCATTTTAATATTTAATCACATAACCTTGTCTCAAATATATGGCCTGACTTTTTCCGCCCCTCTTAGATAATCTTTCAATTACGATTTGTAACCTCGCTTGCAGATAGTGTAATCGCTAATTCATCTACCCAGACGGGTTTCTCTATAATATTTACACAGACAATGTCTGGTCGGAAGTGAGTTAAGCAGTTATCATCTATACTTTCCTGGTCCCCGGAAGGATAAGCTGCGACATATAGCAGACAACATCTGGTCTTCCTTTTGTACTCTCCGCCACATTGTCTGAACGCTGCTGCAGCGAACAATGCGCCTGGACGGGCATGCGTGTCTTGGCGGAAAAATCAACAATCATTTTCCTGGTTCTTGGAGGAAACAATTCTGATTTAACAACTTAAGTGATTATAATTAATCCTTAAGGATGGTCAATTAGCCATGAAATAAAACTATCGCAACACGAACAGAGGTCAACAAATTTAAGGCGCGGCGATTGGGCAGGTTTATGTGCGAAAAATGAAGAAATAAATGGAGAAAGAAGGGGAGTAAAAGGACACAACGAAAATTCCGTCACACCAATAAACATAATAAGAGATAGCAAAAAACACTGCCTGCTATCAAATTATGTGTTAAACTGGATCTCACACTGAGATATAATTGTAATGTGATATAGCATTTTATGTTCTAAAATGGCAGTTAATTTTCATTACTTCGACTTTGATTTATATGAATTATTTGGATAGGAATAAAGAAATAACAATCTAAAAATGTTTTCAATCAGCATGTACATTCATTAAAGGTTAAAAAATCATAATCTACACCGGGAAATAGTTTAGCCATTATATGACAAGCGACATACAGCTTTTACTGGTTCTTACACTGGATAAAGGTGAGTAGTACCAAGGTTAAACACGTGTCCACTGTGAGAAAAGGTGGAACGAAACGTATAATGACGTGCATATGCAAGGCATGCTTCACAGAAATGTCGAACTGTGTCGCGTGCAAGATCAACAACGGGTTTCCCTGATGGTGGTTGGAAATAAAGAGCGTGAGAACCATTCAATCACTGGCCTGTGATGCTCAAATCTTCATGCCCACTGGAAAGTTTGATAAATAACGGACAGCTGAATCCATTTACATCACAAATACGCATTTAAAATGCTTGATGTAATGCAATAAGTAAATACTGCACCCCAAAGTATGTTGGTGGAGAGCGCAACATCGATTTTTGTGTAAACATACAAAATGGCTTTATTCTATAAATAAAACGTATGGCATAATAGAATTTAAAAGATTCGATTTTAACACATACGACATAATAAGGTTTTAAAATATTACAGTAATCCTACATCACAGATTATCGAATTGTAGAATCGTTAAATATTCTACACAAATTGCCCGTTATAAGTAGGGTGAATCCATATAATTTATACAAATGAAATGTGCGATTTTTTTTTTTTAACGCCTGAGATAATTCTACAAGTAAATTTCAGGGTACAATAAGGTTTTAAAATATTCGATATAATTATATAAGTAGAGCGTTCAAGACGATATCTTAAAATATTTAATCTAATTTCGAAAGTAAAACCTACGATATAAGAAGATTCTAATATATTCTACACAGCTGTACAGTTGTAACATACGAAGAATGGCACACCAGGCTGTCTATAAGTATAAACACATATATGGTCGAAGGATAATTCGATGATCTAAAAGAAAATGAAAATAACATCTAATTCCGCAAGTAAAACCTACTACATAAGAAGATTATAATATATTCTACACAGCTGTATAGTTGTAACGTACGAAGAATGATATAATAATCAGGCTGTCTAAACCGTAAAAAACTAATAGATGGTCGAGGGATTGATTATTCGGTGACCAAATCACAAATGAAAATAACTGTAACAGATCAGTTTTATTTAGTCACATAAAGAGGCATAGGCACCACCCAACAACAAAAATATGTCACACCAAATATGAAATTCTCATTATCAAAAAACCAAATACCTCAGGAACGGTACGAGAACTGGGCTCTTAAATGACACGTCTATGCTTGCCTTTTAGTGGTCAGATACAATAACGGTTGTCGGTGATGTGATGGGTCAATTTCAGTAGTTTGAGGTCAACGTGAGATCAAGGAAATAGATAGATAATGGGATCGGAGATAACGCTAAAGATATAATTGAGCGTGTCTCAGTATGGTTGAATGAAGTGACCCCCTGAAACATGCCACTAATTTCGCAGGACAAATGTCAGCCACGACAACTTTTAACGTAGGTAGAATAATTTTATACCGGAATGACAAGCAACAGTGGGAGAGGGAGAAAAGGCCTACAGATTTGAGTTTACGTTTGTACTTGGTAGTACCGCCTCGCTAAAAGAGATCGGGCCAGTTTTGTGCTAAAGTTCACAGATCCTAGCATCAAGTTTGGCCAGTTAAGGTCATTTATCGCTAATTCCACAAACCAGTGTCCCAAAACTGTCAAAAGAGAATGCAGTCCCAACAAAGAGAGGCGTGATCTCTTAATTAAAGTCACATATTCTAGCACGGCATCACGTAAAAACTGGGACATCTTAGGCACAGTTAGTAAACATCATAACTACCAGACCACCAGGTCTTTTATATTTAGATATGCGCCCTAATATAATTGACGGATCATGTGTCTAGGCTGAACAGGACGTGCTTTGCCATAACGAGGCAAAACGTATATTAAAAAAAATAATAAAATAAACTCACTGGTGGTCCACGGACCCCTGGTTGAGATACACCGACAGGCTTTATAAGTGTATTCAGAACATACTAATAGTTCGAGTGGATCGTAAACCGGATAGTGATCGCGCTCATGTACAAGATGTCAATATTTAAGTACGTTAACAAAAGGTGTACACGTTAAAACAATTCCATAACACATTATAAGGCAAGACACGACCATAGTCAGTATATTACTAATGAAATACTTAAGCTGACGTTGGTTAAAAGGTGTAGGCCTGTATGCTTGCCTCTAGCTTGTGTCAAATAATGTGTATGGTTATCGTATTCCCTAATTTACTGTTTGTGACGGTATTGCTTCCCCTGCTTTGCAGCAGTGGTCAAAACAGTGGCCAAAACTCAAGAGTAACTAACATGGGCTTCAAAGGTGTCTACCTTCGCACAAAATTACTCTTGCCAGATTTGTAAATAGAAGGGTAATGACGCTTCAATCTCGAGTATTCACAAGATATTCAGATAAGCGAAAACAATGCTGCATTGGCTGAGCACGTTAATTCTAGAATCTGCCGACCACTTTTGTGAAGAATTTAAGCAATGATTAATCTTAGCTCGTTCAAGCCCTCACCTCTGATTTTCTCAGTGGAATTCTTATTATTCTGGTATAGCTCTGTTTAGAGTGTGCTTAGTAAATTGACTGAGACAAACATGCAGTGCATTTAAAATGATTAAATCGAAGTTAAATTTGTAAAATTACAAATAACAAAATTTAATAATCCCTTAAGTTTTAACAGTTTGAAAATAATTGAACAGTTTAAAAGAAAGGGTTCAGCATTGATTGATAGTAGGTTCTATGAAAAAAAGTTCATATTGGCAGCTTATATATTGCATTTAGCTGCCAGTGGTTGTTTCTGCTCTCGCTGGGTTGGTTCTTGACGGACTGATCACTGATAACGCTCGTCGCTGGTCAAGAATGTAAGGTGCATCTCGTTCCCAGGAGTGTCAGGGAGAGTCTACAAAGTTGGTTCCTCGTCTTAAAGCTCAGGCCACTGTTTCCTTCTTGTTCCAGAGATAGTACCCTTCGACTGGCACCACCACCAACTATGATAAAAGAATAGAAACGAAACACTCTCCTGAGTATTACGTTTCTCGACACATACTTATGTGTACCCTTTTTCCTATTCTGTCATCCCATTTATCTCAGAATTTACCTTCGATGAGAATTAAACTTAATCCCTCGAGGGAAAACTTTCTTTACATTTAAATTGAATAGCTCTATCGTTATTTTACATTTAAATGCAAAGGTTAATAGTACAGATAGAATATGTTTACATTTACATTTCCACTGATTGACAAGTGTTCACAATATAAATTGAATATGTTTTCATTTATGTTTACACTGATTTGAAAAGTTTGAAACTTCCATTAATTTTAAAGTGCATATGTTAACATCGACATTTACACTGGTTTGAAACTGTAGGTATTATAATTAAAATGTACATCATTTCTTTCATCTTTCCCTCCCTGATACATATGGAACTTGGGACTACAGATGCGTTTAGTTCTCCTTAAGAAAGTATCAATAAAGCAGTCGCCAGCCCGTGCAGTGGTGGTTCATGAGATCATCATTCTGTGCGCTGAGGTTGCCAGCCTCAAATAACCGGGACATCCACTAGCGATCTTCACTTATTAATATTCACATGGTAATATATACATATTAGTTCACATGTTAGTGTCGTGAAACGAAGTGTAACCCACTACTTTGTTAATCACTATGTCGAGATACAGATTTGCTTCAACCAATCAACGATCAACGTTCACCAGTCTCTGAGACAGAATAAATTAACGGCCATCTTGTTCACGCAAGATGGCCGATGAAAACTGAATAAAATTAGGCTGTATGAGACCAGGTACAAAACCGGAGGAAACCAATCAACTTGCTCCGCCAGGAACCAACCGAAAGCTTTCCTCAAGTAGTTACTTGACTATATAATCGGGCGGATTTTATGCTAACCACGCAACCCCGAACTTGACGCCAGAGATACAGACTGAAGAGGGAGAAGCTGTCACCTTGATTTATGGTAACTTACCTGAGGGCATCGACCTGCAACCTACTTCACTAAGTCGCGTCAAAACCTGGCCAGTTTAAAATCTTAGGAGGGTAAATATTTTTACGATAACCGTTGGTATTTGTTGCGTGTCATTTATACTACCTATCAGGTTACTGATTGTATCTTGGGGGGAATTAAGTATAATGATTGTATTTCCTATTAGGATTGAATAGACGAAGACTAATAGGACTCATACTTCAACCTATTGTCTCCTATACTTCAATCTATTGTCAGTCTATAACTTCAGTCTATTGTCTCTGATAATTCCAAACTGCAATATAACCAAAACAGTCCTTGTTAGGACTCAATCTATTGTCTCCTATAACCTGCAATATAACCAAAACAGTCCTTGTTAGGACTCAATCTATTGTCTCCTATAACTCAATCTATTGTCTCAGATAAGACCAACTCCAATATAACCAAAACAGTCCTTGTCAGGACTCATTCTATTGTCGCATCTAACTCCAATCTATTGTCTCCTATAACTCCAACCTGATATATCACCAACCAGTCCTCGTCTCATATACTCCTATCATAAGAACATAACAATATTGTTAGGATATATGTTACCAGCTATTGTCAGAGAGGGCGTGATATAGTATAGGGGGAAGGACATTGTTGTATCACACCTAGGTGTACATATTATTGGATTTATTCATGTATTGATTTATATTATGGGATGTATTCATGTATAAAATGTATTCATGTATTGAATCTATATTATTGAATGTATCCATGTATTAGTTTATCAGAAAGAATGTTTTGCAAGTAGACACCTGTCTTGTCTCGCTATTGCTAAATCATACTGAGCCATGTTGTCATTCATCCCACATGCATACATCGGAGACACGCTCATTTCACTCACACTAGAAATAGGTGGGCTTGAGGACAGAAATTAGCCCCTATTTTTGCTTTGTTACAGGTTTAATTGTGTCCTAAAAACCTGAGGTCGTATGTTCGAGTCAATCCCGCTGCCTGGAACTCCGCAGGAGCATAGAGGTTGACCAGACTCTACATCTTTGGTCCCCCTCAGTCTTGGGTGGGCTAAAGGAACGATACTCTGCCGGTGGTGTGAACCAAACAAAGAAGAACAGACTTAAGAGAGATGAGTACACATTAGTACCATTTCTGTCGGCATTGTGAGCATAGAACTGTCAATGAACAAAACGTGAATTAGCGTAGCAAGAGACAATAATAAGATCATAGTGGATAAATTATACGTAAATAACAGCATAGCTGATAAACGTTATATCCTTAATTAACAGCACCGCTGATATAATTTTTTGTTCCTATAATTGGAAAACGTGTTGTAATATTTATAAATATAAATATTTGTAAATCATATGTAAACTTACCAATTCATTTCATTCCATTTTTTTGCAACATTCACCTTTCAGCACAAGAGTAGATAGTGTATATATACTAAATAAAATATAAGGAAATTGTATTTTGAACGACTTGTCAATTTTATCATTGTTAAGTAAAAATCTGTTTCCTTGCTTTGTTTAATATCACAATTAGTTACACAGCAGAGGTGGCGCTTTATGTCGGTCTCCTCTATACTATTGTTTCGAGATCAGATCATTCACAGCCGTAACTAATTTGTGATACCAGTAGTCCTCTCAGACACTGGGACTTCACCATTTTCTGCAGAAATTCTATTTCTGTAATTGTCAGTACTATACTGATCCAAGAGCCAAATAAAACCTCTCGCCACACTGGGGGCTCGTTCCTGGGATATTTCTGTATATCTTGAGCCATACTTAGTCTATTCATCTATCTACACTCTATCTTGTGCCACCCATAGGTAACATAAGAAAATAAATTTTATTTTTTGAAAAAAAATTCTATTTTAGGATTTTTAAAACAATATTTTCTTAGGAGGAGTACCATTTAGTACTCAGTAAATAGTTGATGCTCACAAAGTTGCACGGAAATTTTTTGTTCATTTAAATTAATTAAGTTTAATTACAATAATTTGGTTATAGTAAATTTACATACCCTCCCTAAGCAACGCCATGGCTGATCTAGTGAAGTTCAGAACTGCGATCATGCAGATGGGTAAGGAATTAAATTTGACAGGTGATGCTCTCACTCAGTATGTCACAACAGAAGTGGACAAACACATGGATAAGGAAGAAAGAAAGTTGCAATTAGAGACTGCAGCAAAGAAATTAGAGGCTGATAGAGAAGCAAAGAAATTTGAGGCTGAAGAAAGGAGGTTGCAAGCTGAGAGAGAAGACAAAAGACTGGAAGCTGAGAGAGAAGACAAAAGACTGGAAGCTGAGAGAGAAGACAAAAGACTGGAAGCTGAAAGAGAAACTAAAAGGTTAGAAGCTGAGGAAAGGAAATTACAAGCAGAGAGAGACCATCAGTTGAGATTAAAAGAGCTTGAAATTCAGGCAAATACTGGCAATAATGGTGGTAGCTCACCTCACTCTGAGAGTAGCTCCAGCCAGAGCACCTCAAGTGGGGCCATGAATTTTCATCTGGACCCATTTGTTGAGAAAGAAGACGCCATTGAGTCGTACCTGGATAGATACGAAAGACTAGCCACTACCTATGGCTTAGTGAAAGAAAAATGGAGTCTTAAACTATCTCAGGGATTGAGAGGTGTGGCCTACGATGTGTATTTGAAGCTCTCAAGAGATGACCAGGAAGATTATGAAATCCTGAAGCAGGCACTGCTTGTGAGATATGAAAAGAACTCAGAATCATATAGAAAGAAATTCCGAACAGCTAAACTTCTTCCAGGAGAAAACTATCACCAGTTCTCTGCTAGATTGGAAACCTATTTGGAAAAATGGAGTAGTTTAGGAAAGTGTCAGGACCTGAAAGAAATGATAATGATGGAGCAAGTGAAAGAGTCCATGCCTCAAGAAATGAGGAAGTTTATCATGGAACAAGGAGCAGAGAGATTGGGAGATATTGTAACTGTTGCTGAGAGATATCAAGCAGCTCAGGCAGAATTATTAGGAAATAAGAAGAAGCAGGGTGAAAACTTCAAATCATCACAAAACTATACCAAATATGAACAAAAGGACCATACCACAAGGAACAAACAAAGATTTGACCAAAAGGACAAAAACCCTCTAAGATCGGATAAGACACCTTACCGGAAGGAAGGAAAGTGGTGTAAAACTTGTCTAATGAGTAACCACAATACTGCGGACTGCAGAAGGAAGAATCCTCCTCATCATGCTGCATGTCTTACAACAGGGAATCAGGGAAGGAATGAACTGGCAGTAAGTCAGAAGAACTTCCATCATCCCCCTGTCTGTGAGGAAGTGACCGTGAGTGGCACTCAAGTACTGTGTTTATATCACACAGGATTGGACTTTGATTCAGTTGTGTGCTCTTCTCTAGTGAGTCCTGACCAGATAACCACAGAAACAGTGGAAATCAGAGGACCGATCAAGGGAGCAAGAACCATGACACTACCCATAGCTCGAATCAACATAAGATCTCGCTATGTGGAAGGAGAAATCAAAGCAGCAGTGATGGACGACCCTATTTACCCTTTGATTTTGGGGTGTAGGTATGTTTTCCTTGGAGAACCTATAAAACCTGTAGTTATGGCAACAGTCCAGACCAGGGAAAGCTCCAGGAAAATGGAGGAGAATCCTATCAATACTCATCCAGAAGAGATGAAAAAGGCTCAGGCAGCAGATAGCACACTGAAGCCTTGTTTTGGCAAATTGCCTAAAGCACATAACCCTCCAGAGAAAGGAGACTTGTATATGAAGAATGGCCTACTATACAGAAAAGCTGGAACAGGACCTAAAGGGCATGGACAGCTTGTAGTGCCAAAATCTTACAGGGAGAAGGTTATGACGCTAGGACATGCTATACCCTTCAGTGGACATATGGGAATAGGGGCCACTGGACAAAGGATAGCCTGTCACTACTTCTGGCCAGGAATTACAGAGGACATAAAAAGATATGTAAGATCCTGTCCAGAATGCCAAAGAGTAGCTCCTAAGCATAGGACTGCACCAGCAACACTGGGAGAAATGCCTATTATGGGAACCCCTTTTGAACGTGTTGCAGTAGATATTGTTGGACCCCTCACTAGGACCAAGAAGAGAAATGCTTACATCTTAACCTTGGTTGATACTTGCTCTATGTGGGGAGAAGCAGTGGCCATGTCAGCTATAGATTCAAAGCACGTGGCAGAGGCCCTGTTGACAATATTTACCCGATTAGGTTTCCCGCATCAGATATTGACTGACAATGGGTCTCAGTTTAAGGGAAAGCTAACACAAGAAGTATTCAGGATATTTCAAGCCAGGCACTATCATTGTAGTCCCTACCATGCCCAAGGGAACGGTCAAGTAGAGCGGTTCAATGGTACGCTAATTTCAATCCTTAGAAAGCTGGCGAGTGAAAAACCTGATACTTGGGATACATACTTACCCGCTGCACTATTTGCATATAGGGAAGTACCCCACAACTCAACTGGATTGGCTCCAGCTACATTGTTGTTTGGAAGACCAATAAAAGGTCCACTGGAAGCATTGCTGCGGACATGGACTGATGAAAAGGCAGAGGAAACAGTGACTTCCGCATACCAGTACGTCAAAGAGTTGACATCTCGATTGAAAGCAGGTTGGAAACTGGCCAATGATAACTTAAGACAGGCCAGGAGGAAGCATGCTGCGTACTACAACAAAAAAGCAAAGAATAGGGAACTGGAGGTGGGTGAAAAGGTGTTATTACTGTTGCCAAGCAGCAATAATAAATTGCAGATTGGATGGCAGGGACCCTATGTCATACTGGAGAAACTTTCCAGGACCAATTATAAGATTGACAAGAAAGGACGGGAGATGGTATATCATGTCAATCTTCTTAAAAAATACTATGACAAGGAATCATCAGAAGTTGCACATATTATGACCCTAGCCATTGCAACAGAAATGCACGGTGAACCACTTCACTCTATGGAGTATCCACTCACAACTACAGAGGATTATGTTCAAGTAAATATTAGTGAACATTTAACTCCAGAGCAGAAGAAGAGGGTTCAGAAAGTGTTGGAAACCCATGCTGATGTGCTCACAGATAAACCAGGTCGTACGAATCTGTTAGAGTACGACATGAAGGTTACCGACCCTACCCCAGTATGCATGAGAACATACCCTATACCCTATGCGAAAGCCCAAGCACTAAGGGAGGAAGTTGATTATCTGTTGAAGGAGAAAATTATCTCGAAGTCAGACTCTCCCTATAGCTCAAGTGTGGTGCTATTGAGAAAACCGAGTGGTGAACACAGGTTATGTATTGACTACCAGAAGCTTAATGCGATCACAGAATCTCAGGTGGACCCATTACCTGACACCAACCAGCTGTTCTCTACACTGAGTAAGGCTAGGTATTTATCGAAGGTAGATCTAAGCAAGGGATACTACCAAATACCAGTGAAACCAGAAGTTAGGAGAATGCTGGCATTCAGTACATCAGACGGACACTACGAGTTTAATGTACTACCCTTTGGGCTGAAAAATGCTCCAAGTATCTTTTCAAGAATGATGAGGAAATTATTGGAACCTCTACAAAATCCGCATATCACTAACTTTATGGATGACATTCTTGTTGCTACAAACACATTTGAAGAGCATATAGTAGCGCTCTCCATGTTGTTTGACAGACTGAGAGAAACTGGATTGACTGCACGTCCAACCAAGTGCTATATCGGTTGTAAGGAGTTGGAATTCTTAGGTCACACTATTTCTAAAGGTCATATGTCTCCTGACCCAAAGAATATAGAGAAGCTAAAGAAGGCACCCAGACCTCAAACGAAGAAAGATGTGAGATCATTCGTGTCTTTATGTGGGTTCTATCAGAAGTACATACCCCATTTTAACTCTCTGTGTGCACCATTAACTAACTTAACGAAGAAAGGACAGCCTGACAAAATCCAATGGAATGCTGATTGTGAAAAAGCTTACACAGAGCTAAAAGCAAAACTCACCAGCAAACCCATCCTTACACTACCCGATATCACACAGGAATTTGTATTAAGGACGGACGCTAGCAGTATAGGTATTGGTGCAACTCTCTTGCAGAAATCAAAAGCCCAGCCGGAGGAACTTTTACCAGTCGCCTACGCCAGTAGGAAGCTGAATGCAGCTGAGTTGAACTACTCGACCATAGAGAAGGAATGTTTAGCTCTAATTTGGTCCATCAACAAATTTTCACCTTATCTGTATGGGACACACTTCATTGTCCAAAGCGATCACCAACCTTTAACATTCTTGGCTGCATCTAAAAAGCTAAATTCGAGATTGTTAAGGTGGAGTCTGCTTCTGGCGCCTTATTCCTTTACCGTGAATTACATTCCGGGAAGAGACAATGTAGGAGCTGATTTTTTAAGTCGACACCCTAGTACTCTGGAAGGACAGACGCAAAAGGATTAACCACAGCAGGTGTTTACACGTCAGCTATGACAAGTCACAACTAGGAAAGGAGGGGGCTATGTCGTGAAACGAAGTGTAACCCACTACTTTGTTAATCACTATGTCGAGATACAGATTTGCTTCAACCAATCAACGACCAACGTTCACCAGTCTCTGAGACAGAATAAATTAACGGCCATCTTGTTCACGCAAGATGGCCGATGAAAACTGAATAAAATTAGGCTGTATGAGACCAGGTACAAAACCGGAGGAAACCAATCAACTTGCTCCGCCAGGAACCAACCGAAAGCTTTCCTCAAGTAGTTACTTGACTATATAATCGGGCGGATTTTATGCTAACCACGCAACCCCGAACTTGACGCCAGAGATACAGACTGAAGAGGGAGAAGCTGTCACCATGATTTATGGTAACTTACCTGAGGGCATCGACCTGCAACCTACTTCACTAAGTCGCGTCAAAACCTGGCCAGTTTAAAATCTTAGGAGGGTAAATATTTTTACGATAACCGTTGGTATTTGTTGTGTGTCATTTATACTACTGTCGTGAAATATTCTAATCCACATATATAAATTATTAGGTAAATATAAAGCCTAACAAATAAAATTAATAAAGAGAAGAGCAATGGGAAAATAACAGTGCTGTCACAAAGAATGTACTCGAAATCCCCCTTGTTTTCTGCTTCGTCTGCAAATTGTAACGCTTTCACGTTGATATAAAAGCTTACTGTATTATTACCCGCCTTCTTCAATGAAACGTGTGCTGCATTTCTAAGAAAAACATTGAGACGTACTGCGTAATGACCTAAATTAATCCTAACATTAATTATATTACGTTACCAAAACGAACGAACAGATGGACTCAAATATAGAGAGAGAGAGAGGGGCGAATAAAATCGGGAACGCATGCAACACGCGTCGCGCGATACACAAATGCTGCCATCACGCGTGTAAGTCTACATGCACTAATTTTTTTCAGACGGACAGTGATAAAATACACTACCCTTTCCCAGAGTTAGGTTTATAAATCATAAAAAACTCTTATTAGAAAAGATAACATTAGATGGGTTTACGGTTGAAAACATAACAGTACCCAGACAGCACATCTTCGAAACAGGAGGTAGAAGAAATTGCATATTTTGAACGCAGCCACGTAGCTCCTTTAAATTAGTATTTTTGGGTTCCTTAGGGCTTGCTGACAAATAATATGTAAAACGTTACGCAAATAGTCCAGGAATTAATAAATTATACCCAAAATAAAATAGTGGGGATGCCTGACAGCATAAAATCATTTCTGCTCATAAAATTTTTTTTATAACGTGTTTGAAAAAACCTTACGTTACATAAATAGCCTACCATGTAAACTCCAAATTGATTGGAGCGCAACAAATGAAAGCCTAACCACGATTGGTCGGGCTATAAATACTATCTTGGTTGTTAGGGGAAACGGGGAAAGGTAACATTTTTTCAAACACTTGTCGAAACGGGCTCATTGGTCAGACTCGCTGATATACACACTTGGGAGCGTTAGTTCGAAACCACTTGTTTAAATAAGCTTGATAAAGCATCAGTGCGTTGAAGCCAGCTTATATTTGGCTAAATAAAAGCCTGGAAGATAAGCAGATGGGAATTTGTGCCAGTTTGTGCCAGAATTCATTGCTAATCAACGTATCTGTGTTTATTCGTATGAATTGTGGTAAGCTTGAACCATTCAATATCTTTTAATGAAAATTGAATGTGAATTGTTGATTTATGCCTGTATATATATGTGTAGTTCAGTGGCAAACGTGAGGTAAAGCCTGTAATGCTCCAGCCTGAACAGAGGGTGTCGGAGAGAAGTAAAACGGCATGGAATGGCCAAACAGTACACTGACACCTGGATGATTGAATAGAAAGAAATAATGCTGGAATTGCAGAGGCGTAGTAACCATTAAGAAGGGTAATACTGGAATAAAGTATTTCAAATGAAGCTGACAGTTGGCCTAACGCTCTGAACTCAATGTTTGTGCTGTGTTGTGATCAGTGTAACAAGAGAGTTTAAGTTAGTTATGAAGTAGAAGGTACATCCTTCTTGATTTCAGGGACAGTGGTCTTGATGGTACTGAGCAGCACCTGGTCAGAGCTTTGCTGAATCCAGTGTCGGACAGCATACTCCTTGGTCCTTTTAGCTATCAGTGAGGTGTCTCCAGAGCCCAGAGGAGAATTCGAGCAGAGGAGTCCTTTCCTGCCGCCATCACGCCAGATAAGCTAACTTGGCCAGCTGAGCTCAACATTATGTCCCCTCATCTTGAAATAACTTTGTAAAAATAACATTCAGAGGGGAATTTAATTGTCTTAATATCAGGAACTGAGAACATCTCCAATACTAGTCCCTAAGACAAACTATTGAAGTCATGATGACAAATACCAACAGAGCTTGAACAAAACAAAACCAGTATTACCTCATATTACTACTACACAACTGACACACATAGGATATTTGTAATAATATATGTCACTACAATATTCATATTAAATACATTCTGTACATAACTTGTAATTTAAATTGATTGTGATTCCTGGTTCCCTTGTAGTTGAATCAGGACACATATTCATTCATGCCAGTAATGAATACATAGTGTTATTTGAAACGTTACTAGTGACTTCTTTAAGATATTCTCATAGAGTGTTATATGTATGTGAGTGTCACAGTGTTGTTAAGAGTAGTGGATTAAATTAAATTGTTTATCTGTCTGTTGTTGTGACTTACACTTCACCATACACATACCCTAGACACATAACGTAGCATCACACTATTCCAGAATAATTCTGACTGAGATATATAGATATGTGGTAGCAAGTAAGGTTATCTATAATACACTACTCTTAATAGATATAGATACCTTCACAGCTGATCTCAGTCAGTACACTAAGTCCCTATAAATATTTATAACATCCCACTTCACCACATATATTGGGGTCTCGCTCTTGGGATTTTGAATCTTTACCTATTAAAAATATTGGGGGTAATTCACTTCAGGGAATATAAGAATTAAAAGGTATCCTTGGGTGGAATTAAATAAGGTTGAGCTCACGGTGCCTGTGTTGTCCATTATATATATTTCGAATTTGAATTGTTGGTTAGACATTGTAGAAATTTACCTGATAGACAATGGCGGACCTGGCCAAATTTCGATCTGCTGCGGTTCAGACTGCAAAAGAGTTAGGATTAGATGGGCAAGTTATGGTGGCCTATGTCACGACGGAATGTGACAAATTTATTGAACGCGAAGAAAGAAGGTTTGAAGCCGAAAGAAAGTTAGAGGCTGACAAGGAAATTAAGAGGTTGCAGATTGAGGCTGAGGCTAAGAAATTGGAAGCAGAAGAAAGAAGATTGACTGCAGAAAGAGAAGAGAAGAAATTAGCTGCAGAAAGAGAAGAGAAGAGAAAGATTACAAAGGGAACATGAGTTACGACTAAGGGAGTTTGAGTTTCAAGGCCATGCTCCTGAAAATGGTGCCAGTCCCTTTGCCTCTGATGCTACGGTTACTCAAGGAGCCTCAACCTCAGCTATGAATTTTCATTTAGATCATTTTGTTGAGAAAGACGATGATATAGAGAGCTACCTAAATAGGTATGAACTATTAGCTACCACGTATGGGTTAGAGAGAGAAAGGTGGAGCTTAAAGTTATCTCAGGGACTTCGTGGGGCAGCTTATGAAGTTTTTGCAAAAATGAGCAGAGGTGATCAGGAAAATTATGACATGCTAAAGCAGGCTCTTTTGTTAAGGTATGAAAAGAATGCAGAATTTTATAGGAAAAAATTTAGGAATGCTAAACTACTGTCAGGTGAAACCTATCACCAGTTCTCTGCACGAATAGAGACATACTTGGAGAAATGGACTTCTCTGGGGAAAACCCAAGATCTTAAGGAAATGGTCCTTATAGAGCAACTAAGAGAGTCCATGGCTCCAGACCTGAGAAAGTTTCTCATGGAACAAGGTGCAGAGAGGCTGGGTGAGTTGCTAAATGTTGCTGAAAGGTATCAAGCAGCTCAAGCAGAGGTAACAGGTAATAAAAAGAAACAGGTGGATAACTTTAGGGCACCACAGAACTTTAATAAATTTGATCCTAGGGATCAAAATAAAGGTAAGCACCAATTTGATAGGCCACGGTATGAAAATAAAAATAAATTCCCACAATTCGATGAAAGGAAATATGATGAAAGAAAATCTTTCAACCAAGGAAAAAGGTGGTGTAAGAATTGTCAGATGGACAATCATGACACTGACCGTTGCAGAAGGAAACCTGTGTATATGGCAACCCTTCAGGTCAGGTCGACCTCAAGACAGGAGGAGGATATTATGTTAGATACCACTCCAGAAGAGATGAGGAAGGCACAGGCTGGGGATAAAACACTCAAGCCTTGTTTCAGAAAATTGTCAACTTGTCATACAACTCCAGGCAAGGGAGATTTTTACATGAAAAACAAGTTGATGTATAGGAAGACTGGAGCTAGATCCAATGGTCACGGACAGCTGGTTCTTCCAAAAAGATATAGGACAGACTTAATAAGGAGCCTACATGTGAAACCAGATGGGGACCATGAGAAGATAGGTACCATCATTCAAAAGGTGGCTCACAATTATTATTGGCCCAAAGCAAGATGGGACATTGAGAATTTTGTAGAAAGGTGTAGCATAGCACATGAGGGAACACCCACAAGTGGGAACATGGATCAGGACCTGGACACGCCACGGGGCAAAATTAGGCCTGATAATAAAAAGAAAATATAGATTTGATAAAGTGGACCAAATGGAATGGGAAGCCCCTTTTCACGGACAAGCTTCACTTAACTGTTTTACAATGGCCACTATGCGGAGAGTGCAAAAAGATGTCTTACCCCAGGATAAGCCGAAAATCCCTCAATCGGACTTAAACAAACTGGAGGAAGAGGATGTAGAGAGGAAATCTCTCATCAAGAATTTTAAGTGGGGAGAAAGCCCCAAAAGAAAAATTGGTAGCGGTCGTTTTGTGAATGATAATTCTGGGAGGAAAAATCATCACTATAAAGCTTCGAGTGGAAGAGACCATACCGGTGCATGGACAAATAGGTCCACACAATTAAAGGTCCATATGTAGCTTTGTTAAGAACGTGGACTGATGAAAAGGCAGAGGAAAACATTACATCTTCATACCAATATGTGAATGAGCTGACCACTCGGTTAAAAACTGGCTGGAAACTTGCCAATGAAAATTTGAAACAAGCCAGGAAGAAACATGCTGCCTATTATAACAGGAAGGCGAAAGACAGAAATTTGGCTGTGGGAGAGAAAGTACTGCTTCTTTTGCCCGGGAGTCAGAATAAGTTACAAATTGGATGGCAGGGTCCATATACAGTTCTAGAGAAGGTGTCTAGAACAAATTATAAGATAGATAAGAAGGGGAAAGAAAAAATCTATCATGTGAATCTCCTGAAGAAATATTTGGAAAGAGAACATCAGGAAGAGACACACTTGTTGACCTTGTCCATCGCCATGGAGATGAAAAAGGAACCACTTTCATCATTTGAATATCCATTACACCCCTGTGAGACAGCAGCACAGGTGAAAATCAGTACACATTTAACGAAAACTCAGAAAGAGAGAGTGCAACAGGTTCTAAATAATCATGCAGAGGTGTTAACAGACCGACCAGGGCATACAAACCTATTGGAATATGATATGAAACTAATAGACTCCACACCTGTCTGTATGAAACCATATTCGATTCCGTTTGCTAAGGAGAAAGCTTTGAAGGAAGAGATAGACTATCTATTGAAGGAAGGAATTATTTCGCACAGTGAGTCTTCGTATAGTTCCGGTGTTGTACTCTTAAGGAAGCCCTCTGGAGAACATAGACTCTGTATAGATTACAGGAGACTGAATGCTATTACAGAAGGACAGGTGGATCCATTGCCGGATACAAATCAGCTGTTTGCCAGACTAAATAAAGCTAAATATTTCTCAAAAGTGGATCTGAGTAAAGGATACTATCAGATTCCAGTAAAGCCTGAGGTTAGACCATACCTAGCTTTTAGTACCTCAGAAGGACACTATGAGTTTAATAGATTGCCATTTGGATTGAAGAATGCGCCTAGTGTCTTCTCTAGAATGATGAGAAAATTATTGGATCCTCTGAATAATCCCTGTATAACAAATTTTATGGATGATATCCTTATAGCAACAGAAACATTTGAGGAACACATTGACTCTCTGAACATGCTGTTTGATCGACTTAGGGAGGCAAATTTAACAGCCCGACCAACCAAATGTTGCGTTGGATGTAAAGAATTGGAATTTTTGGGACACACAGTTTATCAGGGAAACATGACCCCTGACCCAAAGAATTTAGAGAAACTACAGAAAGCCCCGAGACCACAAACCAAGAAGGACGTGAGATCCTTTGTCTCATTATGTGGTTTCTACCAGAAGTATATCAAAAACTTTAATTCCATATGTGCACCGTTAACTGAATTGACACGTAAAGGACATCCAGATCGCATTACATGGACACCACAATGTGAAATGACTTACCAAGAATTGAAGGAAAAGCTCACAAGTAAACCCATTTTGAAATTACCTGACTTAAGTCAAGAATTCATAGTAAGGACGGATGCAAGTAATATTGGGTTAGGTGCAACTCTACTACAGAAATCAGATGCATTGGATGGGGAATTAAGCCCAGTGGCATATGCTAGCAGAAAGTTGAATAAAGCTGAAATCAACTACTCAACTAGCGAAAAAGAATGTCTTGCAGTAATATGGGCAATAAAGAAATTCAATATTTATCTGTATGGGAAGGCATTTAAGTTGCAAACAGACCACAAACCTTTATCGTTTCTAGCACAGGCTAAGCATGAGAACTCTAGGTTACTCCGATGGTCTTTACTTCTGGCTCCATATAATTTTAGCATTGAGTATATATCTGGAAAAACCAATTTGGGAGCGGATTTTTTAAGCCGCCATCCGTGTGATGAGAATCACCGTAAACCCCAGAAATAATAATAAATTTCTCTATGTGTATATAGAATAAAGGACTGACATATAATGTCTGTTTTAAGAGGGGAGGTGTCGTGAAATATTCTAATCCACATATATAAATTATTAGGTAAATATAAAGCCTAACAAATAAAATTAATAAAGAGAAGAGCAATGGTAAAATAACAGTGCTGTCACAAAGAATGTACTCGAAATCCCCCTTGTTTTCTGCTTCGTCTGCAAATTGTAACGCTTTCACGTTGATAGTAAAAGCCTACTGTATTATTACCCGCTTCTTCAATGAAACATGTGCTGCATTTCTAAGAAAAACATTGAGACGTACTGCGTAATGACCTAAATTAATCCTAACATTAATTATATTACGTTACCAAAACGAACGAACAGATGGACAAAATAGAGAGAGAGAGAGGGGGAATAAAATCAGGAACGCATGCAACACGCGTCGCGCGATACACAAATGCTGCCATCACGCGTGTAAGTCTACATGCACTAATTTTTTTTCAGACGGACAGTGATAAAATACACTACCCTTTCCCAGAGTTAGGTTTATAAATCATAAAAAACTCTTATTAGAAAAGATAACATTAGATGGGTTTACGGTTGAAAACATAACAGTACCCAGACAGCACATCTTCGAAACAGGAGGTAGAAGAAATTGCATATTTTGAACGCAGCCACGTAGCTCTTTTAAATTTGGATATTTGGGTTCCTTAGGGCTTGCTGACAAAGAATATGTAAACGTTACGCAAATAGTCCAGGAATTAATAAATTATACCCAAAATAAAATAGTGGGGGTGCCTGACAGCATAAAATCATTTCTGCTCATAAAATTTTTTTTATAACGTGTTTGAAAAAAACCTTACGTTACAGAAATAGCCTACCATGTAAACTCCAAATTGATTGGAGCGCAACAAATGAAAGCCTAACCACGATTGGTCGGGCTATAAATACTATCTTGGTTGTTAGGGGAGACGGGGAAAGGTAACATTTTTTCAAACACTTGTCGAAACGGGCTCATTGGTCAGACTCGCTGATATACACACTTGGGAGCGTTAGTTCGAAACCACTTGTTTAAATAAGCTTGATAAAGCATCAGTGCGTTGAAGCCAGCTTATATTTGGCTAAATAAAAGCCTGGAAGATAAGCAGATGGGAATTTGTGCCAGTTTGTGCCAGAATTCATTGCTAATCAACGTATCTGTGTTTATTCGTATGAATTGTGGTAAGCTTGAACCATTCAATATCTTTTAATGAAAATTGAATGTGAATTGTTGATTTATGCCTGTATATATATGTGTAGTTCAGTGGCAAACGTGAGGTAAAGCCTGTAATGCTCCAGCCTGAACAGAGGGTGTCGGAGAGAAGTAAAACGGCATGGAATGGCCAAACAGTACACTGACACCTGGATGATTGAATAGAAAGAAATAATGCTGGAATTGCAGAGGCGTAGTAACCATTAAGAAGGGTAATACTGGAATAAAGTATTTCAAATGAAGCTGACAGTTGGCCTAATGCTCTGAACTCAATGTTTGTGCTGTGTTGTGATCAGTGTAACAAGAGAGTTTAAGTTAGTTATGAAGTAGAAGGTACATCCTTCTTGATTTCAGGGACAGTGGTCTTGATGGTACTGAGCAGCACCTGGTCAGAGCTTTGCTGAATCCAGTGTCGGACAGCATACTCCTTGGTCCTTTTAGCTATCAGTGAGGTGTCTCCAGAGCCCAGAGGAGAATTCGAGCAGAGGAGTCCTTTCCTGCCGCCATCACGCCAGATAAGCTAACTTGGCCAGCTGAGCTCAACATTATGTCCCCTCATCTTGAAATAACTTTGTAAAAATAACATTCAGAGGGGAATTTAATTGTCTTAATATCAGGAACTGAGAACATCTCCAATACTAGTCCCTAAGACAAACTATTGAAGTCATGATGACAAATACCAACAGAGCTTGAACAAAACAAAACCAGTATTACCTCATATTACTACTACACAACTGACACACATAGGATATTTTTAATAATATATGTCACTACAATATTCATATTGATAAAGTCTGTACATATACTTGTAATTAAAATTGATTGTGATTCCTGGTTCCTTTGTATTTGAATCAGGACACAAATACATTATTAACAGCACTGAATACATATTGTTATTTGAAACGTTACGAGTGACTTCTTTAAGATATTCTCATAGAGTGTTATATGTATGTGAGTGTCACAGTGTTGTTAAGAGTAGTGGATTAAATTAAATTGTTTATCTGTCTGTTGTTGTGACTTACACTTCACCATACTCATACCCTAGACACATAACGTAGCATCACACTATTCCAGAATAATTCTGACTGAGATATATAGATATGTGGTAGCAAGTAAGGTTATCTATAATACACTACTCTTAATAGATATAGATACCTTCACAGCTGATCTCAGTCAGTACACTAAGTTCCCTATAAATATTTATAACATCCCACTTCACCACAACTACCTATCAGGTTACTGATTGTATCTTGGGGGGAATTAAGTATAATGATTGTATTTCCTATTAGGATTGAATAGACGAAGACTAATAGGACTCATACTTCAACCTATTGTCTCCTATACTTCAATCTATTGTCAGTCTATAACTTCAGTCTATTGTCTCTGATAATTCCAAACTGCAATATAACCAAAACAGTCCTTGTTAGGACTCAATCTATTGTCTCCTATAACCTGCAATATAACCAAAACAGTCCTTGTTAGGACTCAATCTATTGTCTCCTATAACTCAATCTATTGTCTCAGATAAGACCAACTCCAATATAACCAAAACAGTCCTTGTCAGGACTCATTCTATTGTCGCATCTAACTCCAATCTATTGTCTCCTATAACTCCAACCTGATATATCACCAACCAGTCCTCGTCTCATATACTCCTATCATAAGAACATAACAATATTGTTAGGATATATGTTACCAGCTATTGTCAGAGAGGGCGTGATATAGTATAGGGGGAAGGACATTGTTGTATCACACCTAGGTGTACATATTATTGGATTTATTCATGTATTGATTTATATTATGGGATGTATTCATGTATAAAATGTATTCATGTATTGAATCTATATTATTGAATGTATCCATGTATTAGTTTATCAGAAAGAATGTTTTGCAAGTAGACACCTGTCTTGTCTCGCTTTTGCTAAATCATACTGAGCCATGTTGTCATTCATCCCACATGCATACATCGGAGACACGCTCATTTCACTCACACTAGAAATAGGTGGGCTTGAGGACAGAAATTAGCCCCTATTTTTGCTTTGTTACAGGTTTAATTGTGTCCTAAAAACCTGAGGTCGTATGTTCGAGTCAATCCCGCTGCCTGGAACTCCGCAGGAGCATAGAGGTTGACCAGACTCTACATCTTTGGTCCCCCTCAGTCTTGGGTGGGCTAAAGGAACGATACTCTGCCGGTGGTGTGAACCAAACAAAGAAGAACAGACTTAAGAGAGATGAGTACACATTAGTACCATTTCTGTCGGCAATGTGAGCATAGAACTGTCAATGAAGAAAACGTGAATTAGCGTAGCAAGAGACAATAATAAGATCATAGTGGATAAATTATACGTAAATAACAGCATAGCTGATAAACGTTATATCCTTAATTAACAGCACCGCTGATATAATTTTTTGTTCCTATAATTGGAAAACGTGTTGTAATATTTATAAATATAAATATTTTTAAATCATATGTAAACTTACCAATTCATTTCATTCCATTTTTTTTTTGCAACATTCACCTTTCAGCACAAGAGTAGATAGTGTATATATACTAAATAAAATATAAGGAAATTGTATTTTGAACGACTTGTCAATTTTATCATTGTTAAGTAAAAATCTGTTTCCTTGCTTTGTTTAATATCACAATTAGTTACACAGCAGAGGTGGCGCTTTATGTCGGTCTCCTCTATACTATTGTTTCGAGATCAGATCATTCACAGCCGTAACTAATTTGTGATACCAGTAGTCCTGTCAGACACTGGGACTTCACCATTTTCTGCAGAAATTCTATTTCTGTAATTGTCAGTACTATACTGATCCAAGAGCCAAATAAAACCTCTCGCCACAGTTAGTAATGACAATATAGAATGTAAAATGACAACTTAAGTCAATCCTGGCTCACAGACATTTTGCTCTGATGAATGAAGTTAAGGCACTAGCCGATGCCTTTTTACACGTGTACTTGGGGTCGTTAATTTTAACTTTAATTCCCTCTCTGACTCCGTGTGTTCAGTTTACTCAGATATTCCGGTTTTCCTTATTTAAAATGATAGAGATTTCCTGGGCTATTTTGTAAGTCCTGATAAATACTCCAATAAAAGGTCCGGTCTGATAAAATGGAATTCTGAATTCTAGGCTTCACTCTGGCAAGGTCTGGTTGTGTCGTCTTGGCAAGCGATCTCCACAGTGTCTTAACACCGAAACGTGTTAGGTTATGTTCACTCTCATCCCCCGCATCTGTGTGCTATGAAGCTAAGCAAAAGCTCCAATCATTTCAAACATGCTGGTTGTTGGGGAAGGGGGAGGGGACGATTTCAAAATATTCATGACATGGAAATATTTTGAACGTAATTCAGAGGTCACTTCTCCCATATATGGCTTGAAAATATCCGATCCCTTGTGTACCAACTCACAAACATATCGGTAAACGTATACGACAACGTATGTAAGATGTAACAAATTATTACTTTATCGAAAGTAATCTTGTCATAACAAGTCGGACAGAAAGCGATTAGGTCATCGTTGTCGGTCCAAAATGTGTCACCCAGAGAAGTAATCTCGTAGCTGTCGCGTACCATGGCCTTATCAGCAATTTAGACAAATACGCTGGCGATTTCCGTGTTAATCGGTAGCGGCCAAAGTTTGGTACAAGGGAATTTTACCAACCTGCCTCTCGTTAATATTATCTTTGCCGCTCCATGCAACGCTTTAGGGAAGGGACGGTTAACAATTAGCCGTGATGACTTATCTCTGTGAAGAGTGAAAGAATGTAGATACGAAATATCTGCTCCAGTGCAGAGAAAGAAAGAGGGTGCGACTCGGAAAAAATCGCAATAAAATCAGTACACAAATTTAACTGATTACTGCCGTAGTGAAAGAAAGATCGGAAAGAGGTCGCCCCAAAATCCATCTTGTGACACAGTTTGGTATTAGATTGACTGCATAGCCCCGTGTAGATCCTGGGGGTCGCTGAAGAGACAAAAAAAGAATAGGTCAACTGCACCCTCAGGCATGTCGTACAAGGCTACTAATATGAAATTGTGCATGAGGTTTGCAACCTCATCAATGTAAAGTTGTGCATGAGGCTGGCAACCTCATCAATGTAAAGCAAATTTATACTGAAACCACCGCTACAAGAGAATGTGAATGCTTGGTGCAGGCTTCCTGCAAGTAGATCAACTACAGTGGTGGTTTCATGCTCCATAAGGAGCAACATGATGAGTAGGTTATATTCTGTTGATTTAAGCTGCACGTTTTCTTGTGGCACAACATTCGCCAAAGTGTGATCTTTCTTAGAATCCATAAGTTGTTGATCCATAGAATTGATTGGCTTACCGGGGACTGGAACCCAGGATTTTCCCAACGGCACCACCGCCTCGCCTAGCTACAAGAGTGAATCATGACTAACTCCAATGTCAGTTCTCTCTCTCTTGATCCTTAGCCGCCGCTGTCAAAGCAGTCAGTGGCCATCACGCCTGGTGGCGTCTTGTAGGGCAGCAACAAACCGCCTCCACTTTGTTCAGTCGGCGGCCATCTTTCGTACAGTGCCCTAGCTCTGGCTCATTCTTTGCATCACAGCCTTGTCGTGAATTAATGAGATAGGTAAAAGCTGTCTGAACAGAGGTGACAGTGTTGACAATGTGAAAGTGAGGGGTAAGAAATAGTTACTAGGTGATCGTGTAAGAGAAAGGACAGTCTCTGGATAGGATAATTTATCTAATCCAGCCTATCTTGGCGACTAACTTTAAATCGGACGTACTCTCTCTCCCTGTAAGAAATACAAGTTACACTGCACTCACATGCGCACATTTCTATGACAAATACGCACGAACGTGAAAACAAACTATGAATAACATATAACGAATAGGGGTTGACCGACGCGGTAACTAAAGGTTAATTAACTTTATTATCAATAGAAAATAACAACATAAATCATATACATAAATAGATCATGGTTTACAGACAAATGAAAATTAATCAAATAGGTTCTCCCCTCTGGTAAAGGAAAAGAAAGAAGATCCCAACAGAGGTTAAAAGATCATTAAAAGTTAACAACAACTTATGAGATAGCAAGTATGGGAAAAGAGCAGGTTCTAAATGTAAGTTATCCCGTGACTACTCAGATTAGTGAGACAAAAAGAAGAAACCAGATAAGTATACTGATGGTAATCAAAGACATAAGTTTCTTTCTCCGCTCACTCAATTCACATCCATTCAGTGGCCACTTTCAGATTTATGCTTACCCTAATAGTTGTTGCAGGCATTCCAAGGAAATACACTAATAAGCAATAAGACTACGTATTGTTCAAATTGAGTTGTGCCGAATCAGGCCCCAGATTCGCCGTAATTGGTGACCGCAAATTTCACGGGAGTCGCTTGAGTCGGTGATTTAATTTGTCCTGGATACAATAAGTTATCTCTGCCTTCAGTTGGTGGGAGTAAGGTTCATACGTGGTGATCGCCGATGTAGGATGAATAAAACATAGATAGTTCCTAGATGTCTAGCTTCAATTGGCTGATACACTAGGTTAAGTTACACAAATGTTGCTGACAATATATTTCGCCACAGCTGGCTGATGAGATTGATATAAATAAATCTGGTAATAGTTCTGGTCCAGTTAATATTATAATTAATGTTTCTATTTCTGGTTTCTCTCATGAAAAAATGAGGAAAAAGGACCGCACTGGTCACAGCAAGAAACTCATTAAATATATCTATATGCTTATATGATATTATAAGTTCATGTGATCGTAAGTTCATATGGCCATAAGAAAGCCGCTAGTACTCAGGTTTGATCAGCCTAGATTAAAGGAAAGAATATATAAACATGTAACCAAATTATCAATATCATATCCAACACGGAGATATCAACAGCCTCAGGCTGACCACTGCTTTCTTTGAACTTATTCAAGTTGACATCTGAGGGTGAACGAAGAAGAAGAAGATATCCAACACGTGTTAAAATAGGACCTCTTCACCGCTCTGTTATAAATTAGATTTAAACACCCTTGGCTAGCTTAACCTGTCGTTTATTTAACGCGTGATATGAACGTTAGTCATTCATAAAATACATAGAATGGATATCAGTAAATAATATATGCCGTCAGTAGAGAGTTATTTAATGTATGCACTAGTCAATTTAAAACATCTCTTACTGGGAAATTAGCGAGTAATTAAATTTACTTTGCGGCTGGAAAATTTAGCTATAAGTTATTTAATTAGCACAGAAAATCTCAGTGAAATATAATGAAACTTTAAACACACTAAATCACTTAAGGCTAGAAATATAAATTACCGCAATCAGAAAAATGAAACACTCCACGAAAATCTAATAATTTTCACTCTGTACGAGAAATACTAGAATATTCGAGCTAGTGGTTTCGGATAGATATCTGAGCAACTGATAAATGGCTATTGGAGAGACATGGTATATATTGATAGATTCCCATCTATCTCTTTTTAATGCAAAAGTCACACCTCCTGCCAGACCCTGCCAATGTGCCGTTCGATTTTTGTATGAAAGGAAATATTACCACCCCTGCCGCGCCTCAAACTCGTAAGTTTAATTACACTGAAAATGCAACACTTCAATATACGTCTCAGACTGATCGCCCCCTTGATTCTTCAAAGAAACTTTTAAACGCCTGGACTCATCCCGTGTGTTCCCCTGATCAAAGAATGAATTACGCCATGCTCCGCGCTCTGCTTCACCGTGCTAATTGCTCAAACAGCTCACGTGTTTATTGCACTTGTGAAACCGGCGTTCCTGTAGCAAAAAATATACTTGAAAGGGAGGGAGGGGGGGGGGGGGTAGTGAATAAAAACTTGCTGCACTTTTTCATATGTGACAAGCCTTCACAGTTCTCCGCCAAATTGTATTTGATCGGCATCTCTTTTGCTTTCCTTCGGGGGTCCATAGCATAGAATAGCTGTTTCCAATGTCAGGCACCCCAAGAAAAGTGCTTCGTGGAGAGTGGACACTAGCCCGACAGTCCGACGTATTACCTCATATTTGTCGCCTTGTACGACATGCCTGACTGTACAGTAGCCAAATTCTTTCTTCAATGACCCCCGGCAACAACAACGGGGCAGTTTTAGGATGTACCACTGATTAATTTTCATGGCACACCATCAGTAAGTGTGAACCAGGTCAGGGGTAACTGAAATAACAAATATTAGAACGCGCCTGTTACTAGTAATACGGAAGATTTGATTTCACTATTCACGATACTAAATTCTGGAAGAGGTTGACGCGGGTGTCATTTTGAGATACTGTAACTTCATTTGATAATCCACGCTGTGAATTTTAAAGATTTTGTGGGGTGTATTTTGAAACAGAAGCCCAGACTCACTTCTGTACATCTTGAAACAAAACTCCAAACAGACTGACAGGACATACTTATTCATGCTAATGGCAGTACCCAGTCTCATTTACAGTTGAAAATATAAATATCAAGGTATGTTGTCAGCTCCCGTTACATGGAGACACTTGTCTGGATTTAACATCACCTTTCTGCCCCCTGAATTTCTCGTTCTGCTCCTACCTGGTGTCCGGTGAATTTCTCACAGTGCTGCTGTATGGCTTAAACTGTCGTAAACGAATTTAACGCAGCTAACGTGGCCTGTCTGACCGACCATTGAAGGAATGAAGGAATTTCCTTTTTTTATTTTTTTGTTCCGCAACCTAAGTGGTGGTTGGTGTACTACTGTTCACTGACTGCTTTGTTATTTGCTTCCACATTTGTCAGTCTTGCGTCATTATCAATGTGTCTGTGTGTGTGTTTTTTTTTCCATTAACTAGTTTCTACAATTTTTTTATTTATTCAGCCTTTCGTCTGGCAGCTTTGGTTAAGCATTTATGGATGCACACTTCATACATGTGTCCAAGGACTCACCCCCCATTCTTCCAGGTAGCTCTCACGTCACGCATCATTGTACCTTCATTTCATATCTTACAGAAGAAATTTAAAAATAAAAACCCTAAATAAGCTTAATAAGTAAGGGGTAAATCTGGCGTACCAGGGAGACAAACTCTACACGTAAAAGTGCTTTTTGGTGTTACAAATGGACGAATACATTGATTATAAAATGTGATCTAAAAGCAACAGATGTGATCGACCAACAAGTGGTGAAAATTGTATTGTACTTGGTATATACAACGAAAATTTGATGATAAATAAAGGATTAATAATAATAATAATAAATTCTTTAAGCACCAAACACGGCGCATAAGGCAGAAACCAGTGCTCTCCAGGTTGTTCGTTGTGACGCCACTCCTCTTAGCTCTTGCACATTATTTAGGCCCAACGTTCTTCCTTCTCTTATTATTGTTCTTCTGAGTGTTTCTTTTGGTCTTCCTTTTTTCCTCTTACCCTCAGGAACCCAAGTGAGCGCCTGTAGTGGTATTCTGTTGTTTTGCATTCGTAGGACATGACCGATATATGACCATCGTCTTTTCCTTATATAGTCGGAGACATATTTCTGCCTAGAGTCTTCTCTTATTTGTCGATTAGTCTTGAATTCTTTCCAACTGATGTTCATGAGTTTTCTAAGACATTTGTTCTCGAATGTATTCAGCTTGTTCTCCAATGATTTTGTTATTTTCCAACTCTCACAGCCGTATGTTAACACTGAGATAACATTTGAATTAAACAGACGAAGCTTGGTATGTATATTCAATGATCGTAATTTCCAAATGTTAGATAATCTATTGAAGGCGCTAGCTGCCAAAGCAATTCTAGTATGGATTTCTCTTGTTGTGTCACCATCCTGAGTCATTTTACTGCCTAAATAATTGAAACTTTCAACTTTCTGTAGTTTTTCCCCGTTCAAGATGATATCAAAGGTCTCGTTAGAAAAGTTCATAGCTTTAGTTTTAGAGGCATTTATTTGGAGACCTATTTTAACCGAGAGATGACACAAATTATTTATTGCTTCTTGGGATTGTCTTGGTGTTGAACTTAAGAATGCTACATCATCTGCGAAATCCAGGTCCCCCAGGAATTTTCCATTTGTCCATTTTATACCCAATTGTTCATTGTGGGTATAGTTTCTCATAACCCAATCAATAGCTATTCCAAAAAGTAGTGGTGACATAATACAGCCTTGTTTCACCCCTGTTTCTACTGTAAACCATTCTGTATTCCCTTTATTTGTTCTAACACAACATCTTGCATTGTCATATAGCGCTTTGATTATATTCACATATTTTGTTGGAAAACCATAGATTGTAAGTATCTTCCACAATGATGGGCGGTGTAGACTATCAAAGGCTTTTTGAAAATCGACGAAGGTGATAATAAGTGGCGATTGCCTTTCCACTGATTCTTCTATAATTGTTCTTAGTGTGAATATTTGATCAATACATGATCGTTTCGGCCTGAAACCCGCTTGTTCTTCTCTGATCTTTTCGTCAGCATGCAATTTAAGTCTTTCTAACATCATGCAACATAATAATTTTCCAGGTACTGATAATAGAGATATACCACGCCAGTTATTACAGTCTGATAGATCACCTTTCTTCGGTAACTTTACAATAATACTGTCTTTCCATTGTTGTGGTGGTTGTTCTTCTCTCCATACTTCATTTATAATATCTAAAATTCTCAAGAGGTTGTTGTCATTAACTGCTTTAATCATTTCCCCTGAAATTTCGTCAACTCCAGCAGCTTTAAAATTTTTTAATCTTTTAACGGCTTGTTTGATCTCGTCCAGCGTGAATTCATCGCAAGTTATTGGCAAGGTGGTTGTGGGTGTTTCATTATTAAAATCAGGTGTTACTGTTGGTGGTGGTCTGTTTAGCACCTCCATGAAGTGCTCAGCCCATCTCTTCATTTGTTCTTTTTCTGTTGGTATTGAATTCCCTAATTTACCTTTAACAGGTGTTTCCATAGCAGTAGGCTGGTGACATAGTTGTTTTGTAATTTGATAAAGGCACCTACTATTACCAGTTCTTGCAGCATTTTCAGCTTCTACGGCCAGTTCATTGATGAAATGTCTTTTATCTCTTCGAGTTTTTGTCTTCACTTCTTTATTTAACAAGTTATAAGTTAGTTTGCAAGATTCAACTGCATTATGTGTACTTGCCGCTAGTAGTTTAAGTTTTGCTGTTTTCCTTTCTTGTATTTTATCCCAAGTATCTTCTCTCATCCATTTTTTCTTTTTATGTACTAGGTATCCGGTGGTCGCTACAGCTGCTTCTGTCATTGCTGTTCTCAGTTGTTCCCATTTAGTATCGATTGTCTTGGTGGTGATATCGTTGTCAATTTTGCCTAAAGCATCGAAATAGTTGTTCATTTTGACATTATATTCCTCCTTTATATCATTTGATTGCAGTCTGTGTACATCTATTCTTCTATTTTTATTCTGTTGGTATAACTTCTTCAGTTTAATTCTCAGTTTAGCTATGCAGAGGTTATGATCGCTTCCGATCTCTGCACCTCTGTATGCTCTGACGTCTTGAACTGATGAGCGAAATTTAGCGCTTATGCAGAAGTGATCTATCTGGTTCTTAGTTCTGCCATCAGGTGAATTCCATGTTATCTTGTGGATATTCTTATGTGGAAAGATGGTGTCTGCCACAACGAGGTTTGATATTTCACAAAGTTCTAGAAGTCTTTCGCCATTTTGATTCATACAGCCTATGCCATGAGTACCGAGATATCTTTGTACTCCATCGTTGTTGTCACCTACTTTGGCGTTAAAATCGCCCATGACTGCTATTATGTCATGCTTGGGTATTGTGTTGATGGTACTTATTAGTGCTTCATAGAAGTCATCTTTTGTGGTATCAAGAGCGTCGTTAGTTGGTGCATAACACTGTACAATTGAGAGCTTGAAAAATCGTGTCTGAAATCTAGCTAATATTAGCCTCTCATTGATAGGTACCCAGCTGATAAGCGATGCTGCTGCTTTCTGTGTCATTAAGATGGCTACTCCCTCTGTGTGACGATTATCATTACTACCAGAGTATATAATTTGCTTTTTTTCTTCTGAAATATATTTTATGCCCTTGCCCGTCCATCTACACTCGCTGACACCCAATATGTCCAACTTATAATTATCTATTTCTTTAATTACTTCTTCCAATTTTCCGTCTTGATACATAGTTCTTACATTCCAGTATCCAATTTTAAAAATCTCCTTAGCCCCCAAGATATTAGAGTGAGTCATGTTTACTGTCGAGCCTGGTTCTGTTTCGGTAACAATAGCTTGTTTTACGATAGTGAATTGTTAACTCACTGGAATAAAGGATTAACAAATAATATATGTTCATTAACATGGGCTGGACTATTCTCGAACGTAACTGCGATTCTAACATTCGATTTTATATGTAGTATTGTTCGTTAGCGTGCGACTGGCTAAGTGGTAAGATCGCTTTCCTCTCACGGGACAGTTACCAGGTTCCGGCTCGTCTACCCAGCTGTAAATTTGTGCCAGGCGCTACTCTTGAGTCATGGAGGTAAAGGCAGTGAAGTCCTGTCACACCACCTCTCGAAGCTGGACTTGGTATTGTAAAGTCTCTAACACTTCACTCCTCTGCCGCTATGGGACTGCCTTTATCTTTATTTTTTAAATTGTACATTGCTCTAGTGTGCCGATAGTCAAGAAAATATGGGCCTAACATCATATTTCCAATATGCCTCAAATGGGCGTGTAACGGGATACTTTACCTTTACTTACCTTTTACCTTGCTGCGTACAAGACACGAGGGTCATTAACCTGACCAGATGTTGTTATCTCTGTTGTCTTATACCTACGGAGATTGACATAAACAATGACTCATTGGGCCACTTAACTCCCTGGTATCGTCCATTTAGTTATCTTGCTGAGTACAAGTAAATATGTGACTGCTTACTTTAAGGTCAAATAACTGGTAGGTGAACATCACAAGGCTCAACAAGGTAAAGGGAGATATACTCAACAACAGGGAAGAAATACACCAACAGATCTTAGAAAACGCCACACCAAACGCCAGAGAATTCACAGTCTAGAAAAACAACAAATGTAATGTACCTGTACTATATGGACAAAGGAACACTATATACCCAAATTATAACCCATATGGGGTTGAACCGAGTATCCATTGCACCAATCAAAATTCAGTGGTTTGTGTAAGGTCCTAAAATCAACAACAACAGAAGAAGAAATGAATAGTAAAGATAGTCACATAGCAGATACTGATGTGGGGGACTTTATTAGAATAGGCCCAGCATCGAGCGGTAGGGATGACCTGTTAAACTCGTCACTGGTTGTGTTAAATCTCTGTTTTAGTTTCTTCAGCACACAACAGGAAAAAGGTAGTCCCATAGCATATACTGCCAATTGGGAGTGAAGTGTTAGAGAGCTGTGAGAGGTGGAGTGACTGTCGTACATTTTTAGATAGGTTAGAGATATATTTGGTCCATCTGAGTAGAGCAGAAGGTGTGGGTATATGAGAAAGAGAGGTGTTAGAATAGATTCCACGAGTGAATAGATTAAGGTGAAGATCTGTCTCTGGAATGAGTGGTTTCTCTAGTCCAGCCTTTCTATACGACTATCTTTAGTATTAGACGATCTGTCAAACCTCCCTATAAGTATAATTATAAGTTTACTACTCACACACACACACAGTTATGTGATAACAAGACACACAAACGTGAAAACTATGGGAAATGGATATGGGTCTGACCAACACACTAAATTAAGTTTTGCTTAGTTTATTATCACTTAAACTTTACAACATCAAACATATAGAAATCAATATAATCATGTTTACAGACATAGGAAAATAATCCAATAATTGTCCTCCCCCTGTTGAGAAAAGATCCCAAAAAACGTTAATAATCCAAAAGGTCAAAGAGTAACACTAGGGTATAGAATAGACAGTAAAGAAAAGAACAAAGTTCCTACTTAGGCTATCCAGTAAAATACACAAGTATTTGCAAAGAAAAATAAAGGATGGCACAGTTTCCGTAACTGGAAAATATTCACCCTCACTCTGTCATTCGTGGCCACATCAATCACGCCTTACCTAAACTTGGTGTAACAATCTCTTGAACGTAAACATCCATGCACATGTATCATGATCCAGTAGTTCTATTCTCGGAATTGAGCCCCAGTCCCTCCACTAATAATTAATTTTTATACGGGGGACGCTTAATTTGGTGGTTGAGTCTTGGATATGCAATGTCACACACAAAAAAGAAAGACCCGCGATCTTGTGTTCACAGTAGACAGTAGTCAGTACTTCGAATAGCTAAAGAAAACTCTGGTTGCTAAAAACTGTTAATTAAGATGATGATGATGAATCCTATCGGCTTGCTCTGGGGTGAGTGCCGATTATAAAACAGCGTATTCTCCTGGATAAAATCCACTTGGGAAAACGACTGTCAGAAGTCGGGAAAAATGTTATGTATATTGCAACAGCGTGCTGATAAAATTGAATGAAAACAATCTGGGTATTTTGTAAGTCCCGTTAACTCAAATTTACAGTCAAAATGTTAGTTTGTCGCCTTGGCAATTCCTGTTCACACCTGTACTGGGGACGAACGCCAAGGAAACGACAACCGTTACTCCTTCAGTAACTGAGAAAAGGACCCCAATAAAAAACAAACCGCTGGCCGCTGGTTTTGATCAAGCACTGTATTAGGAAGAAAACAAAACATTTAACCAAAATGACAATATCCTATGCTATCAAGCGTACGGTATGATCTCTTATCCTTTCCGTCACCTAATTAAATTAAAAGGCACACGGTGTCTTAGCCTATCTTATCGCGCTTCGCTTAGCGAATATAGGTATGGTTTTAGGTATGCAGCCTTTCCCCCTCCGACCCGGTAAAACAATCAGCGCACAATGTCAGTTATAATTTAATTATGACTACGCGCCCTTACCAAATATCGCCTGTCATTACTAGCTGGTTGATTGTCGGCGTTTATTGTTTTGACACATGATATTAACACTAGTCATTTAAACATTTTCACACAACGAAATATAATGCACATTCTACTCTGTCACTTTATCCGTCACTCATAGCATTATACTTTCGTCAGCTAAACCGTATCTTCTGGTGTAAACAAATGGTTGATGGATTTTACATTACTGAACCACTGGTAAGAAAATATCTACGCGTTTGCTATTTCGCTAGTCTTAACGCTAGAGAATCACAGTGAATAAAAATGGTAAAACTTTAACACATTTAACACTTAAGCACAACGTATATTATTACCAGAAAACAGAATAATCCCCACGAAGGCTATTAACGCACTATTTCACATAGGTTCTAGCGTACGCGTTTAGATTATCCAAAATTTCCTGAGAGACTTGATAACTGAATTGGAGAGAAGGCAGTATGTATACAGATTTAGGGTAATTATCTCTAAAGGATATGACAATTCACACCTTCGGCATAGCAGGGGAAATCAACGAGCTTCGTTTCAGAGATAAAGGATTTTCCTGTTCGCTCTACTCTCGATGCCGAACGATATCAAAAGACATGGGCCGAGCGAACGAGCCCCCTTTAGATTTCCGTCCGTTTCCGCAGTTTAAAGCTTTTGCACAGACAACAAAGGTGGTCGGGAAGTATTATTATCGCCCTTGTATTTGCTACCGAGGTCTGATCTTTTTTTCCCCACGTGCTTTCTGTCACATCCTATGATTGACAGATCAGCTCGCGTGAGAACTCAGGTAAACAAACCAGGTTCGCTCCCCTTGTTGACCTCCGGGTGCGAAAGTTTGTAAACACTCATTAGCGCATGTAAGACAGGAAAAATAGACGTAGCTTCAAAAGTGAGTCAACAGACAGCGAATTGCGTGGTTTTGTCTTCGCAAAACATAAACACTAACTGAGGAAGCAAAGGTGGTTGGATTTCTGTGGCTATATTTACATTATACGTCACAGTGACCAGTTCCTTTCTTCGCCGCCTTTGCCTTCTTAAGAGTCAAGTTCCCATTAACAGTAGGTTAGACCGGATCTGACGATACCAGGTTCTGAACCCAGTAACTTTGCTGCGAGAGGCAAACGCTCTAACAACTCTGCCAGTCGGGTGGTTAAAAAAAACCACTCTTTTCTGTACATCTTGAAACATAACTCCAAACTCATGTACGTCAGAATATCTTGAAACACAACTCTGATCTCACTCACTTCTGTACTTCATGATATAGAACTCCAAACTCACTCACTTCAGTACATCTTGAAACATAACTCTGGTCTCACTCACTTATGGACATCTTGAAACAGAACTCGAAACTTACTCACTTCTGAACATCTTGAAACATAACTCTGGTCTCACTCACTTCTATTCATTTTGAAACAGATTTCCAAACTCACTCACTTCTGAACATCTAGAAACATAGCTCCAAACTCATTTACGTCTGATCATCTTGAAACATAACTCTGGTCTCACTCACTTCTGTACATCTTAAAACACATTTCCAAACGTACTCACTTCTGTACATCTTGAAACGTACCTCTGGTCTCACTCACTTCTGCACATCTTGAAACAGATTTCCAAACGTATACATTTCTGTACATCTTGAAATAGGATTCCAAACTCGCTCACGTATATATATCTTGAAGCAGGATACCAAACTCGCTCACCGCTGTACACCTTGAAAGCTGGACTCGCCAATATTCTCTGTACTCTCTGAAAAATGAACATAACAATAGAATATGTCCACCACAATAACTAATAAAATAATGGCTCCATGTTCCTTAAACAAGGAACAAAAATGGCGTTCATTATAACCAAATGTTGACAACTACATTGTTCTCATCCCACCCGATTCCGGGGAGAATTTTATTACTGTCATATTCACAGACGGATCAAATTGCGAGCAAACAAATTGAACATCTGCAGACGCCCATCACAACACTTAGTGTAGGCAGCAAATGTTCGGAGTCAGATAAAGCACAACAATAAATGCCTCAGGTATCCATAATTTGTTCTGTAGCGATCATGTACAGACCGTCAATCTCCGCCGTTTACCAGAATGTGGATTGTATTTCTTCGAAAACTAATTCCTAACTTTCCAAATGACATTGCTCAGTTTACTATGGCACATGGATATGTTTTTATTCTTTTTTTTAATCAGCAAATAAACCTTTTCTTCTTCTTCTTCCTCGTTCGTCCTGAAAAGGACGTTGGTTGCGTTGTGTCTGTTTACAGCGAAGCTTCGATATTTGCGCCTTCTTTTCGGCCGACACATCCGACTTCAGCACGGCATTTTTTGGACCGGGTTTGCATTCCCACTTCGATACCTACTCTCTCAGCCAGACTGCAGTGATGCAGCCTGTTTCCAGGACCACCACTTGGAGGATAAGTAGTGTCTTGGTCAGCTCTGGTTCGCTGACCCTGACGCAGGCAGTCAAGCTATGGGTCGCTTACTGCATTCATCTCTCTTGATGCGTCTTCGGTCCCAAAATAAAATATATTGAATTGTTG
Organism: Oreohelix idahoensis; assembly: GCA_024509875.1. Taxonomy (NCBI): domain Eukaryota; kingdom Metazoa; phylum Mollusca; class Gastropoda; order Stylommatophora; family Oreohelicidae; genus Oreohelix; species Oreohelix idahoensis. The sequence continues at coordinate 154,739 of JAMPIV010018127.1, forward strand.
AGAGTCGACTGGCAGAGTGGTTAGATAGTATGCTTCTCGGGCCAAAGTTACCGGGATCGAAACTTGGTAAATGGGTACCTGACTCTGCTATTAAGTTAGGGAAGGCAAAGGTAGCGGGGACGGGAACTGGTAGCCCAACCTCATAAAAAGGTGAACTTAGTGCGGTGAAGTTTCTAACACGACATACGACAGTATGTGATATGGTGATATGGGACTGCCTTTAATTATCCATAAGAATGTACGCGACTGCCATTTTTCAATGCATTTATTTTCAGTGTCTCTATCTTCCTCTGCAGTGCTCAGATCACTGCTCGTGCTGGATCTACAGGCATGAGGCAAGGACGAAATTCACAGTCATCTCCAGGTTCATAGCTCTCCACCCCCCGGCCAGGTCTGACATACTAGATCATTATGTGCCAGACAGTCTTGAAGAATGTGTTTTGAGGTCTTGATTCCAGTTACAAATGGACATTCTTTTGTGCGGTATACGCCTCTGTACCAATATAACTGGACTGAACAAAAGGTGTTGCTGTTGAACAGAATCAGCATCATTGCACACCAGGCAAACCCATAGGTGCGCAGTTTCCCTCAGTATATGTCGAAGAGTGTGAATGCTAACTGTTCCCGTAGTTCGCTGGTTGTATACACGACGGATGCATCCTCTCATACGCCTATCTCTGCTAGCCTTACGTTTGATGGCAAATTCCAACAGTATTAACCTTGATGATTCATCTATTGCAGTATCATGCTATAATAGGTCATTAACTGTTCTCAGTATCTTTCTCTTATCCATTTCCAGTGTCCCCATTGTGGCTGCTCTTAATGCACGTCTGTCAGATCTGTCATTACCGTGTACCCCTGCATGACCAAGAAAGTACATCCACACCAGCTCCTACAGATTGGAAGCTTCTATGAAGGTGTACGGTACAGAATGCTGGACAGAAACAGAAAAAGAAATGTCCAAACTGCCCTCTTTTTACACAGCATGCCTAAGGAAAATTCTTAGAATTTTCTGGTCAAATACCACCGCCTACCAAGAACTGCTAACTCGGAGCCATAAAAAAGATATGCATAAAAAAGATTTCGCTGGATTTACACCAGCTGTGGACTTGAACGGGCTAAAACCATTGCTTAATTCTTCACAAAAGGCGGCGGATCAGATTTTAAGGTTAACAATTGCCCTGCCAATACAGCATTGTTCTTGCCTTCAGCATTATCTTGTGAAACACCCTGGGGATAAAAGCGTCATTACCTTTCTATCTACAACTCTGCCAAGAGTAATTTTATGCAAAGGTAGGCACCTTCGACGACCCATTTTAGATACTCTTGCGTTTTGGCCAGTGGTGGACCACTACTGCAGAGCTAAGGGGAGACAATCCGTGACATTGATATAGATTCACCTTTCTCTAACAGTAAACACCATACCAGAAACGACGAATGGAATCAGTTACTGAAAAGCACAATAACGCCAACAATAACACCAACCAAAGTGAAAAGTCATAATCTGGAGGAATAATACGGAACAATGCATACATGTGGCTGGCAACCACATCATGTTTATTTAATTGGTACAGAAACCACCATTGGAAGATCACACGAATGCTTTTATGTAGGCTGTCTGTAAGGGGACTAGCTGTAGTTGTGGATCCATGCTTCTTAGGCCGCTTTAGGAAAATAAATGAATACATAACTGTTACATAATGAGGAAATATATCACACATTACAAAATAGCCTACTGATATAACCGACTGATCTAGGCACATGGTTAATATTTGAAATAGATGATGTGACGTAGAATGGAAATATTGATACAGTTATCTGATAGCCTTTGCTTTCCCATTTAGTGTCTACCATTGGCTAAGCCGAACCACGCAAATTTCTGGTTGTATGACTCACCTTTGAATCCACGCCCTAAACCTGCCAGTTTTAACAGGGGAGCGAATCACGTTTGTTTACCTGAGTTTCTCACGCGAGCTGATTTGCCCATTGTCGGTCATTAGACAGATGCGCGTACAAATAACGGACTGTTTGAAGAGATACAGGGGCGATAATATTTTCCCGACCACCTTTGATGTTCGTACGTTTAAGGCGGAGATAAATGATTGATCTGAGGAAAGGGGACGTAATCTAAGAGAGGCCCATGCACGGCCAGTCTTCTGATGTCGATCAGCATCGCTGAGTAGAATGAACGAGAACTTTTGATCCGGGAAACGTAGTTTCCTGATTTCTCTGCTATACACAAGGTGTGAATTGTAACACCTTCTAGTGATAATAACACCTTGATCTGCATATGTACCGAGCTCTCTCAAATTCAGTTATCAGAGTCGCTCAGAGATTCTTGGATAATGTAAACACGCCAGACTAGAACCATTCTTTGCTAAATGTGTTAAAATGTCTCGTGGGGCTTTTTTTCTTTCGGATTTGTGGTAATAGAAATTGTGCTTAAGTGTTAAAATGTGTTAAGTTTACCATTTTTATTCACTATAATTCCCTAGCGTTTAAAACTAGTGAAATAACATAACGCGTAGATATTTCCTTGCCAGTCGTTCAGCGTAATGTAAATTCCATCACCACTTTTCTTACACAAGAAGATACGGCTTAGCTGACTGAGATTATTACGCGTGACGGATGAGTGACCGAATAGAATTCGCATTATATTTCATTGTGTGAAATTAAATAAATGACTAGAGTTAATGTTATGTGACAAAACAATAGACGCCGACCAATAGCTAGTAGTGACAGGCGATTTTTGCTAAAGTGCGCGTATGGATAAAGTAAATAATAATAGACTTTGTGCGCTGTTTATTTCTCGCGGGCAATAACGGGGGAGGGCGTATACCCTTTTTCCCGACCTGTCATAGCGGAAAACTCACAGGTGGATAGGACAGTAGCAGTTTTTCATAAATGTTATTTTCTTCCTAATGTAGCACCTGATCAAAACCAGCGGCCAGCGGTTACTTACCAGTACCATTATTATTATTTTGGGTCTTCGATTTTTGGACTAGTTCGGTCCTCTTTCTTCATTCAGTGAAGGATTAATGGTGTCTTCTTCGTGGCTACAAGTCCCAAGCTACTTCGTGAACCGGTTGGTCCCAAGAGACCAATAAACATTAAGAATAAAATCGTAACTGGACTGCACATTACTCAGAATTATTTATCCAATTTTTCCATCTCACTGGGCATACGAAAGAACATGTATTCCTGACGCTTGACAGCCGTAGCAGCGGAGTGATCCAGAAAACTACGCTGTTTCAAAATCGGCACCACCATAAGAGCCAGCCGATAGGATTTACCTTCATCATCAGTTTTTTTTACATATTGTAACTTTTGTCTTTGCAACCAGATGCTTGGCAATACGGGAATTACTTTTCTCGTTTTTCAACTGTGAACGTCTAGAGCACGTCTTGCTTCAGTAACTATCTGTGGTGACATCGATTTCATCCAGGGAAAATTAAAACACCAAATTTGGCGTCCACCTAGTAATTATTTTTCGATATATAGGCTGGACTGGGGCCATATTTGGGCAACCCACCTGGCAGTATAGGTTTAGGGACTATTGTATTTTTTCAAAGGATACCAACACCATGAGTAGGTAAGCGAGAGTGTTTGTGGCCACATATGACAGAGTGAGAGATAGAGAGAGTGAATATTTTCCTTTGTTATAATCATTGTACTAATTTCTTTTTTTTTTATTTCGCTAAATTGAGTACTTTACTGAGTAGTAATTTAGTGGGGAACTTGTTCTTCTATTCTGTAACCTAGTGCTTATCTTTGACCTTTGGGTTACTAACTTCTTTTGGGATCCTTTTCTCAACAAGGGGAGGGCACTTATTCGGTTATTTTCATATATCTGTAAACATGATTTTATTGATTTCTCTACATGTTTTGATGTTGTAAAAAGTTTAAGGATAATAAACAACAAAAAGAACTTAAATGTGCGTGTTGGTCAGACCCATACCCAATTAACCATATTTTTAACGTTTTGTGTGTCTTGTTGTCACATAATTGTGTGTGGCTTTGTTTAGTTAAACTTATCTTTCTAGAGATAAGGGGTTGAAAGGGTGTCTTACACTAAAATATAGTCGTATAGATAGGCTGGACTAGAGAAACTATTCAGTCCAGAGACAACTTTTCTCCTTAGCTATTCACTCGTGAAATCTATTTCATCCACCTTTATTCTCACATATTTACAACTATTACCTCTGCTCAGACGGGACCATCTAAATTTAATTAACCGAATAATGGTGGGAAAAGATACATAAAAATACGATTACCAAAGTATAATTAAATGAACTTATCTAAAAATATACGACAGATGCCCTGCTGTGAAACGTAATAAACACCGAACCAAATAATAAGAAGTAAAAATAATGACGTCTTTTTTATTTAAGACTTTGATACCGATCACCTTGCCACGGGTAGCAAGAATGCTAGCCACGTGGCCACTGTCACATCCCTGTATTCAGTTTTTTCTTCATCTGTTTACTTATTTATTTTTCTGGTTTAAGCAAATCCAAATTCCTCGTTAAGAGAAAACTCTCAACTATAAAATTCGAAGTAATAGAACAAAATTCTGTTTTTGTATTATTAATAACACAGAAGCAGAAAACTATTCACAGACATACAAAAAAGGCAGTTTTCTGATTAATGAAGAGCACTAGTTAGTGCTGATGAAACATTTTGTTGTGCACATCTACGATCTACTACGGAAAAGGGCTATTAATCACTCAGAGTGCCAGAACAGATAAGTATTCAATACTATAAAATGTGCATCAAGTTGACAATCTTTTAAAGCTTTTGACATTGCACAGAAAAAAAATAAGAATATTTAAAATAAAATATAACAAATGTAGTACCTAAAACAAACTAATACGACTAATATAATTGTTTATAATAAATTCGTACAATTTACCATATTTGAAAATCTTTTATTCAGTTTAATATTCTATTCATAATCTAATTGTTTCCCTTGGAAAGTAAACAGGCTACATCCCCTAACTAGAAATGATGACGGGCAGAGAATTATTTATAATGTAAAACGTGGCAAGCGTCTATGAGTGTTTTCAGTTGTTTCTTCCCTCTCGCTCCAGTGTTTCTAGCATTTATTACTTCATCTTCAAGATGTTGTAGTTCTACAGTCCAGTGTTTGTAATTTTTCTTTGTCGCCCTAGTAACGGACTCAGCCGCTACTTACAGTATCACGTGGTTGTCTCTTTTTACTTTATTTTCAATATCCCGTCCAGTCTGACCAGATTCGTGATCTTTCGCTTATATTTAGGGTATTTTTTGCTACTTGCTATTAAATTGTGACTGCTAGGCTCTTATCTCAGTCGTTTTCTTTAAATTTTTATTTCTTTGCTAGCATTGTTGTAAGCCCTGAAAAGAGCTAATCGTGTAAAGGACCGTGAGCTGGTTGTCTAGAGTCGTCACGTCGTGCGTTTATTCTAGCATTGTTGCGTATTCAATGTAATCTTGTGCGAAGATAGACACCTTTGAAGACCCACATTAGTTACTCTTGAGTTTTAGCCACTGTTGGACCACTACTGCCGAGCTAAGGGGAGGCAACTTGTGACACCTGTAACTTTGCCAGGGTATTCTGATTGTAAAATAATGTATGACTGAAATAAAATAAAATGGATGGGATAAAGAAGACAGGGGAAAACGCTGAAGAGATGGCACTGGTCATGATGATGTAATGAATGTGTTGGATGGGTAATCACATGTCTGTCTGTAACTCACTTTACCACGTATTTACTGTCTGTATCCCTGTTTTTCTCTTACTCGGGGACTTTCTGTGTGAGAACTGCCTGATAATGCTATCAGGTGTTACATATAGCCTCAATTAGATCCACTGCTTTCTTTTAACATATTCAAATTGATGTATGATAGTATACGTAGAAGAAGATGAAGAAGAGGATAAATAAGAAGAATACCTTAGTAGAGCATACAAATCCATGTTATGTGATGAGCTGGTGTCCACGCTCTGTTATGTGATGAGCTGGTGTCAACGCTCTGTTATGTGATGAGCTGGTGTCAACGCTCTGTTATGTGATGAGCTGGTGTCAACGCTCTGTTATGCGCGGTACTTTGATCTGGGTTGTATAGGAACTGTTTTGCAGAAAACCTGTTTTTTTCTTATCTCAGATGTCAGTGTGTGAACTCTATCAATCTGTAAGGCATGAGCCTGTTAAATGTATTTCCTGGCTTTAGTAGTAAAATTATTATTCAATTTTTAAAACATCGTTATTACACGTAGAATGATGTGGGTCTAGCTTTCACTTCCTAATAACAACCTATTATCCACAAGGGCTATGTTTTTTAAGAATGGATCACCTGTTTCAAATAAGCATACTAACTGGTGCCGGTGGTGGAGGGAGTGACCGGTATTGATGAGCTTCCGTTAAACCTGAATGCTCATAATATAGTGCCTACAGTTTAACAGTTTAACTAAATGTTTACAAAATTGACGCGTTAAAACAAATGGTAAAACTTATTTACTTCTCTGTCGAGAAATGGCACCGTTTGTTTCTTCTCACCAAACACGTGCAATGGATACTCCGGATCCTAATTTTTCAATTACCGTTAATTTTAATTAATGTCCCTCACGTTTGTCCATTCTATTTCTTTTTCGTCATGGTATATTACATTTTCAAATAAATATACAGCATAATAAAAATTATCATGCGAAGTAGTAATGTACGCGTTACGGTGGCACAACACTCTGGCGAAATATAAAACAGACAAAATTATCATGCGAAGTAGTAATGTACGCGTTACGATGGCACAACACTCTGGCGAAATATAAAATAGACAAAATTATCATGTGAAGTAGTAATGTACGCGTTACGATGGCACAACACTCTGGCGAAATATAAAACAGACAAAATTATCATGTGAAGTAGTAATGTACGCGTTACGATGGCACAACACTCTGGCGAAATATAAAATAGACAAAATTATCATGTGAAGTAGTAATGTACGCGTTACGATGGCACAACACTCTGGCGAAATATAAAACAGACAAAATTATCATGCGAAGTAGTAATGTACGCGTTACGATGGCACAACACTCTGGCGAAATATAAAATAGACAAAATTATCATGCGAAGTAGTAATGTACGCGTTACGATGGCACAACACTCTGGCGAAATATAAAATAGACAAAATTATCATGCGAAGTAGTAATGTACCCGTTACGATGGCACTGCACTCTGGCGAAATATAAAACAGACAAAATTATCATGTGAAGTAGTAATGTACGCGTTACGATGGCACAGCACTCTGGCGAAATATAAAACAGACAAAATTATCAGACCTTAAGGTCTTTTTTTTTAGGAGCCGCAGTAGCACTGGCTTCCTAGCTCGGTGGTCCACGGTTCGATCCCCAGTTGAAGTGGGATTTTATAGACCGCAAACGGCTCCTGAGGCGACTCAGCTTCATGAATTGGGTACCAGAGGAACTTCTGGGAAGGTTAAGGCTGCCGGCGTGATGCTGACCACATCATCCATAGTGTGCCGATGGTCAAGAAAATATGGGCCTAACACCATATTCCCAATATGCCTCAATGGGCGTGTAACGGGATCCTTTTTTTTCAAAGGTCTTTTATATTTGGACAAGCGCCCTAATATAACCGCCAAAACGAAGCATAACATTATTTAAAAAAAAAAAAAAATCTGACGAAATCTTTATTTAAACACTTTATAAAAACGGTGCGTACTGAATTTTGAACCGGGAAATTTGATAGTTAAATCCGAATTATGTTAAATCGAGGTTCTGATTAATCTAGGATTTACTGTATGTAATGCGTTTACTATAGTATTTCAACAGCGTGTAAACGGGGGCCCCGAAATGGTGTGGCGTGAGGTTTTTATTTGGTTTTAGGATCAGTATAGTACTGACAATTACAGAAATAGAATTTCTGCAGAAAGTGGTGAAGTCCCAGTGTCTGAGAGAACTACTGGTATAACAAATTAGTTACGGCTGTGAATGATCTGATCTCGAAAAATTAGTAGAGAGGAGACCGACATAAATTGCCACCTCCGCTGTGTAACTAGCTGTGATATTAAGACAAGGAAACAGATTTTACTTAACAATGATAAAATTGACAAGTCTTCAAATACAATTTCCGTATTATTTATTTAGTATATACACTATCTACTCTTGTGCTGAAGGGTGGATGTTGAAACAATGGAATGCAATGGATTTGTAAGTTTACAAATGATTCACATTTATTTATATATTTATATATATTACAAGTCTTCCAATTATAGGAAACAAATTTATATCAGCTGGGCTGTTAATAACTTATAGTAAATGTATCAGCTGTGCTGTTAATTAAGTATATAAAATTTATCAGCTATGCTGTTTTTTTTTTTTTTTTATCTCTTGCTATGCTAACTCGCTTTCTCGTCACTGACAGTTACTTTGCTCACAATGCTGACAGAAATGGTACTAATGTGTACTCATCTCTCAAAACGTTCTGTTCTCCTTAGTTTGGTTCACACAACACCTGCTGAGGATCGTTACTTTAGCCCACCCAAGACTGAGGGGGACTAAAGATGTACCTTCTGTGCAATCCCTATGCTCCTGCGAAGTTCCAAGCAGCTGGATTGACTCAAACATACGACCTCAGGTTGGATGACACGAATAAAAGCTGTAACAAGTAAAAATAGGGGCTAATTTCTGTCATCAAGCCCACCTATTTCTAGTGTGGGTGAAATGAGCGTGTGTCTCAGGTGTCTGCATGTAGGATGAATGACAACATGGCTCAGTATGAGTTAGCAATAGCGAGACAAGACAGGTGTCTACTTGCAAAACATTCTTTCTGACAAATTAATACATGAATACATCCAATAATGATGGTGTGCATGTCCTCAGAAGAGACCCCGATGCCATCACAAGAACAGCTATGCTTTGGACCCCTGAAGGAAAACGAAAGAGAGGCCGACCAAAAACAACTTGGCGGAGGACTGTGGAGGCTGAGATGCAAAGAATGAACCAGAGTTGGGGCACTGTACGAAGGATGGCCACCGACCGTGCAACGTGGAATCAATTTGTTGTTGCCCTACAAGACGCCACTAGGCGTGATGGCCACTGACTGCTTTGATGGTCGGTGGTTGTCACGTAGGTCTTTATGTCATTAAATTACCTACATCTTCTTCCTATTCTCTCACGCTAATCCGTTCATTTATATTCTTTCCATACTTGTTTTTCCTGTATTTTTTCGCATCACTCGGTTGCGAAAAATATTTTCTTCAGTATTTTTAAACTTTACCTGTTTCTTTCTCAAAACTGAGAATCGCGCTAGGACGATATTACGTAGATGTCAGGGCTGCAGGGCGTCAGAAGGCGTGATAAGTCGGTTCGCTGAACATAGGACGTAGACAATAGTCTACATTCTCACCGAGCGCGCGAGCTTCTTCTCGGCATAAGTCCCGGTGAGGTGTGATACTTTACATCTGCACCGGTCAGTATTCAGACATTTGTCTGAAAAATCCCCAAACTGACACGGCGCTCACTGTGGGCCATGGTCAGCTGTAGTGTGAAAACTGCCCTGCATTGGAGACAGGTTGTCTGAGATTTGAAACTGACACGCGTACATCTTGGTCAGTGGTGGCAGTTACGACTGTTAGGTGTGAAACGTATCGTTTAAGCCGGAAAGGGGAGAGCATTTCGTTCTACGAAATAATAGTTCATCCTTTGTCTGGTTTAAAATATTAACCCACGTTTGAAACTATTTCATTTCACTCAGTAACTTTGCTGTTAGACTAGAACAACCTTCGTTCGATTTCTAAATAATCTCTGTAAATAGAGATGGCCTTAGTTTGGTCGAAGTGGTTTAACGTTCTTAGTAATTCTGTGGTTGAGGTATATTAATATTATATATAATAGATATCTAGTTTTGTGAAGTGATTTAGTGTTTAAATCGCCGATTCCATTTTAAACTAGTTCTGTGTGCAGAGTGAATATTTTGATAGTTTGTTATTTCTTAAATCGTCGAGTTGCAGTGGAAATACATAATAAATTATATCTTAGCTTACTAAACAATAATGTAGCTATAATGAAGTTAATTTAACTGCTAAATACTCAGTCGAAAATATTTTATATCAAACTTATAAATGCTAGATGCGACATCAGTGAATAGTGACGGAATACGCAGATATTCCTGAATTCATGATGATTGATTTTATAACTTACTTTACGGGAAATTTAAATAATAAGTCAAGCTGTAGGCTTGCTGTTTTAAATGTAAGTTATATTGAGTACATATATGTAAATTATTTGATATGTGTTCTTTCTTTATATAGTGAAACGGTGGTACCCAACTTGCCAGCGTTTAGTAACCTGAGAGACATATTTGTGAGAAGCATAGACATTTCCTATCTTTAACCACGTGGGTTTCTTTGTTTCAAGTAACACGGGTCTGACAGTGCATAAGCCATCAGAGAGAGACAGTAATAGCAACCCCACTAACGGTTTCTAAAGACTAGAAATAGATATATTGGGCTTTTGAGCCAGTTCATATTGCTCCACAAATTTAAATGTACATGCTGCCTGGCGGCGAGAATATTACAAGATTAACATTCCGCAAGAGATTGTGACTAGTATTGTGGTGACAAAATATAGTACCTTCCTGGAAGTAGACACCGATCTGACATTCCTTAATTCTAGAATCCAAAGCTAATGACATTGTGCTCTGCTAACTTTCGTGCCTGGACAAAATTTTATGTGACTTAATCAGACATTCGAAAAATTAGACCCCCAAGGAATCGTTCCCTTAGAGTTTAGTACGTCTTTTGGAACTGGGGATTTCTTGGTCAAGGACTGCATTTTCGGGTCTGTGTGAAGGTCCTAGAACTATTGAGTTCCCAGAGGCAGCGAGCAAAGTGTGAGTATACATGTGTAAGAAAGGCCATGGCTGGATGAATGAGAGTACACAGGTCTGAGTGTTATTTTACCGGTGTATTATCGTCACACATTTACTGTCGTAATTCTTTTTGTTTAACCTGCAGAATTTGTTACTATTTGCTAGAGTTTCTTTACTTCTTAGGCTAAACCAGATTATTCAACTCTGTGCATACATTTACGAGAAAAGAAGAAAAACTCTTAGCCTAAACCCTACGTATCTATGACTCTTTGGGCCATCATCTGTTCTCTTAACGGGGCTGTGGGCTAAACCTAGAGCTAAGATCATAGCGGGGCTATCACCCTTGTAGCATTTTCTTGATATTGTATGACTATGTGCATATGTTTTCCTTGATGTATTTTTGTTTTGTTTTGGTGTTGTGAGAAGATTTTATAGATGATAAATAAAATCTCTCTGGAACTAATCAGCGTGTTGGTCAGCTCGTTCTAGAATATTTACATAAGTATTGTTATAGTTTTCCCACGTCTGTGTGTCTAACTGTTGTCACTTGAAGGGGTGTGCACGTGAGTGGTATGTTCATACATAGTAACCTATGTTGTAAATAGTCTGTCTGACTCTTATATATCTGTCATAGAAGATAGGCCTGAGAGAGAGAGAGAGAAGATTCTTGTTTTCAGGGGACAGCTCTATTTGATTCGCTACCACTGCACTCTTGGGAAAATCTATTTCTTTTTTTACTACTCTCACTGTGTATATCACATATTCTAATCTATTCAGAAGGGACCAACCTAAGTCTTAATACTCCTATCGAAAAATCTACGACAAATGGGTTCTCGTCCGTAGGATTTTTGAACTTAGAATAGGAAGACGAGTACGACAAATGGTTAATGGTTGCTCGTTTCCGGTTTTTGAACTTAGAATAGGAAGACGAGTACGACAAACGTGGACTCGTCTATCTGGATTTTGAACTTAAGATTCTGTATTCTGTAATAGAGTAAGAGTAGATGTCTTGTGAGTTTTGTATCTTTTAAAAATAATTTATCCCCTAGACTAACGATCTGTTTATGGGCGTGCTGACCACACAAACTGATAAGTTTTTTCCACAGCATTAAGAAGCATTATACATTTGGTTTACAGGTTGATTTTGTCGGAATACATGTTAATTAATGATTTTGTAATACTAAACGCTGGTAAAGTGTTGTGAGTGTATAACATTCACAAGGGTTCTGAAGCAGGAAGGTGTTTGAACTAAAGTTAAGGAGTGCGTTTCGGACTATTTGTCCAGATTAATTGCCTCCCTTACCCTATCTGACTTCAGGGGTAAACTTGATAGTGGATTAAAAATTAAGGGATTATTTTTCTCTTTAATTTTTGCAATAATTATTTTGCTTTTCCACTGTAGCAACTTATTTTTCAGAAGTAATCTTAACTACCATTTAGTTGGCGTAGTCGTGTTTTGCATTAAGTGCTTTATTGCCGATAATAGCAGCGATAGTTAGATTTAAATTTGGAGGAGGTATCCCAGGGTTAAATATATCATCTTTTGATTTTTGGTATTTTTTTCTCGTAAGTGGTAGGAACCAGTGTATTCCTTATCCTTATCTTTTTCTCGTCTAAGTCTCAGCCACTGACTTATTATGGCAGAAAGGGCGAAACTGAGACAAATGCTCAGACAGGAAGCAATGGAAGAGGGACTGGACGGCGACGAAGCGAAAGCTTTCGTCAGGGACGAACTTGAGAGATATGATGCGGAGCAGAAGGAAAAAGCAGCGGAGAGGAAAGAAGCGGAAGACCGTCTACTACAACAGAAGAAGATTTAGGAAGAAATGGAAATTCGCAGGGCGAACGAAAGAGAGAAAGAGAGACAGCATGAGTTGGCTCTTAAAACTCTAGAATTCCAAAGTCGTGGTGCTGCCTCTACCTCCAGCAATGGAGAGTCTTCCCCTCATTCTTCCTTAACTGATCCTTCTAACACTCAATCTACTCATCTCACTGCTATGTCTTTCGCTCTAGAATCTTTCCCTTGTCCAAATGAGAAGATTGACACTTGGCTAGAAAAATTTGAGAAAATTGCAACTCTGTACGGTTTAGAGAGGTCGCGTTGGAATGTGAAGCTTTCCAAGGCTTTGAAAAGTTCTGCTTACGATGTGTATGCAAAACTGGAGAGCAGCCAACAAGACAACTATGATCTGTTGAAGAAAGCGTTACTGGAGCGCTTTGAAATGAACGCTCGCAAATTTTTGCAACTGTTTCGCAACAGCCGGAAAGAGAATTCTGAAACTTTTCAGCAGTTCTCGTCTCGTTTGAAGGGATATCTGACAAAGTGCTTATAGCTCTCGCAGCTCCCCTCTACCTATGAAGGTCTTGAGGAATTTATTTTAACAGAACAAATAAAGAACACATTGTCTGCTGATACCCCGAGATTTCTAGCTGAGCAGGGGGCAGAAAAACTGGAAGACATTTTGGAAAAGTCTGAGCGTTATCACAATGCGCTGGCTGAACTACCGGCCACAAAGCGGAAACCGACAGAGGAGCATTTTCGAAAACATAACCTAGAGCAATCTTCTCAGGCTTCTAACCAAAATAACCACAGAGAAACTGGACCTCAAAACCATCCTCCTGAAAAATCCAAGTTCTACAAGAACAAGTACCCCAACCACCCCAAACAGTCTGATCAACCCGACCGCCCTGCATGGCAGCGTAGCCAGAAAGGACAAGGTGGCAAAGGGAGAACCCCTGAGCACGGGACATATGATCAGACCGAGCACACCGAGCCTAAACGCATCGGATGCTTATTGACAGTCTCGCAAGGCGGAATTATTGACAGTGATTCCCAACCTGTTGGGGATAGACCCTCAACGCGAGGTACTGTTATTTTGAACGGTTCTCAAACTTCTTGCTTATTTGACACGGGGCTTTCGTATGATTGCATTGTTGCCAGAAACCTGGTAAAACCCGGTCAAGAGACAGGAGAGACCGTCCAACTTTGTGGAGTTCGTAAGAGTGATGCACCTACAGCGCTTCCCATCGCATTGGTGGAGATACACTCTGATTTCGTCAGAGGCGTGATCAAAGCGGCTGTTATGGATGATCCCATCTACCCAGTCATACTTGGCGGTAGATACGTGTGTATTGGGAAACCGGAAGAGCCGATTGTGGCAGCAGTAACTACAAGAGGGCAAACCAAGAAGGAACGGGAGCCTGCGCCTAATTTGTTACCCATGGAACTTAAAGAAGCGCAATACAAGGACCCTACTTTGGCACCCTGCTTTAGGAAACTGCCCATGGCTAAGGAACCCAAACAGCACGGGGACATTTTTTCTAAGGATGGCGTACTTTATCGGAGAACGGGCAAGCCTGACCAAGGTTACAACCAGCTCCTAGTACCGAAACAGTACAGAAGCCAAATCCTAGAAATGGGGCACTCTCTTCCCTTCAGCGGACATATGGGACAGAACGCCACAAACCAACGTATAACCACTCATTATTGGTGGCCAGGAGTAAATACTGATATTATCAGATATGTCAAATCCTGTGCCCAGTGCCAACGTGTGCCACCCAAGCAACGGGCACCCCCAGTCTCTTTGGGTGAAATGCCAATAATGGGAACACCATTCGAACGGGTTGTGATCGACATTTTAGGGCCTTTCGAAAGGACTAAAAGAAGGAACAGGTTTATCCTGACCTTAGTCGATACATGCACTTTATGGGCAGAAGCTATCCCGCTAACATGCGCAGATGCCAAGCATGTCGCAGAAGCCCTCGTGCAGATTTTCACTCGGTTGGGATTCCCTCAGCAAGTGTTGACGGATAACGGATCTCCATACCGAAACCTGTTGATGGATGAGATCGTTAAGATCTTGAGGACCAAACACATCCACACTAAGCCATATACTCCGGCCGGAAATGGGCTCGTGGAACGTGCTAATGGAAACCTCAACATGATGCTAAGTAAGCTGGCACAAGTGAAACCTGAAGATTGGGATCTCTGTATTCCTGCAGCATTATTTGGCTACAGAGAATCTCCTCATACTTCCACAGGATTTCCGCCAGCTACACTCTTATTCGGCAGACCCATTAAGGGCCCGCTTGAAGCCTTACTTCAGTCTCTGACAGACGAGAAGGCGGATGAGACAGTTGTCTCAGCAAGTAAATATGTGTCGGTTTTAAAGGAAAGGTTGAAACTAGGGTGGGACCTAGCAACGACTAACTTTAAGCGAGCTCGCACAAAGCACGCTAACCGATACAGGAAAGTCGCGAAAGAGAGAGAACTGGAAGCAGGAGAGAAAGTTTTGGTGTTACTCCCTACCGAGAACAACCAACTGAGGATCGGATGGCAAGGGCCGTTTACCGTCCTGAAAAAGATTTCTAAGGCTAACTACCAGATCTCTATTGAAGGAAAGGAGAAGGTTTTCCATTTAAATCTCTTAAAGAGATACTTGGAAAGACCAGTGCCAACCTCCGACCATCTCCTGACGATCGCCAAAACTGACGAAGATGATGATAGTGGCAGGGATATTCCACCGCTATCACAGGAAATCTTTCAAAAATGTCAGAAGCGGCGACGCTCTTTCAAGCGCGCATGGGAGACATTCCAGAGGAAGGAAACTTTGGGGAGTAGACTTGAGTAGGAATTGGAGAGAGATGGAGGGGGAAGACGAGAGGGAAGAAGACAGACACCCTGAAGCTACGGTTATAGGAAATTTAATTCCATAACGTAGACATGGAGTGCTTCCATATCTTAAGGGGGGACGTCCTGTCACGTAGGTCTTTATGTCATTAAATTACCTACATCTTCTTCCTATTCTCTCACCCTAATCCTTTCATTTATATTCTTTCCATACTTGTTTTTCCTGTATTTTTTCGCATCACTCGGTTGCGAAAAATATTTTCTTCAGTATTTTTAAACTTTACCTGTTTCTTTCTCAAAACTGAGAATCGCGCTAGGACGATATTACGTAGATGTCAGGGCTGCAGGGCGTCAGAAGGCGTGATAAGTCGGTTCGCTGAACATAGGACGTAGACAATAGTCTACATTCTCACCGAGCGCGCGAGCTTCTTCTCGGCATAAGTCCCGGTGAGGTGTGATACTTTACATCTGCACCGGTCAGTATTCAGACATTTGTCTGAAAAATCCCCAAAACTGACACGGCGCTCACTGTGGGCCATGGTCAGCTGTAGTGTGAAAACTGCCCTGCATTGGAGACAGGTTGTCTGAGATTTGAAACTGACACGCGTACATCTTGGTCAGTGGTGGCAGTTACGACTGTTAGGTATGAAACGTATCGTTTAAGCCGGAAAGGGGAGAGCATTTCGTTCTACGAAATAATAGTTCATCCTTTGTCTGGTTTAAAATATTAACCCATGTTTGAAACTATTTCATTTCACTCAGTAACTTTGCAGTTAGACTAGAACAACCTTCGTTCGATTTCTAAATAATCTCTGTAAATAGAGATGGCCTTAGTTTGGTCGAAGTGGTTTAACGTTCTTAGTAATTCTGTGGTTGAGGTATATTAATATTATATATAATAGATATCTAGTTTTGTGAAGTGATTTAGTGTTTAAATCGCCGATTCCATTTTAAACTAGTTCTGTGTGCAGAGTGAATATTTTGATAGTTTGTTATTTCTTAAATCGTCGAGTTGCAGTGGAAATACATAATAAATTATATCTTAGCTTACTAAACAATAATGTAGCTATAATGAAGTTAATTTAACTACTAAATACTCAGTCGAAAATATTTTATATCAAACTTATAAATGCTAGATGCGACATCAGTGAATAGTGACGGAATACGCAGATATTCCTGAATTCATGATGATTGATTTTATAACTTACTTTACGGGAAATTTAAATAATAAGTCAAGCTGTAGGCTTGCTGTTTTAAATGTAAGTTATATTGAGTACATATATGTAAATTATTTGATATGTGTTCTTTCTTTATATAGTGAAACGGTGGTACCCAACTTGCCAGCGTTTAGTAACCTGAGAGACATATTTGTGAGAAGCATAGACATTTCCTATCTTTAACCACGTGGGTTTCTTTGTTTCAAGTAACACGGGTCTGACAGTGCATAAGCCATCAGAGAGAGACAGTAATAGCAACCCCACTAACGGTTTCTAAAGACTAGAAATAGATATATTGGGCTTTTGAGCCAGTTCATATTGCTCCACAAATTTAAATGTACATGCTGCCTGGCGGCGAGAATATTACAAGATTAACATTCCGCAAGAGATTGTGACTAGTATTGTGGTGACAAAATATAGTACCTTCCTGGAAGTAGACACCGATCTGACATTCCTTAATTCTAGAATCCAAAGCTAATGACATTGTGCTCTGCTAACTTTCGTGCCTGGACAAAATTTTATGTGACTTAATCAGACATTCGAAAAATTAGAACCCCCAAGGAATCGTTCCCTTAGAGTTTAGTACGTCTTTTGGAACTGGGGATTTCTTGGTCAAGGACTGCATTTTCGGGTCTGTGTGAAGGTCCTAGAACTATTGAGTTCCCAGAGGCAGCGAGCAAAGTGTGAGTATACATGTGTAAGAAAGGCCATGGCTGGATGAATGAGAGTACACAGGTCTGAGTGTTATTTTACCGGTGTATTATCGTCACACATTTACTGTCGTAATTCTTTTTGTTTAACCTGCAGAATTTGTTACTATTTGCTAGAGTTTCTTTACTTCTTAGGCTAAACCAGATTATTCAACTCTGTGCATACATTTACGAGAAAAGAAGAAAAACTCTTAGCCTAAACCCTACGTATCTATGACTCTTTGGGCCATCATCTGTTCTCTTAACGGGGCTGTGGGCTAAACCTAGAGCTAAGATCATAGCGGGGCTATCACCCTTGTAGCATTTTCTTGATATTGTATGACTATGTACATATGTTTTCCTTGATGTATTTTTGTTTTGTTTTGGTGTTGTGAGAAGATTTTATAAATGATAAATAAAATCTCTCTGGAACTAATCAGCGTGTTGGTCAGCTCGTTCTAGAATATTTACATAAGTATTGTTATAGTTTTCCAACGTCTGTGTGTCTAACTGTTGTCACTTGAAGGGGTGTGCACGTGAGTGGTATGTTCATACATAGTAACCTATGTTGTAAATAGTCTGTCTGACTCTTATGTATCTGTCGTAGAAGATAGGCCTGAGAGAGAGAGAGAAGATTCTTGTTTTCAGGGGACAGCTCTATTTGATTCGCTACCACTGCACTCTTGGGAAAATCTATTTCTTTTTTTACTACTCTCACTGTGTATATCACATATTCTAATCTATTCAGAAGGGACCAACCTAAGTCTTAATAATAATAATAAATTCTTTAAGCGCCAAACACGGCGCATAAGGCAGAAACCAGTGCTCTCCAGGTTGTTCGTTGTGACGCCACTCCTCTTAGCTCTTGCACATTATTTAGGCCCAACGTTCTTCCTTCTCTTATTATTGTTCTTCTGAGTGTTTCTTTTGGTCTTCCTTTTTTCCGCTTACCCTCAGGAACCCAAGTGAGCGCCTGTAGTGGTATTCTGTTGTTTTGCATTCGTAGGACATGACCGATATATGACCATCGTCTTTTCCTTATATAGTCGGAGACATATTTCTGCCTAGAGTCTTCTCTTATTTGTCGATTAGTCTTGAATTCTTTCCAACTGATGTTCATGAGTTTTCTAAGACATTTGTTCTCGAATGTATTCAGCTTGTTCTCCAATGATTTTGTTATTTTCCAACTCTCACAGCCGTATGTTAACACTGAGATAACATTTGAATTAAACAGACGAAGCTTGGTATGTATATTCAATGATCGTAATTTCCAAATGTTAGATAATCTATTGAAGGCGCTAGCTGCCAAAGCAATTCTAGTATGGATTTCTCTTGTTGTGTCACCATCCTGAGTCATTTTACTGCCTAAATAATTGAAACTTTCAACTTTCTGTAGTTTTTCCCCGTTCAAGATGATATCAAAGGTCTCGTTAGAAAAGTTCATAGCTTTAGTTTTAGAGGCATTTATTTGGAGACCAATTTTAACCGAGAGATGACACAAATTATTTATTGCTTCTTGGGATTGTCTTGGTGTTGAACTTAAGAATGCTACATCATCTGCGAAATCCAGGTCCCCCAGGAATTTTCCATTTGTCCATTTTATACCCAATTGTTCATTGTGGGTATAGTTTCTCATAACCCAATCAATAGCTATTCCAAAAAGTAGTGGTGACATAATACAGCCTTGTTTCACCCCTGTTTCTACTGTAAACCATTCTGTATTCCCTTTATTTGTTCTAACACAACATCTTGCATTGTCATATAGCGCTTTGATTATATTCACATATTTTGTTGGAAAACCATAGATTGTAAGTATCTTCCACAATGATGGGCGGTGTAGACTATCAAAGGCTTTTTGAAAATCGACGAAGGTGATAATAAGTGGCGATTGCCTTTCCACTGATTCTTCTATAATTGTTCTTAGTGTGAATATTTGATCAATACATGATCGTTTCGGCCTGAAACCCGCTTGTTCTTCTCTGATCTTTTCGTCAGCATGCAATTTAAGTCTTTCTAACATCATGCAACATAATAATTTTCCAGGTACTGATAATAGAGATATACCACGCCAGTTATTACAGTCTGATAGATCACCTTTCTTCGGTAACTTTACAATAATACTGTCTTTCCATTGTTGTGGTGGTTGTTCTTCTCTCCATACTTCATTTATAATATCTAAAATTCTCAAGAGGTTGTTGTCATTAACTGCTTTAATCATTTCCCCTGAAATTTCGTCAACTCCAGCAGCTTTAAAATTTTTTAATCTTTTAACGGCTTGTTTGATCTCGTCCAGCGTGAATTCATCGCAAGTTATTGGCAAAGTGGTTGTGGATGTTTCATTATTAAAATCAGGTGTTACTGTTGGTGGTGGTCTGTTTAGCACCTCCATGAAGTGCTCAGCCCATCTCTTCATTTGTTCTTTTTCTGTTGGTATTGAATTCCCTAATTTACCTTTAACAGGTGTTTCCATAGCAGTAGGCTGGTGACATAGTTGTTTTGTAATTTGATAAAGGCACCTACTATTACCAGTTCTTGCAGCATTTTCAGCTTCTACGGCCAGTTCATTGATGAAATGTCTTTTATCTCTTCGAGTTTTTGTCTTCACTTCTTTATTTAACAAGTTATAAGTTAGTTTGCAAGATTCAACTGCATTATGTGTACTTGCCGCTAGTAGTTTAAGTTTTGCTGTTTTCCTTTCTTGTATTTTATCCCAAGTATCTTCTCTCATCCATTTTTTCTTTTTATGTACTAGGTATCCGGTGGTCGCTACAGCTGCTTCTGTCATTGCTGTTCTCAGTTGTTCCCATTTAGTATCGATTGTCTTGGTGGTGATATCGTTGTCAATTTTGCCTAAAGCATCGAAATAGTTGTTCATTTTGACATTATATTCCTTCTTTATATCATTTGATTGCAGTCTGTGTACATCTATTCTTCTATTTTTATTCGGTTGGTATAACTTCTTCAGTTTAATTCTCATTTTAGCTATGCAGAGGTTATGATCGCTTCCGATCTCTGCACCTCTGTATGCTCTGACGTCTTGAACTGATGAGCGAAATTTAGCGCTTATGCAGAAGTGATCTATCTGGTTCTTAGTTCTGCCATCAGGTGAATTCCATGTTATCTTGTGGATATTCTTATGTGGAAAGATGGTGTCTGCCACAACGAGGTTTGATATTTCACAAAGTTCTAGAAGTCTTTCGCCATTTTGATTCATACAGCCTATGCCATGAGTACCGAGATATCTTTGTACTCCATCGTTGTTGTCACCTACTTTGGCGTTAAAATCACCCATGACTGCTATTATGTCATGCTTGGGTATTGTGTTGATGGTACTTAGAAGTGCTTCATAGAAGTCATCTTTTGTGGTATCAAGAGCGTCGTTAGTTGGTGCATAACATTGTACAATTGAGAGCTTGAAAAATCGTGTCTGAAATCTAGCTAATATTAGCCTCTCATTGATAGGTACCCAGCTGATAAGCGATGCTGCTGCTTTCTGTGTCATTAGGATGGCTACTCCCTCTGTGTGACGATTATCATTACTACCAGAGTATATAATTTGCTTTTTTTCTTCTGAAATATATTTTATGCCCTTCCCCGTCCATCTACACTCGCTGACACCCAATAAGTCCAACTTATAATTATCCATTTCTTTAATTACTTCTTCCAATTTTCCGTCTTGATACATAGTTCTTACATTCCAGTATCCAATTTTAGAAATCTCCTTAGCCCCCAAGATATTAGAGTGAGTCATGTTTACTGTCGAGCCTGGTTCTGTTTCGGTAACAATAGCTTGTTTTACGATAGTGAATTGTTAACTCACTGATCAACCCTCCGATCCAACCGACCGATTCAAGGGTTTCGAGGTCAGTTATAGGAAAATATCTACACCACTAGATACTCTGGTGTATCTCTTATTCTATAATTTAACATAACATGGTGATATCCATCGAAATATACACATTCCTGATGTTTTTCTTTCGGCGTCTAAGGTGAGAAACGAATTTCACCTCCATCTTGGAAGGGTAGATAATATATCGTGTCTTAATACTCCTATCAAAAAATCTACGACAGTGGTTAAGGATCGAAGAAGAAGAAGACATCCAATAATAGAAATTCAATACCTGAATACATCCAATAATATAAAGTCAATACATGAATACATCCAATAATATGTACACCTAGGTGTGATACAACAATGTCCTTCCCCATATACCAGGCCCTCTCTGACAAGTGCTATACTGGTTGGTAACATATATCCAAACAAGATTGTTGTGTTCTGATGATAGGAGTTATAGGAGACGAGGACTGTTTGGTTATATTTCAGGTTGGAGTAATCTGAGACAATAGACTGAAGTTATGTGAGACAATAGATTGAGTTATATGAGACAATAGATTGATGAGTCCTAACAAGGACTGTTTTGGTTATATTTCAGCTTGGGGTTATCTGAGACAATAGATTGAAGTATGAGTCCTAATAGTCTTCGTCTTCATCAATCATATCAGGAAATACAATCATTATACCTAATTCCCCAAGATACAATCAGTAACCTGATATATTCATAGGGAACCAAAATATATTAAATATATACAGGTGTAGGTAGTATAAATGACACACAACAAATACCAACATTATATACCTGCTGTAGGCCTATTTTCCTACAAGTATAGTAATTATGCTTACCCTCTAAGATTTAAACAGGCCAGGTTTTGACTCGACTAGTGAAGCAGGCTGCCAGGTCAATGCACTCAGGTAAGCAATAAATCAAGGTTGACAGCTTCTCTTCTTCAGTCGGTCTATCTGGCTTCGTGTTGGTGTGCGTGTTTTTGCATAAAATCTCGCCCGAATATATGGGCAGGTGAGATAACTTCTACTGCTTAAGGAAAGCTTTTGGTTGGTTCCTGGTGTGGCAAGCTGATTTGTTGTCTGCAGTTTAGTACCATGCTCCGTACAGCCTAATTTTATTCTGTTTTATTCCTCCATATTGGGTGACAAGATGGCCGCGACCGACATCCGAAAAACAGGGCGTAAGTTTAATTTTATTCTGTCTCAGAGACTGGTGAACGGTGCTCGTTGATTGGTGGAAGCAAATTTGTATCTCGACATAGTGATTTAACAAAGTAGTGGGTTTACACACTCGTTTCACGACATAGCCCCATCCTTTCCTAGCTGTGACCTGTCATAGCTGACGTGTAAACCCCTGCTTTAGTTAATCATTTTGCGTCTGTCCTTCCAGAGTAATAGGGTGTCGACTTAAAAAATCAGCTCCTACATTGTCTCTTCCCGGAATGAAATTCACGGTAAAGGAATAAGGCGCCAGAAGCAGACTCCACATTAACAATCTCGAATTTCACTTTTTAGATGCAGCCAAGAATGTTAAAGGCTGATGATCACTTTGGACAATGAAGTGTGTCCCATACAGGTAAGGTGAAAATTTGTCGATGGACCAAATTAGAGCCAAACATTCTTTCTCTATGGTCGAGTAATTCAACTCAGCTGCATTCAGCTTCCTACTGGCGTAGGCGACTGGTAAAAGTTCCTCTGGCTGGGATTTTGATTGCTGCAAGAGAGTTGCACCAATACCTATACTGCTAGCGTCCGTCCTTAATACAAATTCCTGTGTGATATCGGGTAGCGTAAGGATGGGTTTGCTGGTGAGTTTTGCTTTTAGCTCTGTGTAAGCTTTTTCACAATCAGCATTCCAATGGATTTTGTCAGGCTGTCCTTTCTTAGTTAAGTTAGTTAATGGTGCACACAGAGAGTTAAAGTGGGGTATGTACTTCTGATAGAACCCACATAATGACACGAATGATCTCACATCTTTCTTCGTTTGAGGTCTGGGTGCCTTCTTTAACTTCTCTATATTCTTTTGGTCAGGAGACATATGACCTGTAGAAATAGTGTGACCTAGGAATTCCAACTCCTTACAACCGATATAGCACTTGGTTGGACGTGCAGTCAATCCAGTGGCTCAGTCTGTCAAACAACATGGAGAGCGCTACTATATGTTTTTCAAATGTGTTTGTAGCAACAAGAATGTCATCCATAAAGTTAGTGATATGGGGATTTTGTAGAGGTTCCAATAATTTCCTCGTCATTCTTGAAAAGATACTGGGAGCATTTTTCAGCCCAAAGGGTAGTACATTAAACTCGTCGTGTCCGTCTGATGTACTAAATGCCAGCATTTTCCTAACTTTTGGTTTCACTGGTATTTGGTAGTATCCCTTGCTTAGATCTACCTTCGATAAATACCTAGCCTTACTCAGTGTAGAGAACAGCTGGTTGGTGTCAGGTAATGGGTGTACCTGAGATTCAGTGATAGCATTTAGCTTCCTGTAGTCAATACATAACCTGTGTTCACCACTAGGCTTCCTTAATAGCACCACACTTGAGCTATAGGAATATTCAGACTTTGAGATAATTTTCTCTTTTAAGAGATAGTCAATCTCATCCTTGAGTACTTGTGCTTGCTATGGTTCAGTCCATGTCCGCAACAATGCTTCCAGTTGACCGTGTATGGGGACGGCAATACAACAACGTTACCGGACCCACACCTATTTCTATTGTAAGGGGCAGTATACCGAAGTTGAGCCTGTCTCCATCAACTTTTTGGTACAGCCCTGGTTCCTACCTCCTATAGTTCGGGTTTGTTTCTGCAGCTTTTTAAATATTGGTTGCTGACTAACCAAATTTTCCAAATGATCCAGGCCATGGTGTTCCGACAAATATCTAGTCGGGGTGGGATGTCTCTCGTTCCCTCTCTGTACAATACGGAGAGTTGCCATGGTTGCTGGTGTAACAGTAGACTTGTTGTGATTTTGTTTTCTCTTTATCACTGCATCTACCTGTTGTTTTCTTTTGTGTGTTTTCTTGGTGGGCCTACGTCCGCAACAATGCTTCCCTAGGTCCTGTAACTGGTCTACGCTTCTGAATGAGGTTACCTGGTTACATTATGAACAGGATTTCATATACCAACTTATGTCTTCAATTATTCCTGGCCAGTAATATTGCAATGCTATATTTTGACCAGTGGCCCCTTTTCATCTGTGACCACTGCCTGATGTAGCATGCTCTTGCTCCATAATTTCCTCCCTGTAGAATTTTGGCACTACCAGCTGTCCATGCCCTTTAGGTCCTTTTCCATCTTGTCTGTTGAGTAGTCCATTTTCCATATAGTAGTCTCCTTTCTCTGGAGGGTTATGGGCCTTTGGCAATTTGCTAAAACAAGGCTGCAATGTGCTGTCTGCTGCTTGAGTCTTTTTTATCTTTATACGATGAATGTTTATTGGGTCTCTCTCCTCCTTTTTGGTGCTCGACCTGGTATGGTTTGCTGCCATGACAACAGGTTTTATTGGGTCACCCAAAAAGACATTTACATCCTATTACCAGCGGGTATATAGGATCATCACTCACTACTGCTCATATCACTCCTTCCACATAGCGAGTTCTCACGTTGATCCTGGTTATGGGAAGTGTCATGGTGCTGGTTCCCTGCATTGCCCATTGTATGTCCACTGTTTCTGTGGTGAGTTGGTCAGGGTGCACTAGGGTTGCACTCACGACTGAGTCGAATTCCAATCCGGAATCATATAAACACTGAATTTTAGTGCCATTACATGTCACTTCCTTACAGACAAGGGGATGATGGAGGTCATTCTGACGAACTGCCAGTTCCTTCCTGTCCTTGTTCCCTGTTGTAAGACATGCAGCGAGATAAGGAGGGTTCTTCCTTCTGCAGTCTGCAGTATTATGGTTACTCATTAGACACGTTTTACACCACTTTCCTTCCTTCCGGTAAAGTGCCTTATCCGATCTTAGAGGGTTTTTGTCCTTTTGGTCAAATCTTTGTTTGTTCCTTGTGGTATGGTCCTTTTGTTCATATTTGGTATAGTTTTGTGATGATTTGAAGTTTTCACCCTGCTTCTTCTTATTTCCTAATAATTCTGCCTGAGCTGCTTGATATCTCTCAGCAACAGTTACAATATCTTCCAATCTCTCTGCTCCTTGTTCCACGATAAACTTCCTCATTTCTTGGGGCATGGACTCTTTCACTTGCTCCATCATTATCAATTCTTTCAGATCCTGACACTTTCCTAAACGACTCCATTTTTCCAAATAGGTTTCCAATCTAGCAGAGAATTGGTGATAGTTTTCTCCTGGATGAAGTTTAGCTGTTCGGAATTTCTTTCTATATGATTCTGAGTTCTTTTCCTATCTCACAAGCAGTGCCTGTTTCAGGTTTTCAAAATCTTCCTGGTCATCTCTTGAGAGCTTCAAATATACATCGTAGGCCACACCTCTCAATCCCTGAGATAGTTTAAGACTCCACTTTTCTTTCACTAAGCCATAGGTAGTGGCAAGTCTTTCGTATCTATCCAGGTACGATTCAATGGCGTCTTCTTTCTCAACAAATGGGTCCAGATAAAAATTCATGGCCCCACTTGAGGTGCTCTGGCTGGAGCTACTCTCAGAGTCAGGTGAGCTACCACCATTATTGCCAGTAGTTGCCTGAATTTCGAGCTCTTTTAATCTCAACTGATGGTCTCTCTCTGCTTGTAATTTCCTTTCCTCAGCTTCTAACCTTTTAGTTTCTCTCTCAGCATCCAGTCTTTTGCCTTCTCTCGCAGCTTCCAGTCTTTTGTCTTCTCTCTCAGCCTCCAGTCTTTTGGCTTCTCTCTCAGCTTCCAATTTTTTTGCTTCAGTCTCTAATTGCAACTTTCTTTCTTCCCTTTCCATGTGTTTGTCCACTTCTGTTGTGACATACTGAATAAGAGCATCACCTGTCATATTTAATTCCTTACCCTCCTGCAGGATCGCAGTTCTGAACTTCACTAGATCAGCCATGGCGTTACTTAGAGAGGGTATGTAAATTTCTTATAACCAAATTATTGTAATTAAACTTAATTAATTTAATTGATCAAAAAAATTTCCGTGCAACCTTGTGAGCATCAACTATTTACTGAGTACTAAATGGTAGTCGTCCTACGAAAAAAATGTTTTAAAAATCCTATTATGATTTTCTCAAAAAAAAATTTCCTTATGTTTCTATGGGTGGCACAAGATAGAGTGTAGATAGATGAATAGACTAAGTATGGCTCAAGATATATAGAAATATCCCAGGAACGAGCCCCCAGTGTGGCGTGAGGTTTTTATTTGGCTCTAGGATCAGTATAGTACTGACAATTACAGAAATATAATTTCTGCAGAAAATGGTGAAGTCCCAGTGTCTGAGAGAACTACTGGTATCACAAATTAGTTACGGCTGTGAATGATCTGATCTCGAAAAATTAGTTGAGAGGAGACCAACATAAACTGCCATCTCCGCTGTGTAACTAACTATGATATTAAGACAAGGACACAGATTTTACTTAACAATGATAAAATTGACAAGTCTTCAAATACAATTTCCGTATTATTTATTTAGTATATACACTATCTACTCTTGTGCTGAAGGGTGGATGTTGAAACAATGGAATGTAATGGATTTGTAAGTTTACAAATGATTTACATATATTTATATATGTATATATATATATATATATTACAAGTCTTCCAATTATAGGAAACAAATTTATATCAGCTGGGCTGTTAATCACTTACAGTAAATGTATCAGCTGTGCTGTTAATTAAGTATATAAAATTTATCAGCTATGCTGTTATTTTTTTTTTTTTTTTGTCTCTTGCTATGCTAACTCGCTTTCTCGTCACTGGCAGTTACTTTGCTCACAATGCTGACAGAAATGGTACTAATGTGTACTCATCTCTCAAAACGTTCTGTTCTCCTTAGTTTGGTTCACACAACACCTGCTGAGGATCGTTACTTTAGCCCACCCAAGACTGAGGGGTACTAAAAAGATGTAGCTTCTGTGCAATCTCTATGCTCCTGCGAAGTTCCAGGCAGCTGGATTGACTCAAACATACGACCTCAGGTTGGATGACACGAATAAAACCTGTAACAAGTAAAAATTGGGGCTAATTTCTGTCATCAAGCCCACCTATTTCTAGTGTGGGTGAAATGAGCGTGTGTCTCAGGTGTTTGCATGTAGGATGAATGACAACATGGCTCAGTAAAAGTTAGCAATAGCGAGACAAGACAGGTGTGTACTTGCAAAACATTCTTTCTGACAAATTAATACATGAATACATCCATTAATAGAAATTCAATACCTGAATACAACCAATAATATGTACACCTAGGTGTGATACAACAATGTCCCTCCCCATATACCAGGCCCTCTCTGACAAGTGCTATACTGGTTGGTAACATATATCCAAACAAGATTGTTGTGTTCTGATGATAGGAGTTATAGGAAACGAGGACTGTTTGGTTATATTTCAGGTGGGAGTAATCTGAGACAATAGACTGAAGTTATGTGAGACAATAGATTGAATTATATGAGACAATAGATTGATGAGTCCTAACAAGGACTGTTTTGGTTATATTTCAGTTTGGAGTTATCTGAGACAAGAGATTGAAGTATGAGTCCTATTAGTCTTCGTCTTCATCAATCATATCAGGAAATACAATCATTATACCTAATTCCCCAAGATACAATCAGTAACCTGATACATTCACAGTAAACCAAAATATATTAAATATATACAGGTGTAGGTAGTATAAATGACACACAACAAATACCAACATTATATACCTGCTGTAGGCCTATTTTCCTACAAGTATAGTAATTATGCTTACCCTCTAAGATTTAAACAGGCCAGGTTTTGACTCGACTAGTGAAGCAGGCTGCCAGGTCAATGCACTCAGGTAAGCAATAAATCAAGGTTGACAGCTTCTCTTCTTCAGTCGGTCTATCTGGCTTCGTGTTGGTGTGCGTGTTTTTGCATAAAATCTCGCCCGAATATATAGGCAGGTGAGGTAATTTCTACTGCTTAAGGAAAACTTTTGGTTGGTTCCTGGCGTGGCAAGCTGATTGGTTATCTGCAGTTTAGTACCATGCTCCGTACAGCCTAATTTTATTCTGTTTTATTCCGCCATATTGGGTGACAAGATGGCCGCGACCACCATCCGAAAAACAGAGCTTAATTTTAATTTTATTCTGTCTCAGAGACTGGTGAACGGTGCTCGTTGATTGGTGGAAGCAAATTTGTATCTCGACATAGTGATTTAACAAAGTAGTGGGTTTACACACTCGTTTTACGACAAATGGGAGCAAAGAATAGAAGCACTCTAACCAGCCACACTTAAAGAACGCAACTAAGGAAAGTTCGACTTAGGACCGGATCCAGTTGAAATTTTAAGCTACAAAACTTTTTTTTAAAGGAAAGGGAAGCTGGATAAAAAAAGAAGTGAAAACAATGAAGAAAATACGAAAAGCCATTGAGCTAATGGCCAGCGCCGGATTACTCCTCAGGCCACCTAGACATTTATGTCGCAGTAGCGCAGTGGTTAGTGGTCCAAGGTTCAATACCCAGTTGAGGTGGGATTTGTTAGATCACAAACGGCTCCGTGGTCGATCCAGCCTCATGAATTGGGTAACAGAGCAACTCTGGGAAGGTTAAGACGGCCGGCGTATGCTCACCACATCACCCCTAGTGTGCCGATGGTCAAGAACATATGGGCCTAACACCATATTCCCAATATGCCTCAGTGGGCGTGTAACGGGATCCTTTACCTTTTTTACCCACTAGACACGGGCTTAGGGTCCCGGGCTTACAAGGGCCGCCGCGAAAAGAAAGCAACGGTGTCATAACGCACAGAGCTGTACAGCAACGGCGCGTGCACGATAGTATGCTCGTGCGTGCATGGCAATAGTATCTATACAACAGTTTATTACTTACTTCCACCCCCGCTTTTTTCCTTTTTTTAAATTACATTTTCTTGGTAGGGGCCCCAATAATTTTAACAAAAGCTAAGTGCTGTAACGAACGCTTGCTTTTTTATTTTTTTGGATTTTATTATATATTAATAAAAACAGTTATCTTAAATACTTTAGTTTTTTTTTTTTTTTAGTTTTACTTTTTAGAAGATTGGACAAAAACTTAATTAATTGTGTTGGTCAGCCCAGCCCATACCCAATCTCCATTTACCATAGTTTTCACGTTTGTGCGTCTTGTTATCACATAACTGTATGGGTGTGCGTGAGTGGTTAAACGTGTATGTTACATGTATGGAGAGTAGACTTGTCTGCTAACAAAGTGCAATCGTAAAGATAGGCTATACTAGAGTATCTTCTCAATCCAGTGACAGATTCTATCCCTAAACTATTAACTCGGGAAATCTATTTCGCATACCTTATTTCTCACTTATTTACCACCTTTTTTCTGTTCTCTTCAGACGGGACCAAATTTATCTCTAATACCTATCTAAATTTACGACATAATGGGGGCTCGTCCGGAATTTAATCTTAAATCTGGAACAAGCACCACATAATGGTAGCTAGTCCGTAGGATTGATCTAAGTCTGAGTCTAGTAAATTGACTAACGTCTGATACTGTATCTTAGTATAACTCTAGATAGAGCGTGTTTGGTTGTCTCGTGAGTAAAGGAATAATAATAATAATTATCCCCTAGACTAACGATCTGTTATCGGGTTGCTGACCGCACATATTGGAAATTTGTACTTTCCACAGCATCTTAGAGTTACATACAGTTAGATTTTGAGGGTGATCGTTGTTGGAGATATGTTATGTAATAATTGTATACTACAAGACCGCTGGTACGCGTGATTGTCTAGCAATCACCAGGTTTTGTTCTTGAAGCAGCGGAGTGTGAGCTTAGCAAAGGGAGAGCATTCTGGCTATCGCCAAGTTAATTGCCTCCTCTTACTCTAGCTGACTTCAGGCGTGGACTAGTTGGTGGATTTATCTAAGAATTTTTTTTTCTCTTTAATTTTTAAACAAAATTTTTCTTTCCACCGTAGTAATAGTAGTTTTTCAGTTGTTAGCCTGATCCACCATTTTTATGGTTTGAGTCGTCTGTATTAGGAGCCTTGTTGCCAGTTAATAACAGTGATAGATTAGATAACTGATAACCGGGAGGAGGTAACGCAGCTAAATAAACAGAAATTTTTTCTTGGTATTCTCGTAATTGGTTAAGGATAGGTGTATCTCTGTTTCTTCTTCTTTCTCGGGTAAGTTACAGTCAGTAATTTGCCATGGCTGAGCGTGCAAAACTTAGAACAATGCTAAGAGAGGAAGCAAGGGAAACAGGATTACAAGGAAAAGAAGCGACAGATATGACGCGAAGAAGAAAGAAGCAAACGCCAGAGAAAAGGAAAGAGCAGACGAAGCTAGGGAGCAGAAGCAAATTGAGGCGGAAATGGAAATTCGCAGAGACATCGAACGAGAGAAGGAGATACAATATGAGGAAAAAGATAAGGAGAGACAACATGAGGAAAGAGAGAAAGAGAGACAGCACGAACTGGCGCTTAAGGCCCTAGAGGTCCAAAGTCGTGGTGCTGCGTCTTCCTCCAGCAATGGAGAGTCTCCACCTCAGTCATAGTTAACTGATCTTTGCAGCACTCAATCTCCTCAAATAGCAGCTATGTCTTTTGCCCTTGAAACCTTCCCAAGCCCCAATGAAAAAATTGACTTATCTAGAAAAATTTGAGAGAATGGCGACAGTGTATGGTTTCGAAAGTTCGCGATGGTGTTTGAAACTTTCCCAGGCTTTGAAAGGTAATGCATATGATGTGTATGTCAAACTGGGAAGCAGCCACCAAGACAACTACGACATGTTGAAGAAGGCTTTACTTGAGCGTTTCGAAATAAACGCTCGCAAATTTTTGCAACTGTTCAGAAACAGCAGAAAAGAAGGAACTGTGACATTTTAGCAGTTCTCTTCACGGCTAAAGGGATATTTGACGAAGTGCCTGGAGCTTCCAGAGCTCCCTTGCACGTTTGAAGGGCTACAAGAATTTGTTCTAACCGAACAAATAAAAAGCACTTTGTCAAGTGAAACCCATAGATTTCTGACTAAACAAGGCGCTGTAAAGCTAGAAGAAATTCTCAGTAAGTCCGAGCGTTACACACATGCGTTAGCCGAGCTCCCAAGCTCAAAACGCATACCGACAGATGAGCCTTCTCGGAAAATTAATCTAGAGCAGTCTTCCCATTCTTCTCACCACCAAAACCAAAGAGAAACTGTACCCCATAATCCTCCTCGTGAGAAATCGAAATTCTGTAAAAACAGGTACTCCACCAACAATCCTGATTAACCCAACCGTCCTACGTGGCACCGTAGCCAGAAAGAGCAAGACAAAAGGAAACCCCCTGCACAAGGGACATCTGATCATGGCAAGCACACCGGGACAAATCGAATCGGTTGCTTGCAAACAGACTCGCAACAGGGAATTATTGTTAGTGATTCTCAACATGAGGGTGAGAGACCTCCAACGCGAGGAACTGTTATTTTAAACGGGACTTCAACATATTGTCTGTTTGACACAGGTTTGTCTTTTGATTGTATTGTCACAAGACATTTGGTCAAATCTAGTCAAGACAGAAGAAACGGTCAAACTATGTGGAGTTTTGAAAGGTGATACACAGATATAACGCTTCCCATCGCACTGGTGGAGATACACTCTGATTTCGTCAGAGATGTTACCAACGCGACTATAATGGATGATCAGATCTACCCAGTCAGACTTGGTTGTAGATACGTGTTTATTGGGAGACCGAAAGAGCCGATTGTGGCAGCAGTAACCACAAGAGGGCAAACCAAGAAGGAACAGGAGCCTGAGCCTAACATGTTACCTAGAGAACTAAAACAGGCGCAACAAAAGGACCCTACCTTGGAGCTCTGCTTTAGAAACTGCCCATGGCCAAGGACCCCAGACACAACGGAGACATCTTTTCGAAAGATGGAGTATTGTATCGTAGAACGGGCAACCATGACCAGGGACATAATCAGCTCCTAGTACCGTCGCAGTACAGAGTTCCAATCTTAGAAATGGGACACTCTCTTCCCTTTATCGGACATATGAGACAAAACACCACTATTCAGCGAATATTTACTCACAATTGGTGGCCAGGAATGAACACTGCGAATGGTGCTTTGACTGACATTAACGTTTACAGTTTGTCTCAGCTGACATCTTAGAGTGGAACAAGTCTCTGTTCGATGGCGCATGGCTGACAACAAGAGGTACCGGTAAACATGTCTATTAGTGCATCTAGGGCGACCTGGCCGGTGGCGATCCTCCACACTTCCTGTGGCCTGAAATCTCTCCAAAATTCTTTGGATAGTAGAGTGTGACACTGCAAGCCGTCTAGCAACCTCACGGACAGATAAACCACTTTCAACCCACGCTATAGCCCTCATTCTTTGTAAGGTGTCAAGACTTCTTCTCGGTGGCATGGTTTTTGCAAGTGATGAAACTACCCTAAGTCTGCTGATTGTAAAACAAATTAAGAGTGAACTCTGTTCACGAAAAGTAGCCATTGCACGTGGAATGTCAATCAGCACGATTACTTCACCTGTTTGATTGTACGGAAGTTTGAAAAAACAGATTTAAAATGTGAATTTATGGTCAGCAAACCAAATTGCACGTGATCACCATGGTTGTCGGTGAGTTGTTTTTATGCTTAACGTACATAGAGGACTGTCAGAGGAAGATATTGCACCCATTTTTAGTAAAAACTTCCTTCATTTAATCATTCTATGCGCTTATATAAAAGTGTATTGAAAATAATAGGGTGACCCTTGACTTTTGACGAGTAGTATACAACGGATATGACCCAATTCACCAGCTTAATAGACACCAGCAGACCATCATTTTCCGCCAGAGAATTGACCACTAAAGATTACTAGGCCACTCTACTCTATTGCCTCAAGATATCTCACACGAATGAGTGTCCATGTGGAACCGGAATCCAGACCCCTGAACACCTCCAAAACTCCCCAACCCAGGATGACCCACGACCTCTGACCTGGCCAGAGGGTTCTGAGCTCAGGCAGAAGCTATAGGGCTGCTGCGCTGACCTGGAAAAGACTGTGGACTTCGTCCTGACGATAGGCCTGCATATTTAGCTTGACTACAAACTGAACGCAGAAGTAGAAGAGGGATAAAGAAGTATAAAAAAGAGGTAGGAGAAAAGAAATTAAATGAAAATTACTGTTGAAGACGTTCAGATTTCCGCGACACTAGGTCAAACTTCCAACAGCGCAACAGGGTTAACCTAGCTGACACTGTGAAAAGATATGCGTTACCAGAGCGACGCGCGCGACTGTAAATACCCGATATAGAGTACGTGCCAAATGACGTATTAAAACTTCAAGACATGGTTATCAGGTCGTTAAAAACAAACACAAACAGCGTTGATTGAAACTCGTGTATCATAGATCAGTTTGTGTTCACGGACCAAGTAGAACGACATACCCGCACCTGTGAACATACTTTCGTATTAATAACACTTTGCTTGTTACTTTTAATATAGTTTGATGTTAAAAAAAAAAAAAAGTTAATGCAAATTTTTCAACAGACGCAAACAATATCTGCTAGGTATTTTGCGACACAAATACGATCGATTCTTTCAATTTGGTCGTATGCAAAAGGTGCCTACAGATTTACGCGTTTAAAGTATTTGTTTGTCGTATAATGAGACACTTTACCTCAGAAATATATAATGTCTAATATAAAGCTTAAGCCGATCTCAGAGTTCAAATGCCTAGGAAGCACTTTTTTTTAGAAAATGGAAGACCTGACAGAGAAATTGAAACAAGATGTAAAAAAGCATGTGCGGTGACTTATCAACTGTCACCACTAGTCAAACATTATAATATCAGGATGGAAACTATATGACAACTGATAAATAGTAACTCTTTGGTATCATTGTCAAACACGGTCTCTGGTCAAAGGACATGAGAGGAAAAGTACATATTGTGAGATGCTTAAGAAAAGTCATTACTGTTACCTGGAGCGACAGAGTGAGAAAAGATGACAATAAAGTGGTTTGGTAATCTCATTAGAATGGGGCCAGAAAAGTTATCACTTTGTGTCTGCAACAGTAGAAAATCTAATTTCAGAGTACGGGGAAGACCAACAGGCAGATGGATAGACAACATCGCAGACATTGTACAACAACACGGATTTACCGCAGCCAATGCGACACACTTGGTTGAAGAACGCGAACATCAGCTCCCTATTGCTCTTCGTGGCACGAATAATGAAAGTAATGAATGCCTAATATTATACATTGTCTTAATCTGTAAGTAGAGTCTAGCTTGTCACGCTATAAATAGTAGCAGGTATTGCTTGACGTGCCATTCATTCATTGCACCTACGTTTTTATTGCGGCAAATATTCTGCGAAGAACGAAACGAAACGAATGTATTTCTCCATTTTTTTTTTCTTTGCGCTCGGACCGAAATCTGAGGTAGCGACGGAAGGTCTTCGGTACAGAGAGAGATCTTGTTTCCAAGCACCACTGATAGAAAAGTAGTTCGTAAAAACAATGAACAAAGCAAAGAAGAATACCAAAACTACTAATTTAGAAAAACGGTTGATTTTCTAGAAAGAAGAGAGAAATATGTGAAAAGGGATTCCATTAATTCACATTGATGCATATTGAGAATATGGCGTTAGGTCCATATTTTCTTTAACATCGGCACACTATGGGTGATGTGGTCAGCATCACGCCGGCCGCCTTAACCTTCCCAGAGTTGCTCTGGTACCTTCATGAGGCTGGGTCGACCTCGGAGCCATTGAGGTCTATAAAACCCTACCTCAAATGAGGATCGAACCAGTGCAATTACCACTGCGCTACCGCGAATCCCGAATATATGAAAAGGTAAGACAAAAAGGCAGGTAGATAAGTCGAGGCGAGGGCACTACTTGACAGATAGCTAGAAAACATGCAAGAAACTCCATATAGACCACAGAGATATTGTTTTACAGAAAAATATTACTTTCTTTAGATATGTTGTGAGAAGAAGAAAGTACATATTGTGACTACAGGAAAGACTGAAGGAAAGAAAGATAGAAGACGATAACTGTGACGAAACGGGGCGACCTCTATCGATTTTGGTTCTCTCCGGCAGTATCGGTACATTTGTGGTACTGATTTTTATTAGGTGCTGTCAATTATCGCACTTTTCTTTCTTTCTTTCTTTCTTTATTTGTCTGCTAATTAGCAGATATGGGATTTTATCAAATCACCCTGTAGGTGATAACTATCACAGTTGTGACACTCCTTGCAGATATGTCACCGGTTTGTTACCTGGTCATCTCAGCCTACGAAGAGCTGAGATAAGATAGTCGCCGGCGCGTTTAGATTGAACCACTGATAAGACGGCATTACCGTCTGTGTGACACGGGTGGGCAGACAAATGTGATGTAATTGCTTCCAGTTCTTGGTTAAAAAAGTAATCATGGATTTATTACATTTTAGACAATGTGAGTCTACATATGTGTGTGTGAGAGTGTATACAAGGCATCAGATGTCCACATATGGTAATACGTGACCTTTGCAGGCACGCACACTATTTCACGTGGGACTATTTTGAAATATCACTGCCTATCCTGCAGGATTTGAAATGATTTGATCTTTCTGATTAGATTCAAAACATCAATGGAGGAAATATAGGCTGACAATTTCACAGTTTTATTTCTCTGTGATTTGCACGCCAGCCAAGACACCAGACCTTCGCCAGAGTGAAGAACTAGATTCTTAATTCCTAATTGTTATCCGGACCTTTTATTGGAGAACCAGATAAGACTTATAAAGCACAGGAAACCTCTTTCAAATTTTAATAAGGAACAACCGGGACTAGAAAAGTGAAGACACACGGAGTCAGAAGGGGCAATCTATTGTAAAATTAAAAGAAATCCTAGACACGTATAAGAGAAGATTCGTCTCTTTTATTCATCTGTGAGACAAGTCTGTAGCAAGGATTGGCTTATTGGTGGTCCCAGCAGAACGTACTATTTCTGGAACAAGACGGGATCAGTGGCCTACGCTTTAAGACAAAGAACACTGTGTATAATTTCTTTGAAGTTTCTGGGAGACGAGCTACACCCTACAACCTTGACCAGAGACGAGTGATCAGTGTGAAAAGACAGAACCGTCATTGGCAGCTAAGTTCAAATATATCCTGCCATCTGAACTTTCTTACCCTTTTTGCAATCCCCAAATACGAGGATGATAGCTTTTCTTTATCCATAACTATTCAAATTATTTTCAAACTGTTATAACTAAAGTGATTATTAAATTTTGTTATTTGTAGTGTTACAAAATTAACTTCGATTTGATTATTTTAAAGTTACTGCATGTTTGTCTCAGTCAATTAATACACACATTCTAAACAGAGCTATACTTGAATAAGAGAATTCCACTGAGTAAATCAGTAGTAGGGGCTTAACGAGCTGATAAATAAGAGCTTAAATTCTTCACAAAAGTGGTCGGCATGTTACAGAATTAACGTGCTTAGCGACAGCCTGCATTGTTTTCGCTTACCTGAATTTCTTGTGAAGACTCCCATGTGATAGAAGCTTTACTACTCTTCTATCTACATTTCTGCCAATGTAGTGAATTTCTAATACAATAGCTAAATTAATGTGACAGGGGCTAGGTGTACCTCACACCCAAGACCTGTGCACTAAGAAAATTTATAAAGGATCGTTTGAAAGGGGTTGCAATTATTGGTTGCTTGCAACCCTCTCAGCAGCAGACTTAACAATTCAAGCAACCCAAAGCCTTATGCAGATCAACATTTAATTCTACCGAACAGAACCGAACACCAAACAAACAATCAAACAAACACCCAGTCAGTGTTCATAGACTGTCTGAAAAACAATAAATAAAACTATGTCTAAGTGAACATCAATAGCATGGATAATAACACTTACCATACAGAAAACATGCGCCCACCTGATACCCTCAACTATCTCACACACTCATGCGTGTCGTCCAATGGGACCAGTATGGTGTTGTGCATGAGGCTGGCAATCGCACCGGGTAACATAGGTTGCTACCGAAACCACTACTGCAAGAGCATCTGAATGCTTCATGCTGAGACAAACCACACCGGTGGCCCCATGCTCCCTCAGGAGCGGAGAAGATAAATATACATCTCCAAGTATGCCCACGTGCTCTCACAAACCATGTTCACATAACAATAATAATCAACTGGACATAAAATAATATTCTTCAATACATGTACACCAAATAATCTCAATAATGAGAATTAACTACTACCTCTCAACCGACCCACATCAATACTCGTCCCTGCACTCTGAACATGTCGTAAGTGACGACTGGTGCGCCTGGCCACAAGCGTGTCATATTTGACCACACATGAAACACATTATTACAGAAACAACCACTGTAATAGCATAAAAATGCTTCTGTTGACTTGTGGTGGACACCGGCCGCATTTGGTGTTTCCATGCTCCCCCAGGAGCAAACAGAGAAACACCTGTCTCAACTTGCCTTACGCAACCAAGGAGTCGCTCTCATCTCACCAGAAATCTAAATGACTATTCTCCCTTCAAAGTAACCACTAAAGATAAACAGTAGAATAATCAATCATCGTGAAATACGCTCAATACTTTTACATTAAAGAAATAACATATAATTATTCTCGACTTAAACCAAACTGGAACTAAATACACAGCGTGTCACCTGGCGTAACATTTACCACGCGGTGCGTGTTATTCCGACTCGCTGGCGTCGCTTTTTATCACCACGAGGCTGCTATCTTGCTATCGTTAATCTTATCTAAATTCCAGTGAAATAGCCTCACACTATATCTGCCTTTCTGAAGAATGAAATAATCGCTCTTAAACTTTCACATCTATCTATCTACCTATTTATCTCTTTAAACATTAAAATAGCCACATCGATATAATTCAGAATTATATAAAACTAATTCTAATTTAAATTAACTCACGTGCTCAAGGCATTTACAGCTTGGCTCTGTGTGTCTAACTTCGTCTGTTCTCTCTGGGCGGCTGTGGCAACATAGGCCCGCTTGCCGGCCGCTTTCTCTTTTATAAGCCCTAGCCTAATCACTCAAGTTACTGCGCGCTACGCGTATTAATCTGCGCCACACAGATAACACACGCGATTATTGCTCCAGAATGCATGAAAACACAGATTTACACAACTAGAGCAAAAACACAACTAATATGTAGGCTTTATTGTGGCCTTGTAATAAATTTTCTTGAAGATAACGTGATGAAAAGGCACTAAACCACAGAGGCAATATGACTGACCAGATGGGGCCAGCGCCGAGAACGACAGACCTCAAGATGGCGCTGTCACATTAATATATAACAATATAGGGCATAAAGGCAAAATCTCTCTCATCTCTCAGCCCGTAACCCGTCATGGGTCGTAGGGGTGCCATGGTGGAAGCATCAGCAGACAGGGTCCTCCACTGCTCTCTATCCTCAGCAATGCGTACAAGTGTGGAAAAACCGTGTCCTGCCCATTCTTTGATGTTATCAGCCCAGGATTTTCTCTGCCTTCCTCTTCTCCGTTTACCTTCGACTGTTCCCTGAAGGATCGTTTTCGAAAGGGAGTCATGACGACTTACATGCCCAAACCAGGCAAGCTTTCGACGTTTCACTATTGACAAAAGTGGTTCTTGGTGGCCTGCATAGGTGTTTATCTTCTCTCTAACATAGACATTTGTTTTGTGCTCTTTATAGCAAATGCGCAAAATTCTTCTATAACATTTATGCTCGAAAGCCTGAATCCTTCGCTCCGTATCTGCAGTGAGTGTCCAGCCCTCACACCCATACAAGAGAATAGATAATACAAGTGATTTGTATAATTTGATCTTCACAGGAAAACTGATGTTACTTTTCCAGATCACATTCAACCTTGTCATGGCAGCTGAGGCCATCTCAAGTCTTGTCTTGATTTCTTTAATTGATCTTCCATCACTACATATAGTGGACCCGAGATATTTAAAGGTGTTAACTTCTTCTAACGTTTGCCCATTTAACGTAATGTTGGTCGGAACATGTTTCTTATGGCTATTCACCAATATCTTGCTTTTTTCTATATTAATTTCCATCCCATACGTTCTTGTTACTTTCTCCAGTCTAGAGGTAAGGTCTTGAAGTTCTGATTCTGATCCAGCTATCAGATCAATATCATCAGCAAAACGTAGGTTGCACAGAGGTCGGCCTCCAATCGATATGGTTGATTTATAATCGTAGAGAGCCTCTTGCATAATATGTTCTATATATATATTAAAGAGCACTGGTGACAGGATACATCCTTGGCGAACTCCTACAGTTGTTTTGAAAAATTCTCCAATGTCGTTGCTTACAAAAACAGCACTGCTTGCGTCCTTGTATAGTGCTTCAATGATATCTATGATGTTGGTATCAAAATTAAATTTTCTCATTACTTGCCATAAGCCTTCATGCCAGACTCGATCGAAGGCTTTTGTGAAATCGATGAAGTTATGGTATAAATCGTGTTGATGTTGGAGATGTTTTTCGATAAGTAATCTAATATTGAAGATTTGTTCTGAGGTACTTCTTTTTAGTCTAAAGCCAGCCTGTTCCTCTGACAAGATTTCTTCTGATTTCTGTTTTATTCTGTTCAAAAGTATCCTTAACATTACCTTACTTGGATGACTAATAAGGCTAATGGTTCTGTAGTTCTTGCACATTTTTAGATTTCCTTTCTTTGGAAGCGGTATTACTAATGACTGCGTCCATTCTTTTGGCCATTTTTTTGTACTCCATATCTTCTGGCAAATTGTTGTCATGATTTTTACTATATCTGGTCCTCCATATTTCAAGAGCTCTGCTGGTATATTATCCACACCCGGTGACTTCCCTCCTTTCATCGAACATATAGCCTCTTCCACTTCTTCCCGTAATATTGCTGCATTTCCGAGTTCCCTGTTTTCGCACTTAATGTTGTTTAATATGCCTAAGTCAGTGTCAAGTTTACAGTTATATAATTCTTTACAATATTCTGTCCACCTTCTCATTACAGCTGTTTTTTCATTGAGCAGAGCCCCATTGCTATCTTCTATGACAGTTACCCTGGGCTGTTGAGGTTTTGATAGTTTTCTTAATGTGTCAAAAGCTGCCTTGCTGTTACCTTTTATTAGCCCCGTATTAATGGACTCACATTGATCAGCTACCCATTTTTCTTTGGCCTGTTTCATTTTCTTCCTAATATTTTTGTTCCCCATACTGTATTGCCATGCTGCTTCAGGAACCTCTTTCTTAACCTTTTTCATTTCCCGCCGTGTATCACATAACTTTAGAATGTCATCTGTAACCCATGGTTTGTTTATTTTCTTTCTTTTACCAAGTATTTCTGTTGCTGATTCAATGAGCACGTCTTTCATGTTCTCTGTGATTGAGTTGATATCATCCTCCAAAAAGTTGAGAGCTGCGAATTTTCCTCCAACAGTTGCCTCAAAGATTCCCGCGATTTCTGGATCTTTCAGTTTGTCTAAATTGAATCTTAACTGAGAACATCTGTTTTGATTATAGTTCTTTTTAAGTTTAAGCTTGAGCGTCATCAATACCATGTCGTGATCACTACCAATGTCGGCGCCAGGAAAAGGCAAAATAAGAAAGTATAAAAGAATTTTCTGCTAGAACTGTTGGTATCGCCTACGCCTTCAGATTATTTGCTAACGAATAGCCGAACAAAACGGTACCCAAACTTTTCAAATTCGTCCTTGACATAATCACTTTTCCTAGTTCTAAGAAATATGTGCTTAAAATGCATTGTGAAACGAGGAGGGGCAAGGCTCG
This sequence comes from Oreohelix idahoensis, assembly GCA_024509875.1. NCBI lineage: Eukaryota > Metazoa > Mollusca > Gastropoda > Stylommatophora > Oreohelicidae > Oreohelix > Oreohelix idahoensis. The sequence goes on from JAMPIV010018127.1 coordinate 195,840, forward strand.
ATAACACGCAAAGCACGTCTCAATTGGTTCTAAGTCTACAACCAACTTGCACGCTTTGCCTTAGGGGTTCCCCCAAAATACGATGAAAAAGTTAGAACATGTAGACGACACGTGTCATTAAAACGACTTTAGCTCTTATTAGGAATGACGAAATTATATCGTAAGTACAGAAGACATCCCCTAGTATGGAAGTGAACGGTGGTAACAGCAAATACACGACTATCATAGAAAAATAAATATTTTGAACGAAGCCACTTAGCCCCATTAAACTTATATATTCGGGTACCTTAGGACTTGCTGACAAAGAATATGTTATGTGTTTCGCAAATAGTCCATTAATTAACAAATTATAGCCAAAATACTACAGTGGAGTTGACTGACAGCACAAGATCATATCTGCTTAATTTTTTTAATGGCATGTTTGGAAAACACTGCTTTGGGGGAAATGAGGCCAACAAGTTAGATACGATTTGATTGGCTGTAGTAAAATGTAAGGCAAAACTGTTGCGTGCATATTTTGACGCACATATTACAAAAATCGATATGGCTATTTAATATGGAAAAGATATAGACATTCATTCATTTGTGTATGAAAATGCTGTCTATGGTAAAGCGAGATAACTCATGATTGATTTACACTTTTGATCATAGGAGTAATCGTTCTTGATATTGATTCGGCGCATGGATATGACACCCATGTCCGTACTTATTTGTTAGGGCCAGAAGATATATTAATTTGCTTATTATGTTTATGGCCTGAATTCATATGTATTACATATTATTAGTACAAGTAGAATCAGTCCTATATTGTATATTTTTGATGGGTAGGCAGGACTATATTCTGTTATGCCGCTCTAGCGGAAGTAGGAGTTGTCTTGACAAGTCGTGATGAGTTCCGAGGTACTGTTTACAATGGCGGTTACGCATTTTTTCAGGGCTGGTAGATTCTTCAATAAAAACGATTCATGAAGTGGTTTTCTTCTGTAGGAGATTGTGTCTTTACTAGAGCTTGTGTTAGAGACTCTCCTAATGTACGGTACCATATATGATTCGGACTCCAGGTAATTCCAGACCCTATTTTTGATGATCTCATGTCGGTTAGACCTAGCTGGACTTTTGTGCTTCACAACGCTAGGGTCTCGTTTGTATCGACGAAGATGACAGGCTTCCATATAGCAGTTATGTCTACGTAAAGTAACTGGATTACTGTAGAAACTGTTTGGAGGATCTTTAAGAAATTATTCTTATATATTTCAAATTAACTTTGGCTTAGATATACCCTCCTGTGAGTGAGCGACAACTCAGGAAGGCGGCCATGTTACATTCCTGTCATCGTATTTTTGAATCACTGTCCAAAGAACGGGGCATGTATCTTACTATTCGGACAGTGGCAAGGAGATCTCAATGTTGATAGAAACCCCTTCCATGGTTTCATATATGATATAAACTGTGAACATAAAGCAACTTTAGTTACTTACCGATCCGCCTTCACTGACGCGTTTAGTCAGATAGGGGATGCGGCCATTATGTATCATGACATCGGAAGCTATTGATGTACTACCCATTATTTATGAACGTGTCATGACTTGTGATCTGCTATGTATGCCTGCAAATTGATGTGTCAAACTGTACCCATGATTTACTCGTGATGTCCCAGTGTGTGCGTCTAAATAAACTGTGTAAACAAAGATTCCAGCAGTCTGCATTGGTGCCTTGTAGACACAAGTGTATGAGTGATTAGATTGGTCAGAACACGAACAGTACACCATTCGCGTTAATCACACTCTACACTTCTACTCCATATCTACACCATCCTGCGTCGGTTGAATTGACCAAGTTTAGGGCCTGCTTCCCCTGGAGCCTTAGAGGGAAACTACTGCTTACAGCTGCCTTTGCCTTCCCTAACTCAGGACTAGGGTGAGTTACCCATTTACAGCTGGGTAGACTGGAGCATGCCTGATCTCCACAACTCTGTACACTACAATGGACATATACAGTAGTGACACCACAAACAACATGTTACAGTGATTGATAGTGGAGCTTTACAGAACAATATACACAGCACTTTACAGTGTGAGAGAACTTTACAAAAACATTATTGGGTGACCTGGAAATACAAATATTGTTGTTAATGGAAACGTATAGGATGGATAGTTTTTTTTTTTTTTCAAAGGCTCATGTAAACATGGCCTGATTAGTTAGAACGTTAGATATGGTCAAGTAGAAGCGTCGGTTCACTGCCATTTTTGAAAATAAACTCTGTGAAAATCAAGTACGTTGAGAACAGGCTAAGAATTTTCTAATAAAGGAAAAGCCTGGACAAAGGCAGATCGAAAATGTGCAAGATTCTATTGCCTAGTCATCGTTTTACTTGTGTTATTTCCTTACATCTGTGGTAAGATTGATTTTCTTAATATTTTATTTAAAATAAAATTTGAATGTGAGATACTAACATACGATTATAAGTAAGTGAGTCTATGGCAGACTCAAAACAGAGTCTAGTGATAGATCCAGCATATGAAAGACTATCAGAGAGGTGTAGACCAACTAAATTATATAGGATTATCATCAGGAGCATAATGCCTATCCTATGGTATGGACAACAGATTATTGCTGGAATTGCAGAGGCGTTGTAACTATTAGGGGAGAGGAGTACTGATATACCTGGTCACATCAAAAGAAACTGGTGAAAGGGATTGTCGTAAAGAGCTGATCTTGCATGTTTGTTTGTAATGTGCCTGACCTGGTTGTTGAGTATTAGTGTAGGCTGTTGATTACTGTGGCGAGAGGTTTTATTTTGGCTCTAAGATCAGTATAGTACTGACAATTACAGAAATAGAATTTCTGCAGAAAATGGTGAAGTCCCAGTGTCTGAGAGAACTAATGGTATCACAACTTAGTTACGGCTGTGAATGATCTGATCTCGAAACAATAGTAGAGAGGAGACCGACATAAAGTGCCACCTCCGCTGTGTAACTAACTGTGATATTCAACAAAACCAGGAAACATATTTTACTTAACAATGATAAAATTGACAAGTCGTTCAAATACAATTTCCTATGTATTTATTTAGTATATACACTATCTACTCTTGTGCTGAAGGGTGAATGTTGAAAAAATTGGAATGTAATGGAATTGTAAGTTTACATGTGATTTACAAATATTTATATATATATATATATATATATGTAAATAAATATTACAACAAGTTTTCCAATTATAGGAACAAAAATTATATCAGCTGTGCTGTTAATTAAGGATATAACACTTATCAGCTATGTTGTTATTTTTGTCTCTTGCTATGCTAATTTCACTTTCTCATCACTGACAGTTTCTATGCTCACAATGCTGACAGAAATGGTACTAATGTGTACTCATCTCTCTTAAACAGTTCTGTTCTCCGTAGTTTGCTTCACACAACTCCTGCTGAGGTTCGTTACTTTAGCCCACCCAAGACTGAGGGGGACCAAAGATGTAGAGTCTGGTCAACCTCTATGCTCCTGCGGGGTTCCAGGCAGCGGGATTGACTCGAACATACGACCTCAGTTTTTAGGACACAAATGAACCTGTAACAAAGCAAAAATAGGGGCTAATTTCTGTCCTCAAGCCCACCTATTTCTAGTGTGAGTTAAATGAGCGTGTCTCAGATGTATGCATGTAGGATGAATGACAACAAGGCTCAGTATGATTTAGCAATAGCGAGACAAGACATGTGTCTACTTGCAAAGCATTCTTTCTGATAAACTAATGCATGGATACATTCAATAATATAGATTCAATACATGAATACATTTAATACATTAATACATCCCATAATATAAATCAATACATGAATAAATCCAATAATATGTACACCTAGGTGTGATACAACAATGTCCTTCCCCCTATACTATACCACGTCCTCTCTGTCAAGTGCTATACTAGCTGGTAACATATATCCTAACAATATTGTTATGTTCTTATGATAGGAGTATATGAGACGAGGACTGTTTGGTGATATATCAGGTGGGAGTTATAGGAGACAATAGATTGGAGTTAGATGCGACAATAGATGGAGTCCTGACAAGGACTGTTTTGGTTATATTGCAGTTGGTCTTATCTGAGACAATAGATTGAAGTTATAGACTGACAATAGATTGAGTCCTAACAAGGACTGTTATGGTTATATTTGCAGTCGGAGTTAGATGAGACAATAGATTGAGTCCTAACAAGGACTGTTTTGGTTATATTTGCAGTTGGTTTTATCTGAGACAATAGAATGAAGTTATAGAAGACAATAGGTTGAGTCCTAACAAGGACTGTTTTGGTTATATTTGCAGTTGGTCTGAGATAATAGATTGAAGTCGTGTGAGACAATAGATTGAGTTATAGGAGACAATAGATTGAGGTATGAGCCCTATTAGTCTTTGTCTATATCAATCATATACATTCATAGTGAACCCAAAATATATTAAATATATACAGGTGTAGGTAGTATAATGACACACAACAAATACCAACATTATATACCTGCTGAAGGCCTATTTTTCTAAAGGTTATCGCAAATATATTTACCCTCCTAAGATTTTAAACTGGCCAGGTTTTGATGCGACTTTGTGAAGTAGGTTGCTGGTCGATGCCCTCAGGTAAGCACTAAATCAAAGTGACAGGTTCTTCCTCTTCAGTCAGTATCTCTGGCGTCAAGTTCGGGGTTGCGTGGTTAGCATAAAATCCACCCGATTATCATCATCATCTCATCCCGTAACCCGTCATGGGTCGTAGGGGTGCCATGGTGGAAGCATCAGCAGACAGGGTCCTCCACTGCTCTCTATCCTCAGCAATGCGTACAAGTGTGGAAAAACCGTGTCCTGCCCATTCTTTGATGTTATCAGCCCAGGATTTTCTCTGCCTTCCTCTTCTCCGTTTACCTTCGACTGTTCCCTGAAGGATCGTTTTCGAAAGAGAGTCATGACGAGTTACATGCCCAAACCAGGCAAGCTTTCGACGTTTCACTATTGACAAAAGTGGTTCTTGGTGGCCTGCATAGGTGTTTATCTTCTCTCTAACATAGACATTTGTTTTGTGCTCTTTATAGCAAATGCGCAGAATTCTTCTATAACATTTATGCTCGAAAGCCTGAATCCTTCGCTCCGTATCTGCAGTGAGTGTCCAGCCCTCACACCCATACAAGAGAATAGATAATACAAGTGATTTGTATAATTTGATCTTCACAGGAAAACTGATGTTACTTTTCCAGATCATATTCAACCTTGTCATGGCAGCTGAGGCCATCTCAAGTCTTGTCTTGATTTCTTTACTTGATCTTCCATCACTACATATAGTGGACCCGAGATATTTAAAGGTGCTAACTTCTTCTAACGATTGCCCATTTAACGTAATGTTGGTCGGAACATGTTTCTTATGGCTATTCACCAATATCTTGCTTTTTTCTATATTAATTTCCATCCCATATGTTCTTGTTACTTTCTCCAGTCTAGAGGTAAGGTCTTGAAGTTCTGATTCTGATCCAGCTATCAGATCAATATCATCAGCAAAACGTAGGTTGCACAGAGGTCGGCCTCCAATCGATATGGTTGATTTATAATCGTAGAGAGCCTCCTGCATAATATGTTCTAGATATATATTAAAGAGCACTGGTGACAGAATACATCCTTGGCGAACTCCTACAGTGAACCCAAAATATATTAACTCTTAGAGGCCGAAAAGACGCTGGGAGCGTACATCCGCAATACCCATAGAAGCCGAAACAACGATGGGAACGTCACTTTTGTGTTCTGTGAAATGTGTTCCGTATTTTAGTAATTTGGTATTTTAACATAACGGAAGTTACTATTTTTTTATTCAGAAGAGCGCTATCTTTGAGTTGTGATTCGGAAACACGCTTGTTCTAGCTAATTTCACTGTGAAAAAACGGTAAATCTGTCAGCTTTCGATCGCCGATTATTGTTGTTTATACAGACAATGTCTAGCGAACCAACCACATCATGTTTATCAAAACGTAAGTCTTTTTTATCTGTAGAAAAAGCTAGGGAACTGTGTATCTTTGACGAATTTAGCGATAATGATGATTTTGAAAGTCAAAATGATGATTTCGAATTAGAACTTAACGAAGAAGCTAGTTCTAATGAGGAGGGGGCGTGGTCACAGCCAGGCCCTAGTGCTACAAAACGACAAAAAGTTTTGACCAAATCATCGACAAAAAGGGGGAAAAGCATTAGTACCAAGGAGCAACAAGGGGCAATTAGTAATGAATGGATTTCAGTACCAAACATCAGTATTACAGAGACCCAAAACGCATTCAGATTTCTTCCCAAATATGGTCGTAAACCAGGAGTACACGATGACTTAGGTCTTAGTGAGGCATCAACTCCTTTTGACTGCTATAGGACATTGTTTACTGATGACATTGCAAATTCAATAGTACATTCTGTAAATGAGTATGCAAATCTTAAAGTTCTTAAAAATAATCCATCCCTAAAAAGATCTAGATTTTCCAGCTGGACAGCACCATCAAACTATGAGTTGTTAAAATTTATGGCTACAATAAATGCTATGGGCATTGATCCCAGACCTTCTATTAGAGACTATTATTCATCAGAAACTGATTGCCTTTATGCTCCATTTTATCACAAAAACTTTGAAAGAGATAGATTTTTGTCTATCTATCAAACAATGTTGCATGTGGGACAGCCTGATGCTGAGGGAAAAAGTAAAGTGGAGCCATTCATCAACTCTTTGATTGAAAATTTCAATAATGCCTTTACGCCCTTTGAAAATGTTTCGGTTGATGAAATGATTGTAGGATTTAAAGGGAGATGGAAATACAAGCAATTTAATGCAACTAAGCCTAGTAAGTATCATATAAAGAGTTTTGGTCTTGTTGACAGTACCACTGGGTATGTTTTATCCCTGCTTACGTATTATGGAGCGAATACCTCATATGATCCAAGCACAGACACCAATAGTGGGATGGCAATAAAAGTCTTTGGAACTCTATTACAGCAAATTGGAACTGGTTATCATATATTTGCAGACAGGTTCTACACCACCAGGGCACTCATTGACTATTTGCTTCAGCAAAAGCAATACTATACTGGCACCCTCCAGTCAAACCGAATTGGCTTTCCATTAGAAATAAAAGCACTTTCCATACCACACATGGAACGGAAATGCTGGCAAACTAAAGATTCATCTTTGCTTTGTATTGGATGGAGGGATAAGAAAGCAAAAAAGCCAGTAATCATTGTTTCCACCAAAACAAATACAGGAATGACTACCACGACAAAACCAAAGCCAATAACAGTCCATGACTATAATCAGAGCATGAATGGATGCGACCGTGCTGATCAAATGCTTGGGTATTATGGCATTCACAAACGATGCAGCAACAAGTGGTGGAAAAAAATATTCTACTGGATAATGGAAATTACTTGTACCAATGCTTTCATCCTCTATAGGCTCACAGGCAGTAGAAAAATGACATTAAAACAGTTCAAAATATCTCTGATTGATGCTTTGCTTCAGTGGGCCGCAGATCTAATGCCCGAGCCACAGAAGAGTATCAAGACAACCCCGGGAAGACCAAGGACAGCCAACCCAATTCAGAGGCTTGAAGGAGCTAAGCATATGATAGCTTACACAGAAAAAGACAGAAGATGTAGAGTCTGCAGCAAACCAGATTCTCCAAAAAGAACAAATTTTATTTGCGAGGGTTGCGATGATTATCCTCACCTCCACCCAAAACACTGCTTCAAGATATGGCATACGCAAGCCACCATTGACTAAAATGTAAATATCCTTTCAGATAAAATTGTGTACATATTGTTTATGCATAATAATGTAAGTACAATACAATATATGATTTACTTTGAATATGACCTTTTTGTTTCCAAATTTTAATAATGATAGTACGGTCCGCTGGAGAGTCTCTTAAACATTAACAAAACATCACAGAAAGCTGAAACTTGTAATTAATATTCATATATGGATTAGTGTTATTTAAAAAAAACCATGGAGCACTTTGGATAATATTTCAGTCTTTATGCATCTGTTGGTGGGTACATTTTTCATTCACTAAAATGAATTAAAAAAAAAATTGTTTACATTATTACTGATAATTAAATATAATATGAAGAATAGCACTTAAAAGCCCCAATATTATAATTCTAAATATATTTATCTTTACTGTGAAACATAATTTGTGTGTCTTTTGTTGTGTAATATCAACACAATATATGATTTAATTTAAAAGTTCACGCGGCCTTGAATATCTTCTTTTTTATTTTAATGATGATGGTACGGTCTGCTGGATGGTCTGTACAAATTTAACAAAATATCACAGAAAGCTGACACTTGTAAATAATATTCATATATGGATTAGTGTTATTCTAAAATATGCTGGAGCACTCTGGATAATGTTTCAGTTTTTATGCATGGGTTGGTGAGTACATTTTTCATTAACTAAAATGAGTTTTTATTAAAAAGTAGTCTATAAAATATGTAGAATATCACTAACATCCTTCATATTCTAATTCTAGACTCATTTATCTTTACTGTGATGTATAATATGTGTGTCTTTGTTGTATAAAAACAATACAATATATGATTTAATTTAAAAGCTTCACGCGGCCTATAATGTCCTATTTCTTTCCAAATGTCTATAATGTTTTTATGGTTCGCTGGATGATCTGTAAAACATTAACAAAATATCACAGAAAGCTGACACTTGTAAGTAATATTCATGTATGGATTAGTGATATTTTAAAAGACCCTAGAGCACTCTGGATAATATTTCAGTCTATTGCATGGGTTGGTAAATACATTTTTGATAGACTAAAATTATTTTTTTCTTGAAAGTTTTCTATATTATTACTCATAACTGATTACTATAAGTAGAATATCACTAAAAGTCCTTCATATACTAACTCTACATTCATTTATCTTTACTGTGATGTATAATATGTGTGTCTTTGTTGTATAACAACAATACAATGTATGATTTAATTTAACAGCTTCACGCGGCCTCTAATGTCCTTTTTCTTTCCAAATGTCTATAATGTTTATATGGTTCGCTGGATGGTCTGTAAAACATTAACTAGATATCACAGGGAGCAGACACTTGTAAATAATATTCATATATGGATTAGTGATATTTTAAAAGACCCTAGAGAACTCTGGATAATATTTCAGTCTATTGCATGGGTTGGTAAATACATTTTTAATAGACTAAAATTATTTTTTTCTTGAAAGTGGTCTATATTATTACTCATCACTGATTACTATATGTGGAATTTCACTAACAGTCCTTCATATTCTAACTCTACATTCATTTATCTTTACTGTGATGTATAATATGTGTGTATTTGTTGTATAATAACAATACAATGTATGATTTAATTTAAAAGCTTCACGCGGCCTCTAATGTCCTTTTTCTTTCCAAATGTCTATAATGTTTATATGGTTCACTGGATGGTCTGTAAAACATAAACAAAATATCACAGGAAGCTGACACTTGTAAATAATATTCATATATGGATTAGTGATATTTTAAAAGATGCTGGAGCTCTCTGGATAATATTTCAGTGTTTATGCATGGGTTGGTGAGTACATTTTTCATTCACTAAAATGAGTCTTTTCTTGAAAGTGGTCTATATTATGACTCATAACTGAATACTTATGTAGAATATCACTAAAAGTCCTTCATATTCTAACTCTACATTCATTTATCTTTACTGTGATGTTTAATATGTGTGTCTTTGTTGTATAATAACAATACAATGTATGATTTAATTTAAAAGCTTCACGCGGCCTCTAATGTCCTTTTTCTTTCCAAATGTCTATAATGTTTATATGGTTCACTGGATGGTCTGTAAAACATAAACAAAATATCACAGGAAGCTGACACTTGTAAATAATATTCATATATGGATTAGTGATATTTTAAAAGATGCTGGAGCTCTCTGGATAATATTTCAGTCTATTGCATGGGTTGGTAAATACATTTTTAATAGACTAAAATTTTTTTTTTCTTGAAAGTGGTCTATATTATTACTCATCACTGATTACTATATGTGGAATTTCACTAAAAGTCCTTCATATTCTAACTCTACATTCATTTATCTTTACTGTGATGTATAATATGTGTGTCTTTGTTGTATAATAACAATACAATGTATGATTTAATTTAAAAGCTTCACGCGGCCTCTAATGTCCTTTTTCTTTCCAAATGTTTATATGGTTCGCTGGATGGTCTGTAAAACATTAACTAAATATCACAGGAAGCTGATACTTGTAAATAATATTTATATATGGATTAGTGATATTTTAAAAGATGCTGGAGCTCTCTGGATAATATTTCAGTGTTTATGCATGGGTTGGTGAGTACATTTTTCATTCACTAAAATGAGTCTTTTCTTGAAAGTGGTCTATATTATGACTCATAACTGAATACTATATGTAGAATATCACTAAAAGTCCTTCATATTCTAATTCTACATTCATTTATCTTTACTGTGATGTATAATATGTGTGTCTTTGTTGTGTAATAACTCAGAAACTTTAGAATTTATAAAGGTACTGCTTTAAGGTAAAAAATAATTCTGGCAAAACTGATGAAAAAATTCCGGCCTGCAAGAGTTAAATATATATAGGTGTAGGTAGTATAATGACACACAACAAATACCAACATTATATACCTGCTGAAGGCCTATTTTTCTAAAGGTAATCGCAAATATATTTACCCTCCTAAGATTTTAAACTGGCCAGGTTTTGATGCGACTTAGTGAAGTAGGTTGCAGGTCGATGCCCTCAGGTAAGCACTAAATCAAAGTGACAGGTTTTTTTTTTTTTTTTTATTAATGTGTTTGCTACTTCATTTTGTAGCACGCCCCTTTCAACCATCTACCATGTACATGGATTTGTTGGTTATATCAGGACGTGTTTCTTTTATTGTAATATGTTTTTGTTTGTATTTGTTTTATATTATATTATCTCTAGTCGGTATTTTTCCTTTTGTAGTTATAGTTCAACATGGTTTTTAAAAAAAATTCCAATATATGCTATTTTCTAAGTTAGTATGTTTTTGATTTTTACTGGATGGTTTATTTGGTTAATCTGTATGTTTCTGGGGCGAGTTTGGACTACTGGTTCAATTCCTTATTTGATTTTTATATGTTAGCTTTAGTTTTTGTAATATAGTGTTTTATTAACTTTTGCATTTCTGAAGGGCTCTTTGTGCCTATGAGATTTTCTACACTCATTTCTACCTTGTGGTTACTACAGTATGTCTTAATGTTTTGCCTCTGTTGGTCATATTTTTTGCAGTCCACTAGAAAGTGCCTAATTGTGTTTGGTTCTTGACACTCTTCACATGTGGGTTCCTCTATCATGAAATATCCAGTTCCCAGCTTGAGTCTCAGCAATTTTTTATTAATTGGTATTTTTAGTTCATCTTTTATTTGACATTTTTTGCTTGGTTTTTTAAGGATTTTATATGAGTGTCTTGCTTTTTTACTTAGGTCCCATGCTGTTATCCATTCTTTAGTTATTTTTTGAGCAATTAAGCTCTTAATTTCAAACTTCCCTAAGCCTACTTCAATTTGGTTATGGCTAGTTCTCCCCCCTTTGGCTTCTTTGTCTGCTAGCTCATTTCCTGCTATCCCCACATGTGATGGTATCCATGTTAGTGTTGCACTGCATCCTATATTTTGTAGATATGTATTAACCTGTAGTATTTCCTCTATAATGTCTGGCCTGCTGCCTTCTGTTCTGTTTCTGATTGCTAGTACTGATGATAGGGAATCTGTGAGAATGGTTACTTTTTTTGGTGGATTTTCTGCAGCTATTTCTAAAGCTTTTAGGATTGCCACTAATTCTGCTGTAAAGATAGATGTATTACTTGTTACTTTGTATCTTTTATAAATTTTTAATTTTGGTATTGCTATTCCTGCTCCTAATTGTCCTTCTTCATCTTTGGACCCATCTGTATATATAGTTAGGCTATTATTTGTATACCGTTCTATGTACTCTAGTGTTTTACTTTTTGCTGAGATTATGTCGTTAGATTTATTTATGATCTTTGATAAGTGGGAGTCAGTTTCTGGCACTTTTAATTCCCATGGTGGGATCTTTGCTTTATACAGAGCACTACTGTTTATCGCATTAAACAGGTCTGGGTATTGATCCACTTCATCCATTGTTTTCCACCCTGACGGGTATCTATTATGGTTTAATGGAATGTGGCCTATGTACTGGTTACCCCTATCAAAGGTTTTATGTGCCGGGTGAGTTGGATCTTTTGCCACTCTTGCCCAGTAGCTGAATCTCAGTTCTTTTCTCCTTAGCTCCAGGGGTATAATGCCTAGCGCTACTTCTAGTGCTTCTGCTGATGTTCCCTTTGAGGCACCTGCTATTATTGACAGTGCCTGGTTTTGGACTGTGTCTAGTTTCTTCTTATTGCTTGGGGCGGCTGATGCATAGACAACACTGGCATAGTCAAGTTTGCCTCTAATAAATGATTTATAGAATGTTAACATTGTCTTATTGCAGGCGCCCCAACCACTTCCTTTCATATATCTTAGCATATTAATAAGTCCTCTACTGCTTTGCACTAAAAGGTCTATGTGTTTGTTCCAGTTTAGTTGCTGGTCTAGTACCATGCCAAGAAATCTAGTTGATTTTGCTGTGCATACTTTTTGCTTATTAATGCTTATGTCAATTATATTGTTTTTAATTACACGCCCTCTACTGAAAATCATTCCTATGGTTTTTTTAACGTTTAGATTAAATCCCCACTTGTTCATCCAGTCAGATACTTTATCTATTTGTTTTTGTACTGTTTTATAGAGGAATGGGAGATTTCTTCCCGTTCTCCATATCGCAGCATCATCTGCAAACTGAGATAGGTTGTTTTTTAAGTCCTTAAACTCGTCGCCTAGGTCGTTGACCATAATCGTAAAAATTGATGGTGATATTACTGATCCCTGGGGAATTCCATTCTGTTGCTCATATACCTCAGATCTATCATTGTTTATTTGTACCATGAAGTATCTATCCTGCAGGAAGTTTTCTAGGTAATTGTAGGTTCTGCCTACTATACCTAGTTTCCTGATTTTATGTAGTGCACCCTCCCTCCAACACTCATCATATGCTCTTGCTACATCAAGGAATATAGCTACTGTCTTTTCATTCCTTTTGAAGCCTGTTTTAACATCATGTTCCAGCCTCAGCAGTTGCTCTATTGTACTATGTTGGCTTCTAAAGCCTGCCTGGGTTGGACTGTACAAATTATGCTTTTCGAGATGAAATTTTAGTCTGCTGTTGACTATTGTTTCTAGAATTTTTCCTAGATGTGATGTTAACGATATTGGCCTGTATGAGCTGACATCATGTGCTTCCTTATCTGGCTTTAGTATGGGGATGACTACTGCTGTCTTCCATGAACATGGTATTTTTCCCGTGTGCCAGATTTTGTTGTAGAGGGATGCAATCACTCTTAGAGTTGTATTTGGTACCTTTTTGAGGATTTCATAGCTCAGAATGTCTTCCCCAGAGGTAGTATTGGTTTTTTCTGCTAAAGCTCTTTCTATTTCATCTACTGTAATATCTGCATTTAAATACTTAGCATCCTGTGTGGTTTCCATATTTTCTTCTTTTAATTTTTCTAGCAGTGTTTTTCGTCTATTTATTTCTGCCTTATCTAGACTGTCTATTGAACTAACCTGATAAAAGTATTTAGCTAGTATGTTGGCTTTTTCTCTATCTGTTTCAGCTCTCTCTGGTATTTTAATTGTTGGGATTTTAAATTTTTTGCTGTTTCCTCCTTTAATTGCTTTTAGTTTTCTCCAAACTGTAGTTATTTGGGACCTATGGTTTAATGTTTGACAAAATTTTCTCCAACTCTTTTCTTTAGCTCTGAATATTATTTTATTTGTTTCATTTCTTATTTTTTTATAGTTTGTGTAATTCTCTTCAGTTTTGGCTTTTCTATACTTTGTAAGGGCCCTCTCCCTCAATTTCAGTTGTTCTGAACATCTGTCTGTCCACCATGGTACTGGATTTTTATCTTTGTTTCTTTTCCTATTTTTACCTTTTTGTGTTGGTTTTAAGTGCTCAGGCATATTCCTGTTTGGTATATATTTTATTGCTATTTTTAAAATCTCATTTGTTAGTTTTTCTGCAAATATATCTATACTGTTAGATTCAATTTGTTCTATGCTTAGTTTACCTAGCTCTAATTGGAAGGACTCCCAATTTGCCTTTTTTAGGTTGAATGTGGGTTTCGAGCTTTTTGGACTAGTTCTATATTTGTCGTTTAGGTTTATTTCTATGGGTAAGTGGTCTGAGCTGGAGTCATTCAGTACTTCCCATTTAGTAGAGGCTAGGTTTGGTGTTATAATACTTATGTCTATTGCTGTATCTCCTCCACTGTTGCATGGGTTAACCCTTGTCACTGAGCCATCATTTAGTATGATTAGCTCAGCACTTTCAATGTAGTCCAACAGTCTTTTTCCTGCTGGATCATTACTGTTGTTACCCCATGCCTCATGGTGTGCATTAAAGTCACCTACCAATAATGTTCTTTGGTCTATTTGTGTGTTAATAGTGGCAATGTCCCTATCGGTTATATTACCCTTGGGGCTATAAATGTTTATTATTTTTAAGTTATCTGGCTCACTGTCTAATGTTATACTTATTCCTTCAATATTTTCTGTGTTGAATTGTTCCCAATTTAATATTTTGTAGTCTTCATGTATTAAAAAGGCCACGCCCCCTCCTCTTCCCTCAGGTCTATCATTTCTAAGTGTTATATACCCTTGGTAGTTCAGTTTTTGTTTGGGGTTCAGGAGGGTTTCTTGTATTGCAAAGATGGGTTTTGCCTCCTTATACTGTCCCATAAGAGACATCAAGTTCTTCCTGGCACCCCTACAGTTCCACTGGACTACTTTGATAGCTCTAGAGTCTTTGGTCCCCATTTAGTATGGTTAGCTTAGTTATGTTATTGTTTTTATTAGGTTTTTTGATAAGGGATCTACTTTTTTTGGTTTTGCACTTTACCTCTTATGTTCTCTACAAACTCATCATTCCAAGTAACCATTATACTCTGAACTCTTTCTGCGAGGTATGGTAGGTGTAGTTCCACTGTTTCCTTAAATTTTTTTTCCATATTTTCTATAGGCCTAGCTCTTTCTCTCTCTATTTTTTTTAGGATTTCTTCATTAGCTTCTTTTATCTCTGCTATTTTTTTGAGGTCTCTCTCTATTTCCTTTTGTGCTGTTTTCATTTCTTCTAGTACCTGTCTGGCTTGGATGAGGATATGTTCCGTCTCTTCTGTGTTGTCATCTTCTTTACTGTTTATGGGTTCTTTCTGGATTTTTTCCTTTATGTCTTTCACTTCACTGGTTATTTGTTGTATTTGTTTCTTAATGATATTTTCTTGAGAGTTTTGGAGATGGTTGTTGGTTTTCTGTCTTTCTTTTATTTGCCAGAATGGTTTGTTTGTTTCTAGTGATTCTTTTAATATGTGTTTTGTCTCTTGATAGACTGGGCATCCCTGATACCTGGCACTGTGGTTACCCTGGCAGTTTGCACATTTTCTGTTTTTGTTTTCTCGTTTATAATCTTTGTCCTCCTTAGCCATTGGACAGTCCACATGTCTGTGTGCTCCCGCACAGAAACTACACCGTGTCGCTCTTTTACACACATGTTGGGTATGGCTAAAGCCTTGACAGTTTGTGCATTGTATAATGCTAGGTATGAATACCTCTGTCATTTTGGCTCTCTGGTGGAGTTTGACTTGCTTGGGTATTTCTGTGCCCTTTACACTTATCACTACCACTGTCGTATTCTTTTGCTCTTTGGTTTTGATTCTTTCTACTTTTTCTATCTCTGTTTGTGGGTTTCTTTCGTTATGTTAGTGTGGATCTCCTCTTCTGTTAGGTTTGAGTCGACCCCTTTGATGACGAATCTTCTAATTTCCTTGATCAATTCAATCTTTACCTTTATCCCATGTGCGAGTTGTGCTTCTTTTGGTTACTTTTTAATTCATGTAACAGTGCCTTGCCTTTTTTCTGTGTTGTTTACAGTGATTGTTACTCCATTTCCATGTCTTTGCACTTTGTCAATATATTTTTTTCCTATTATTGCTTCTAGAATGATCAGGATTTTGTCATCCGGGAGAGATCTCAGTGTGGCTTCTGTTCCAGCTATCTGAGTTATTTTGATTCTGTTTTTGGTTTCTTTGTTTTCTCCTCCTCTGGTTTCCTGACTTTTTTTGCTTGTGGTCTCGTAGTTGTCTTCTTTCCTGTGTCCTGTCTGTTTGTTTGCTGTCCGGGTTCCTGCGTCTTCGTTTTTGTTGTTTCTGCTTACTGCAGTTTTAATTGCGCCTCCTTTCAGATTTTCCTTTATTGTTTCTATTTTGGGTCCAATTTCTGTGTTTCTGACTATAGGGCTAGTGATCCTGTTCTTTTCTGTCGGGTTTGGTGTTCTACCCTTTTCAGCTGGTTTGACCCATGCTTTTCCCTCTCCGGATTGCGACCTGAGCATTGGTGGCATTGTGATTTATCCTCTGGTTCACTCTGTCTAATGCTAAATAACATAAATTAAGATAAATTATGACTAGGCCTATTTATTTTACTAAAAATAAAACAATTATTATTAATTTAATTATTTTATTGTGCTATCTTGTTCTTATTCTAGAAGTTTGGTCCAAATCTTTCGATCTGGTAAATCTAAAATTCCCTTAACCACTAATATTTATTATTAATAATTGATTAACCCTACTAGGATCTATGATTACAGTTTAGGATGATTCAACTTTTTGCTATTTTCTGATGAGTTAAGTAAAGTAAAAATGTCTACCGTACCACGCAATGGAAAGCACGTGGCGCCTGGGCCTATTAAAATTTATTTGTTTCTTTTTAATTTATGACTATTCCTATTTTATATTATCACTCCTAGCCAGTATCAAGCAATCAACAATTATACTAACCGCTTAAATTGTATACAAAATAGAAACAGCAAATAAATTAAATTCAACTTATCTGGTTTGTATTTCTCACGGTTGTGTGCGAACGCTGCGTGCTCGTTGTCCAATGAAAGTGACAGGTTCTTCCTCTTCACCCGATTATATAGGCAGCTAAATGCTTAAGCAAGGCTTTCGGTTGGTTCCTGGCGGAGCAAAATGATTGGTTTCCTCCGGTTTTGTACCTGGTCTCATACAGCCTAATTTTATTCAGTTTTTAGCCGCCATCTTGCGTGAAATGCGTGAACAGTATAATTTATTCTGTCTCAAAGACTGGTGAACGGTGCAAGTTGATTGGTTGAAGCAAATCTGTATCTCGACATAGTGATTAACAAAGTAGTGGGTTACACTTCGTTTCACGACAATTACGAAGGAGTCATATCCTTCTGATTTCAGAGGTATTTGGTTGCTGTCAATAACTGGTGCCAGACTACAGTGGGCCGATATATTCATGCCACAGTCTTGCCTTTTTCGGAGACAACTGTAAACCACCATCAGTCTTGAAGAAGTGGGAGCTGAAGGTTGTCGTTCAGCGAAGTGCGGGAAGATTCCTACAGCATATTACCAAGTTAGGTGCATGTTTCGGCACCTGGTCGCTCAACTAACATTATATTAGATAAGAGACTGGGGATAGTGATATAAACATTCCATCAGTGTCCATAAAAACTTACAAACAACATGCAGAGATGATGATAGTAAACAATCAACCAGTGTATACTAGAAGTCACCTCAGTTAAACAATATACACCCTCATATAATAATATATGTATTATGGACAGAAGATCCATTGTATAAATTGATTGATGTAATTAATTTCTATGATTTCACTTTGATTGTCAGTCCTGATTCCAAATAAATCAGATTCAGGACAATAAATTGAAAAACCTTAACTTTCAACCACAGACTTACTAAAGATAGTCTTTTAAAGTGTAGTTGATATGTGATTGTCGTGGCACTGTTGTGTTGTAGTAGATAATAAAATAATTTCTGTAATTGTTTATATGTTTAGGTGGTTAATGCAACCTTACACTACATTTCATAACCCTAGACACCAAACGTAGTCATCTTATAGTCTATCAAGAATAAGTCTGAATGAGATCATAGTGGTGGAAGTAGAAACTTGCCCTGGAAATTTACTCAACTATTTATTATATTCAGGGACCTTCACAGCTGACCTCATTCAGTATACTAAGATTTCTTTACAACAAACTATATTAACATCAACCCACCACAGCCAAGAGTAATATTGTGTACAAATAGACTCCATTGAAGTTTATATTAGATATTCTTGAGTTTGGTCACTGTTGGACCACTACTGCAAAGCAGTGGAGGCAATACGGTCACAATAACGAATTAAGATAACGGACAGTATGACATCATGGCTTGGAAATAAGTCAACAACCTGATTCACAGCACTGGGGACAGGAAAGTTCTGAGCAGCGAGATCGCCTTTTGCCAGGCGCGTACGTTCAAGAACCGTCGGTTATATTTGGCGCATGTCCAAACATAAATATAACTTTTGTTCTGGACGTGACCACCTACATCAGCTGGCAAGGTACTTCAAGAAGAAAAAAAACAAAAAAAAAAAACAACACGCTGGGAAGCACAGAAACTGTGGACAATGAGACACCAATCTTTTCCAGTAGCAGGTAACCGAAGAACAAACACCAAACAAAGAACCAGCTTTTACACAGCTGTCGGAGACACACACCGACAAGGACACTACGCCTCAGTGCATTAGAAATTAGGTCTTCACTCACCGGAGTGAAAGCGATGTAGAAAGTTATCCAAGCGATATGCGGGTTGTAACCAGGCAAAAAGTAATCAGAACAAACTGTTACGGGAGGTTCTCACAGGGTATCATCATCTGGTGCTATCTTCACATCTAAGGTCGGCTGTGATGGATCTCCAACTTCTTCTGTCTCTTGTCTTGATGGTGTTATCTGATAGGCGCATCCTTGTCCATATCTTGATGCTATCTTCCCACTTATAGCGCTGTCTTTCTCTTGCACGTTTGCTTTCATCTCTGCCTTGTTTTGATCTTCAGTGTCCGGTGTTACGTCTGTCTACGTGGCCAAAATATTTTACCTGTCTAACTTTGATCTCCTTCATTAATTCTATTTTCATTCTTAGGATTTCTATGACCTCTTTATTTGTTTTCTTCTCTTTCCACGAGACGTGTCCCATTCTTCTATATATCCACATCTCAAGGTCCTCAATTCTTTCTTCTAATTGTTTGTTTATTGTCCATGTTTCTATACAATACAGTAATGAAGAATATATATATAGCATTTGATGGTTCTCAGTTTGAATTTGTGTGTTAATTATTTAGATATAATTGTCTCACGTTGTTGAATGTAGCTTTGGCCATTCCTATCCTCTTCTTCAGATCTGTTTTGCGTCTGCTATCTTCTGTTATTATATAACTAAGATATGAGAAACTCTTGACTTGTTCTCACATGGTATACAACATATTAACAGATATAAAAATATATTCATTCATTCAGTGCCTGTTAGTTCCCCGTGGATCACAAGCTTTCAACAAAAACTTGCCAAGCCCTTGTGTCCTTTGTTCAAGTTTTTTCCATATCTCCTTTACCCCCTTCTTATTTATGCCGAATTTCCTTTTCCGTGTGCAGGGGTGGATCTACTATGAAACGAATGAAGCCTGAGCTTCGGTGCCCAGAAGTCCAGTTTTCTTTATATTTCTTTCCCATACCCAACAATTTTTTTTTTCTAAATAAAAGGGGCCCCTCTGTCGCAAAATTGGTTTCAAGTCATTGCAAACGGGTTCAGTTAGATTTATAAACCCGTCAACGATCGATTGACCGCTTTCAAAATGGCGGCGTATCAGCGAAATGTGTATCAGACAGAGGAAATCGCCAAGGATAAATAAAAACAGAAGGGAATTGATAAAGACTGAATCTTGGTATATACAAACAAATGGTGATAAAGTCTATCACCGGGTAATTAATTGATAAAGTTCTGTTGATGTCTATTTGGTAAAGTATATCTCTCTGTTGATGTGATTAGACTGATTGTAGTACATGCGCCCACACAGAGCAGATGATAAATAGGTTAGCTCTGCATTGTCCCTGTGTATAAAGTCTATAGTGAGTGGTATGAAAGGTACAGTCACTCACCCTGTACTGTCAAGCATAGATCAACGAATCAGACTAGTGTTCATTTCCAATTGACAGCACATGATTTATTCACACAGCAACATCAATCCGATACGATACACTACACAGGTACAACAGGATACACAAAAATCAATAATAATCAATTGCGCAGAACGTTACAGCTGTTCAGTATGATGTAAACCCTGTTTACATCGCAGTTCTAATGTTACATCAGTAAATTCACCAGAACGACTGCTGACACTGCAGTTACAAAACCCGCCACACAGGCGTACATCTATAGGACTCCCTCAACGACTGCATACCCCTGCAGTTAACAAAACGCCATACAGGCTTGAATCTATATATCCTAGCAGTTCTAATGTTCCACCAGAACGACTGCTGACACTGCAGTTACAAAACGCCACCCAGGCTTAAATCTATATATACTCAAAAGACTGTCCGCTCTGTAGTCTATAAGTAATCTGGCCTACACAACTCCTGGCCTTATAATCTCTTCAATAACTCTGATATCTGTTCATGGATCCTTAAATCTATATATATGTCGTGGAATATTCTAATCCACATATATAAATTATCAAGTAAATATAAAGCCTAATAAATACATATAATAAATAAAGGAAGAAGAATGGTAAAGAACAGTGCTGTCACAATGACTGTACTCGAAATCCCCTTGTTTTCTACTGCGTATGCAAATTGTAACGTTTCACGTTGATATTAAAGGCCTTCTGCAACATACACGCGTTTCCCAAACACACAATAAAATGTGCTGCCTTTCTAAGAAAAACCTTGAAATATGCAAGTTGACCTAAATTTTAAATTCCATTCATGTCTTTTTCTACACTATGTTACCAAGATCAAAAGACAGATGGACTAAAGGATAGCGAGAAGGGAGAGGCAGAAAGCCGAACACTAAACACGCTTCGCGCGATACACAAATGCTGCCATCACGCGTGTAAGACTACATGCACTAACTTTTTTTTCAGACGGACAGTGATAAATTCACTACCCTTCCCAGAGTTAGGTTTATAAATCCTGAAAAACGCTTATTAGGAAAGATAACAATAGATGGGTTTACGGTTGAAAACATAACAGTACCCAGACAGCACATCTTCGAAACAGGAGGTAGAAAATACATATTTTGAACGCAGCCACGTAGCTCTTTTAAATTTGGATATTTGGGTTCCTTAGGGCTTGCTGACAAAGAATATGTAAAACGTTACGCAAATAGTCCAGGAATTAATAAATTATACCCAAAATAAAATAGTGGGGATGCCTGACAGCATGGAATCATTTCTGCTCATAAAATTTTTTATAACGTGTTTGAAAAAAATCTTACGTTACAGAATTAGCCTACCATGTAAACTCCAAATTGATTGGAGCGCAACAAATGAAAGACTAACCACGATTGGTCGGGCTATAAATACTATCTTTCGTTGTTAGGGGAGACGTGAAAAGGTAACATTTTTTCAAACACTTGTCGAAACGTGGCCTCATTGGCTAGACTCGCTGATATACTCACTTAGGAGCGTTAGTTCGAGACCACTAGTGCAAATAATCTTGATAAAGCAACAGTGCGTTGAAGCCAGCTCATATTTGTGTTAAATAAAAGCCTGGAACATAAGCAGATGGGAATTTGTGCCAGTAATTGTGCCAGAATTCATTGCTAATCAACGTATCTGTGTTTATTTCCATGAAATTGTGGTAAGCTTGAACCATTCAGTATCTTTTAATGAAAATTGAATGTAAATTGTTAATTTATGCCTGTATATATATGTGTAGTTCAGTGGCAAACAGGAGATAAAGCCTATAATGCTCCAGCCTGAACAGAGGGTGTCGGAGGGAAGTAAAACGGCATGGAATGGCCAAATAGTACACTGACACCTGGATGATTGATTAGACAGAAATAATGCTGGAAGTGCAGAGGCGTGGTAACCATTAAGGAGGTAAATACTGGTATAAAGTATTTCAGATGAAGCTGACAGTTGGCCTAACGCTCTGAACTCAATGTTTGTGTTGTATTGTGCTCAGTGTAGAACTAGAGTATCAATTAGTTATGAAGTAGAAGGTACATCCTTCTTGTTTTCAGGGACCGTGGTCTTGATGGTACTGAGCAGCACCTGGTCAGAGCTTTGCTGAATCCAGAGTCGGACAGCATACTCCTTGGTCCATTTAGCTATCAGTGAGGTGTCTCCAGAGCCCAGAGGAGAATTCGAGCAGAGGAGTCCTTTCCTGCCGCCATCACGCAAGATAAGCTGATTTGGCCAGCTGAGCTCAACATTATGTCCCCTCATCTTGAAATGACTTTGTAAAAATAACATTCAGAGGGGAATTTAATTGTCTTAATATCAGGAACTGAGAACATCTCCAATACTAGTCCCAAAAGACAAACTATTGAAGTCATGATGACAAATACCAACAGAGCTTGAACAAAACAAAACCAGTATTACCTCATATTACCACTACACAACTGACACACATAGGATATTTTAATAATATATGTCACTACAATATTCATATTGATAAAGTCTGTACATATACTTGTAATTAAAATTGATTGTGATTCCTGGTTCCTTTGTATTTGAATCAGGACACATATACCTTTATGATAACCATGAATACATATTGTTATTTGAAAAGTTATCAGTGACTCCTTAAGATATTCTCATAGAGTGTTATATGTATGTGAGTGTCACAGTGTTGTCAAGAGTAGTGGATTAAATTAAATTGTTTATCTGTCTGTTGTTGTGACTTACACTTCATCATACACATACCCTAGACACATAACGTAGTCATCACACTATTCCAGAATAATTCTGACTGAGATATATAGATATGTGGTAGCAAGTAAGGTTATCTATAATACACTACTCTTAGTAGATATAGATACCTTCACAGCTGATCTCAGTCAGTACACTAAGTCCCCTATAAATATTTATAACATCCCACTTCACCACATATATTGGGGTCTCGCTCCGGGATCTTGAATCTTTCCCTATTAAAAATATTGGGGGTAATTCACTTCAGGGAATATAAGAATTAAAAGGTATCCTTGGGTGGAATTAAATAAGGTTGAGCTCACGGTGCCTGTGTTGTCCATTAGATATATTTAGAGATTAAATTGTTGGTTAGACATTGTAGAAATTTACCTGATAGACAATGGCGGACCTGGCCAAGTTTCGATCTGCTGCTGTTCAGACTGCAAAAGAGTTAGGATTAGATGGGCAAGTTATGGTTGCCTATGTCACTACGGAATGTGACAAATTTATTGAACGCGAAGAAAGAAGATTAGAAAAAGAGGCCGAAAGAAAGTTAGAGGCTGAGACAAAGAGGTTGCAATTTGAAGCTGAGGCTGAGACTAAGAGGTTGCAGATTGAGGCTGACAAAGAGGCTAAGAAATTGGAAGCAGAAAGAGAAGACAAAAGATTAGCTGCAGAAAGAGAAGAGAAGAAATTAGCTGCAGAAAGAAAGAAGATTAGCTGCAGAGAGGGAAGCAGAAAAGGAGGAGAAGAGATTACAAAGGGAACATGAGTTACGACTAAGGGAGTTTGAGTTTCAAGGCCATGCTCCTGAAAATGGTGCCAGTCCCTTTGCCTCTGATGCTACGGTTACTCAAGGAGCCTCAACCTCAGCTATGAATTTTCATTTAGATCATTTTGTTGAGAAAGACGATGATATTGAGAGCTATATAAATAGGTATGAATTATTAGCTACCACGTATGGGTTAGAGAGAGAAAGGTGGAGCTTAAAGTTATCTCAGGGACTTCGTGGGGCAGCTTATGAAGTTTTTGCAAAAATGAGCAGAGGTGATCAGGAAAATTATGACATGCTAAAGCAGGCTCTTTTGTTAAGGTATGAAAAGAATGCAGAATTTTATAGGAAAAAATTTAGGAATGCTAAACTACTGTCAGGTGAAACCTATCACCAGTTCTCTGCACGAATAGAGACATACTTGGAGAAATGGACTTCTCTGGGGAAAACCCAAGATCTTAAGGAAATGGTCCTTATAGAGCAATTAAGAGAGTCCATGGCTCCAGACCTGAGAAAGTTTCTCATGGAACAAGGTGCAGAGAGGCTGGGTGAGTTGCTAAATGTTGCTGAAAGGTATCAAGCAGCTCAAGCAGAGGTAACAGGTAATAAAAAGAAACAAGTGGATAACTTTAGGGCACCACAGAACTTTAATAAATTTGATCCTAAGGATCAAAATAAAGGTAAGCACCAATTTGATAGGCCACGGTATGAAAATAAAAATAAATTCCCACAATTCGATGAAAGGAAATATGATGAAAGAAAATCTTTCAACCAAGGAAAAAGGTGGTGTAAAAATTGTCAGATGGACAATCATGACACTGACCGTTGCAGAAGGAAACCTGTGTATATGGCAACCCTTCAGGTCAGGTCGACCTCAAGACAGGAGGAGGATATTATGTTAGATACCACTCCAGAAGAGATGAGGAAGGCACAGGCTGGGGATAAAACACTCAAGCCTTGTTTCAGAAAATTGTCAACTTGTCATACAACTCCAGGCAAGGGAGATTTTTACATGAAAAACAAGTTGATGTATAGGAAGACTGGAGCTAGATCCAAAGGTCACGGACAGCTGGTTCTTCCAAAAGATATAGGGCAGACTTAATAAGGAGCCTACATGTGAAACCAGATGGGGACCATGAGAAAATAGGTACCATCATTCAAAAGGTGGCTCACAATTATTATTGGCCCAAAGCAAGATGGGACATTGAGAATTTTGTAGAAAGGTGTAGCATAGCACATGAGGGAACACCCACAAGTGGGAACATGGATCAGGACCTGGACACGCCACGGGGCAAAATTAGGCCTGATAATAAAAAGAAAAATAGATTTGATAAAGTGGACCAAATGGAATGGGAAGCCCCTTTTCACGGACAAGCTTCACTTAACTGTTTTACAATGGCCACTATGCGGAGAGTGCAAAAAGATGTCTTACCCCAGGATAAGCCGAAAATCCCTCAATCGGACTTAAACAAACTGGAGGAAGAGGATGTAGAGAGGAAATCTCTCATCAAGAATTTTAAGTGGGGAGAAAGCCCCAAAAGAAAAATTGGTAGCGGTCGTTTTGTGAATGATAATTCTGGGAGGAAAAATCATCACTATAAAGCTTCGAGTGGAAGAGACCATACCGGTGCATGGACAAATAGGTCCACACAATTAAAGGTCCATATGTAGCTTTGTTAAGAACGTGGACTGATGAAAAGGCAGAGGAAAACATTACATCTTCATACCAATATGTGAATGAGCTGACCACTCGGTTAAAAACTGGCTGGAAACTTGCCAATGAAAATTTGAAACAAGCCAGGAAGAAACATGCTGCCTATTATAACAGGAAGGCGAAAGACAGAAATTTGGCTGTGGGAGAGAAAGTACTGCTTCTTTTGCCCGGGAGTCAGAATAAGTTACAAATTGGATGGCAGGGTCCATATACAGTTCTAGAGAAGGTGTCTAGAACAAATTATAAGATAGATAAGAAGGGGAAAGAAAAAATCTATCATGTGAATCTCCTGAAGAAATATTTGGAAAGAGAACATCAGGAAGAGACACACTTGTTGACCTTGTCCATCGCCATGGAGATGAAAAAGGAACCACTTTCATCATTTGAATATCCATTACACCCCTGTGAGACAGCAGCACAGGTGAAAATCAGTACACATTTAACGAAAACTCAGAAAGAGAGAGTGCAACAGGTTCTAAATAATCATGCAGAGGTGTTAACAGACCGACCAGGGCATACAAACCTATTGGAATATGATATGAAACTGATAGACTCCACACCTGTCTGTATGAAACCATATTCGATTCCGTTTGCTAAGGAGAAAGCTTTGAAGGAAGAGATAGACTATCTGTTGAAGGAAGGAATTATTTCGCACAGTGAGTCTTCGTATAGTTCCGGTGTTGTACTCTTAAGGAAGCCCTCTGGAGAACATAGACTCTGTATAGATTACAGGAGACTGAATGCTATTACAGAAGGACAGGTGGATCCATTGCCGGATACAAATCAGCTGTTTGCCAGACTAAATAAAGCTAAATATTTCTCAAAAGTGGATCTGAGTAAAGGATACTATCAGATTCCAGTAAAGCCTGAGGTTAGACCATACCTAGCTTTTAGTACCTCAGAAGGACACTATGAGTTTAATAGATTGCCATTTGGATTGAAGAATGCGCCTAGTGTCTTCTCTAGAATGATGAGAAAATTATTGGATCCTCTGAATAATCCCTGTATAACAAATTTTATGGATGATATCCTTATAGCAACAGAAACATTTGAGGAACACATTGACTCTCTGAACATGCTGTTTGATCGACTTAGGGAGGCAAATTTAACAGCCCGACCAACCAAATGTTGCGTTGGATGTAAAGAATTGGAATTTTT
>JAMPIV010018128.1:0-162500 GCA_024509875.1 Oreohelix idahoensis
GGTCGTGGATGTGTTGGTTGACTTTTCCGAGACGAGAGAGAAGTGGTGGGAGTGGTGGGGGGGGGGGAAGTGGGGTCGTGAGACTAGAGGATAGAGTGGACCTGAGGGTATGGGCGATGGAGGTGGGAAGATAGAAGAGACCTTCTTATCTGTATGTTGCATTATATTTTATCTAGAGGGGTTATATTGGGTATACTGAGGTGGGAGGAGACGGAGACTAGGGTATGAGAGGGGGGACTGGTGAGGATTCCTAGAAGAGAATGACTGATAAACGAGTGGAGAGAAGGGGAAAGACGGCACTATGACTTGGGTTGAGGAGGTACTTAACGAGGAAAGAAGGGAAGGGATAGAGGGACTTATTCTAAGGGGACCTTTGCACGACTATTTAGGAGTCTCATAAAAGGATTATTTACGAGGAGAGGAGGAAAAGGGAAGGGGGACATGAGAGAGGGGACATTTATAGGACAACGTGTAGGGGTTGAGGGGGGATCTTGAATATTGAAAGAAGAAGGGAAGAGAAGGAAGAAAGGGGGAGGGAAGGAAGGAAAAGAAGGAAGGGGGGTATTTAAAACTAAGCAAAGAAAGTAAGAAAAAGATTATGAAAAAGGGTGGGATGTGGGTAATTGTGTCAAATTCGAGGGGGATGTTTTGAGGATTATGGAGGAAATAATATAAATTAACTAAAGATATGTGAGTAAAGAGGGCGAATTTTATAGGAAAATTGTTTATTTGTGGAAACCCTCCCCTTAGGAAGGAGAGCTGTGCAGGGAGAATGCAAGTCGGTCTGTAATATCGCCGTCGAGTTCGAAATAATGGAAAAATAAGAAAATAAGAGATATGAATTAGAAGAGGTCTTATAGACCTGAGATCTAAAAAATGGATAAAGTTAAGATTTTACAATTGAGCAGATAGCTGTGATATGACGTGACAGTAATTGGTTCGGAGCAGAGAGGTAAGATGAGAAAGACAAAGAAAGAGTATGGATAATAGGTGAATAATGAGGGACTTTTACAAGGGGGAAAACAGGAATTAGCAGATTAGGGATCGAGAACAGTTGGCGGATGTTTATCCAAATTCCAGATTAACAGGGGCAGGTTGGTTAATATAAGAAAGAATATCAAATGCCCTAATAAGATTCCGGATAGTGAGTAGGATGTGTGGTGATTCAGTTTCGGATAGTTTGGGATCGGTTTTGTATGGAGGTGAGAGTGGAGAGGTACATGGAGTAATAAAGTTTGCAGATGTAAAATAGAGGGAGGTTGGAGATTTGGTGTGAGTGATGTTAAGTGGAGAAGAAGAATGTAAATTTGAAGAGGATGGTGATAAGGAAGTTGGGGGGTTAGATCATGTGGTTGAGAAATTAGTGTGAGTGTTTTGTCGAGTTGTGTTATGTTAGATAGAAGTTACCTCAGACAACCAAGGTGGGATTGGTGTGGAATGTGTATTGTGGGAACCGCATAGAGACGATTTAATTGTAAAGATCATTAAAGTGGAATTAGGGGTGGGGAGATGGGAGTTTTGTAGATGAATGATGGTAATAAAGATTTGGCCTGCTGATTACTGGGTTGGGTCTTTTTATCCCTTAAGTAAGAGGTTTCAGGATCGGGAGAATTTGGGGGATGGGGTGGGAGTAGTGTGTAGGTTTTAGAGTTATGCAGTAAAGTTCGAATGTAAGGGTATTGACATCCCAAATGTCTGTAGAGTATGTCGTTAAAAAAACTGGGACACCCACAGATCCCCATTTAGTAGGAGTTGCTTCGGCCGGGT
Source organism: Oreohelix idahoensis (assembly GCA_024509875.1). NCBI lineage: Eukaryota > Metazoa > Mollusca > Gastropoda > Stylommatophora > Oreohelicidae > Oreohelix > Oreohelix idahoensis. Next base: position 1,768 of record JAMPIV010018128.1, read on the forward strand.
AGGTTGTTGAGTGTGGGGTTTGCTGGATTAAAACTGCAAGCATTATAATTATTGGTGATAATAGGTTGTTGTGATTGGAGATGGGAGTTTTTTATATAGTTTGTTCCTATGTTTGGGGGGTAATTGGGACTCTGATTTCGTTAGTGAGAAGGGGTGGAGGAATTGGGCTCATAGGTATAGTGAATAGGTAGGACATTCTTACCATAGTTTGTTCATTAACGTTGGTGGTAGCGGATTGTGTTAATGAAATTTTAGGTTAGTAGAAGAGGAGGTTGTGAATGGTTATACAAAGGGCTGTAAATGGAGAGTATCTTGATGGGTTAGAGCATGGTATCAATAAGTGGAATTTTATATTTGACCAAAGGAATGGGTAGTGTAGCATATAGTGAGTTCTTTTAACTGGACAATGTTAATTGCTATAGGTTTGAGTTGATGTGTATTAAGTATTTGACATTTGTTAAATGTGACAATTAGAGGTGTTAAAATAAGTAGTAGGCTAAGGTAGGGCGTAAGTGGTGGGGATATTCAATTGGAAGTTTAGAGTTTAAGTTAGTTGGTGTAGGTAAGATGGGGTTAGTCCCTTCTGAATAGGTTAGGTGGAATAGCCACAGTGATGATGTTGACTAGAAAAGAGTTTCCACGAATGATGGATGGTAGGAAATAAGGAAAGAAAGTGTTTGTAGGGAGTGAAAGTTGATGTAGTTATATTTGTATTGTTTTCTCTGAGTCCCTTTGTCCGCCAGAACTTCGAAGAAGGTTTGTTGTAGGAAAAATGTATCACTCTTTGGGGCCCTGGGTTGTTGATACGAAAAGGGGGAAGGGGAGGGTGGCAAAAGGTTTGGGGGTATGATTTAAGTGTAATGATTAGAAGGAAAAGTGAAAGGTGATTTTTAAATTGGGCGTAATCCACGAGCACTCAGTGGAAGCCACATTACAAGATGGACGAATATGACGAGCAGTTTAGGACAGACACACAGACGAGGGGGTAACAATCTAGGTAACAATAGTATAACATGATCCTTTCCCTGGATATATAGCTCACAGTCCCGTTAGAAGAAAGTGATAACCCCAAAGAGTTACAGATACATATGATTGAGTCTATGGTTTCCCCCTTTTAAGGTATGGACAGACTTGATACTCTGCTTTATTCTAATGGTACATATTGTTAGCAATAACTTGCATAAAGGAAGTTACAACGTGGGTGACTCAGACAAAGAACATCCTTCAGTCTACTTTCACTCGGTTCTTTCATCAGGGCCCTGATATACTTACAATCGTGCTGTGGTTCGCCGTCTGGCGCAAACTTTGGGACACTCACACACTTTTTATCTGTTCCTGTCGTTAAATGAAGCGGATCCCAGCTCTACAGATGTGTTTGTTGGTTTCATCAAAATGGATCCGGGGAGCGTCTGCTTCATGCGATAGTTATTTCAGACTAAAGTTAAGTGTCACTTGACTCACGAGGTAAGAATTAGGCTTAAACGAGCACACAATGTCAGAACACGAGGTTTCCCTTAATTAGGAAGATGACCAGTGGACAACTTCTCTCAACAAATAATCTTGATTCACCACACACTTGTCAACAATGTCGGAAAGTTAATGTTTTAGATTTCTGTAATTTTTCTCGCCACAAGGCAGCATGTACATTAGAGTTAGCGTAGAAATATGCACTGGCTCAAAGGCCCAGTATAAGCATTTATTAGGTATGTCTCTGTACAAAACGCCGGCAAAGTTTGGGTTACCCCAGTATTCACTGAATAAAGAAAAAAACACATATGAAATATGTTACATATTATGTACTCAATATAACTTACGTTTTTTTAAATGCAAGCGTACAGCTTGACTTATCATTTAAAACTTCCCGTGCAATAAGTTATATATTTAAAAATCATCAATCCTCATGAATTAGGAATACATACGTATTCCGTCAACACTCATGAGGCATCTAGCATTTATAAGTTAGCTTAGAAAAATTGTTCCCGTCTGATTACACTGGCTAACAAAACAAAATTTTTTTTTCCTTTCTCTAACATTTCTATGTTTTTCTGGTCAATTTTAATGCGCTGTTTTTAAATCTGCAAACCGTTTTTCTCTATCAGGTCGGGATCTCTAGAAATACGCAATATAAGTTTTTTAACAATGCATACAGTATTACAACATCATTCGTACAAGAAGTATACCAGTTATGTAGGCTTGAATTTCTTTGCAGTCGACTTTTGTCGGTGAATGGCATGTGGTACATCGCGATGAAGCATCCAACAATAATCGGCAAACATGGTCACACTCCACCGTCTTTGATAACGTGACTCCATTACGGCGATATCTTGATGGAATCGTTCTCCATGTTCATCGCTGACTTCGCCATGGTTGTCAGGGGAAAAGTCAAGATTCGAATCGAGCAAATGGATTTTGAGGGACATGTTACAGCCCATAACTCTGTATGCATCTATGCACTGCTTAACAATATGCACATAGTCGACAAATTTGTGATTTCCCAGAAAGTTATCGACGATCGATTTGAATGCCATCCATGCGCGAAGTTCACTACCATGTAACACGTTCTCGAATTGTTTGTCTGCAACAACTTTCCTAATCTGAGGTCCTACAAAGATACCTTCCTTTATCTTTGCATCGCTAACTTGCGGAAACTTTTCTCGAAGATAAGTGAAAGCTTTGCTCGTTTTATCTAACGCTTTTACGAAATTCTTCATGAGCCCCAACTTTATATGTAACTGTGGTAAAATGATGCTGTCTTTGTTAACTAATGGCTCGTGTATTACATTTTTATGCCCGAGCTGCATACGATCCCTGATAGGCCACACCTTTCTTGCATAATGTTCCTGTCTCTTGCGGCTGTCCCATTCACATAGGAAGCAACAAAATTTAGTATACCCAGTCTGTATGCCCGTGAGAATTGCAATGACCTTTAGGTCTCCACAAATCCGCCATTGGTAGTCATTGTACTTTATTTTTGCCAAAAGTATAGCCATATTGTCATAAGTTTCTTTCATATGAACAGAGTAGGTGACTGGAATTGATGAAAATAAATTTCCGTTATGCAATAACACGGCTTTTAGACTAGTCTTGGAAGAGTCGATGAAAAGTCGCCATTCGTTGACTATGTGCTCATGACCGAGGTGCACCATTAGACCGTTTACATCTTTGCAATAGCAAATGTCATCATCCATCTCAAAGTATTGAACAAGTTCTCTGTGTCTGTGATGAAATTTAGATGTCGGAGTATTGGGCGCTAAAAGATTCCATTCTTTGAGTCGTGAACCGAGTAATTCCGCTTGTCCTTTGGTAAGAGCGAAATCACGTATCAGATCTGAAAGTTCTGAGTGGTTAATTAAGTGAACACCATCATTCACCGGTATATAATCCGAGTCAGAATTAGTTTCTAAAGCAGGTAAACTATCACTTTCTGATGTTTCATTCACGTCCAACGGATATTGTTCTGGTGGAACTGGGATCGGACACGTGATTGGATCATGAGGCACTGGTTTCGAAACCAATTCCATATTTGGATAAACCACTGACTTTCTAGTTTTAAAAGTGAAACCATGGATATTTGTCAAGCAGAAGTAACAATCAGTAGCGTGATTTGTCGGTTCACGCCATATTACTGGCACTCCAAAAGGCATCGACTTATGCTTCGGCGATTTTCGTAACCAACCTGCCAATGTATTTGCACAAGTCGAACAAACTGCATTTGGCTTCCAAGACTTATTTGCATCATCAACTTTGGAATCGAAATAAAGTTCATATGCTTTCTTTAGTAATGGTGTAAAGTTTTTCTGGTGAACACGATCGGTAAAATATCCGCACACGTAACAGAACAGATCAGCCGAATTTCTACAACTTCTAGAAGCCATATTTCGCTCAGAATTATTTCAAAATACAGTAACTATTTGAAAAATAGCGTAACATATGTCATGCCTCTTTTAGCTGTATAAAAAGTAGAATTATTTTGCCTTTTATTAATTTTTAATAAGTTATATAGTAAAAATGAAACGGAGCAAATAACGGTTTCCCAAAAATATATTTATTCACAAATATCTTAAGAACCCGATGTGATAGAGATAAACGGATTTCAAATTTGAATTCAGCGCAAGAAACTGACCTAAGAACACTTATTCTTATATAAGAAAGAAAAATGTTGTTTGTCAGTGTTATTTAGCAGTTAAATTAAATTCGTTATAGCTACATTCTTGTTTAAGCTAGAAATTATCATTTATTCTTCTTTCCACTGAAACACGTCACTAGAAAATAATACAGACTATATAATTAAGCACTCTGCACCAAATCTAACTAGTGAAATATGAAATAAGTGATTATCACTTTAAACACTTCACAAAATATATGATAATTATTATAATATATACCTCAACACACAGAACTACAGGTAATCGCACACTTTAGAATTATACGCTGATATATTTATTAGAAGTCTAGAGCTCGGTAAATTTCCGAACAAACTAGGGCTTCGCTATACAGCTTATTCTATTCACGAACAACCTGTCTACTGCGAATTTTGAGGACTGAATGAAAATAAAGTTTAACATTCTGGTTATATTTATTACCAGACAAAGGGTCCCACTTTATTTCGCCAAACGAAATAATCTCCCCTTTCCGTCTAAAACACCTTACATCAACTAGAAGACTACCATGAACTGACACTCGTTCGTTTTCACACCTCACGCTGACCAGGCCAACAGTGAGGGCCTTGTCAGCTGGGATTTCCAGACAAATGTCTCAAACTGCGCCGAGGAGATGTCGGCTATCGCGCCTCACTGAGCGCTCAGCCGATGCAACTCGTTGTGGCAGGTGAAAATGCAGACAAATTTGTCGCCTATAGGTCTGGCGAAAGCGAATATTCACAGTGTATTTCGTCTGGTGCAGGGAATGCTGTAGACATATGTCTGCTCCTATGTCTGGCCAGACGAATATATTCACAGTTTCGTCCACTGACACCTAATGCAATAGAATGCATTTTAACGCTCTCTCTCTGACACGTTATGTCATAAATGCGTTTACCAGTATGAGAAAGAAAACGGTAAAGTTGAGAATGGGGAAGAAAATATTTTTCGCAAACGAATGGATGCGAAAAATACAGGGAAAATGTAAAGAGTGATAATAAAATAGAGGATACGGGTTAAAGAAAAAGAAGAGGATATAGGCAATTTATGATCAATAAACTCTCTGTGACAATTAGCACCACGAATTGTCACCCCTACCTGAAATACAACCCTTTGTCAACGCCCATCCCTCAAATGGGAAATGAGCTCACGCAGTGTTTAAAGAGCCAAAGAAAATCTGAAATTGAATTTGGCAGTAGTGGTTTCCTACTCGCCTCTTGATTATCAGTCAGAGCAAAGTGGCTTCCAGCATATCTATCAGCGCAGCGTCTTCAGCAGAATTGAAAACACCAGACTGTGAGCTTAAACGGAGCACGCAGTTACAATTAAAGTCAAGCCAGCCAAACCGGATTTAATACCAAGTACGCAGGCCTAAATTTCTCTCGCGCTGGATAATAGCCCCGTGGACCATTTGTCCTAATTTGACCTCGTCTTGTGTGTGTTTCTGGTCATTCAAAACCCCGCACGTATTAGCAGTCAGCCGAATATAGACAGAGTCATCTACAGCCTATCTCGTCATTAGGGTGTAACCAACGATAGCGCCTACAGTGGATTTATTTATGTTATTCCATCACCTATGGAGGATATCTACACATAAAGACACTAACGGGAGTTATTGATCGTGGTTCCCCAAAAGCGGAAGGATTGAGAACTTTGTTTATTTATTTCTCAGGTGTTCTACAGCAGGGTTTTATGTTGGTGGTTTGTGTGTCCGTTGGTGTAATTGGATTTGTTAATTGATGTGAATATTGATGCCTTTCTTATGTTGTTGTGCTGATATACATTATTTTCATATATTTTCTTCTTTAATAAATTTTACTCATTTATTAACGCGCTGTTCACGACTCTTCATCCATACTTAATATTGCAAGCTCTTACTATGGTCTCTATTTGACAAGAGAAAAGAGAGAGAGCGGGTGGTGGTTAGACTATATAAGTATGTTGAGGCTTGGAGAGAGAGATAACTTTAATGAATCATTTTCCAGGTTGGTCTCAAGTTCACACTATTTACACATTATCTATGATGTAATCTATAATTTTGTCAGTTCACTCTCATTGTCGATGTCACTACAATTGTCTAACTCGACAAATACTTTAACACTTTAACTCAACCACGACACCTACATTAAACTGTTGTCTATAGCTTTATACTGTTGTATATATCATGAGTTTCATCTTTATTTTGGCTATCAGAAGATGGTGATCAGATGCCACAAAGGCTTCTCTCTATACCTTTACGTCATGCAGGAGTCTAAACTTCTTGTTTATGCAAATGTGATCAGTCTGATGGTCTGGTGATATCCATCTACTGTTTGCCATAATATTTTCTTTATTAATTTATATATTACTTTGCCGTACCATATATCGGAGTGATGAAATAAAATCCATTTTACATAGTAGCGAAACTATTTGCCTGTTTGCAGGGTTGTTTGCAGATAGTCTTTGACAAGGAACAAATTCGAGTTTCTTGTGTGAAAAGCATGACTGCTAACCACTATTCTTCTGTTCTCTTTTCACTGCTTAATGGAATCAGTGCTGCAGCTGGCCTCCATGCAGAAAACCTGCATCAAAGTATCTATGTACTCTTGTATTGGTGGTTTCTATAGCAACTTGTTTTACATGATGAGGTTGCCAACCTAACATCAGTCGCCTCTTACGACATAAACCGATGGATCAGTACAGTAGTCCTATTCTTTCTTTGTCTTAGCCACTATACTACCAAAAGCCAATGTACAGAAGAGCCAGTCAGTACCCTTTAGTTCCCCAAAGAGCACAGGTCCTCAACAAACACATACCATGTCCTTCTGTCACGTGCCATCATTTAAGTTCTTTCCACATCCTCCTCATCACTTTTACCTCTGTCTCCAGTTCTCCTCTACATACATCCATCAGTCTGCCTCTCCCCCCCCACCCCTCGTGATTCCAGAACAAGGACTGCCCTACAGTGCTATCAACTGGTTTCCCTAATGTGTGCCCTATCCACCGCCAGTGTCCCCTTCCCATCTCCCGCTCCACTGACCCCGTCATCAGTTCCACATTGGCGTGTTACTGGGGCCCGAAAGGGGAGCAAAGAACAGTAACACTGAACCCTACCAGGCATCTCGGGAAAAAAAGTAACTAAGGAGGATTGGGCATGTGGCTGGTTACCCCATCCCGTAAAAAATCTGTACTACAAAAACTTTAGTGCAGAAGAGTAAGGGTTGAAAATTAAATTACATATTTTCATTTGAATCACCAGTAGGCACATACATTTATAATGCTTCTTATTATATTTTCTATAAAGAAGATGAACTAACATTTACTGACATTATTTATTAAATTGGTAGTTATATGAGTGCTTTGTTATATCAAAATACTATAGTTTTTCAAAACTTATGTAAGTTTCAGCCAGCACAAGATGGTTTGTCTCTCTAAGCTTTGAGTAGGTAGCATACCTCAGGGCATAAGCGTTCATGCCCATCTGAGATTTTGGTGCTGTCCACCAGTTCTGTTATTGGTCGACATAGCTAAGAACGGCAGCAATAACAAATACGAAGAACAAGGAATGTGCAGGAGACTAATGTTCCTCACAGATTGCTAATCAGTGTTAACTTCCCTAAGAAACCATTAAAAATCGAATTAGAATAGAAGCAATTTAATAATACAAACCAGCTTTAAATTCAACATATAAGCTATAATATAAAAATCACTTACTTAGTCGTTCCTCTTCAACCGTGAGGTGTAGAAGTGTGGAAGAGAGAGCGCCATACTATCCTTTGTTCTTCCTCCTGGCCTGGTTCCATTTTAGTCTTTGGTCCTTCAGAGATTGTCTAATATAGTCCTCCCAGCAGACTCTGAGTCATCCTGGAGGTCTGGATCCCTGGCTCTTAGCCTCCCGTACCTGCCGTGGTAGCCATCTTCGTGTCCGTTAAAGCCAGAATTTCCAGTTTCGCTTTCCTCATCTCCTCCACCAGCTCCTCTTCTTTCCCATTAATACGCCTCATATTCCATGTTCCATAATTCGTAGTCCGTTTCAATTCGTCGCCTTTAGGATCAGCCCGGTTTTCTCTCTTGCGTTTCATGTAATCAGGTCATTGGCATGTTGTGCCTTTGCATGATGGAGGGGATGCCTCTTTACGGCCTCCGTTCAGGCCGTCCTACTTCTTTTTCAACCGGGCTTGAGACCGGCCTAGGCGGAGTTTATTAAAATCACTTCAAATAAAATGTTATTGAGCACACCGAGAGTCAGATACAACACAAACGTACTACTCCTTTTTCAAGAAGAGATCAAGCAGTAATTTTCAGACTGAAAACCGACCACAGCAGACACTTGTATACCATTTGTTCAATAAATTAAACGACGGGTATACTGACGTCATGTGGCGAAATCAAACACAAACATGTCCTCCAAGACTGCCGGCTCCAGTAGAGGAGCAGATCTTATAGCATAACATTCACCAACCTTTTTTCACTATAAATGCCAAGTCAGTCATATTGTATGTCTCGAAACATGGAAAACAACAACCATGTAATTGCACACTTCCTTAAATGGGTGCTTGCATAGAATAGAAGATTGATATTGTATGACAAGATCATAATGTGAGATTGACGACAAGAACAAGACGTTTGCCAGTGGGGCAAGAGATGAGAAGACGCTGGAGATGGTCAGTACACACATTGAGGAAACCTGTTGATAGCATTAGTCCTTGTTAGGAATCCCCAGGGTAAGTAGGGTAGAGGGAGACCGAAAACGTGGAAAAGAGAACGGGAGACAGTCAATAAAGGAATGAGGAAAACATGAACAAGCCTTTAGCTGATGCTACAGGACAGGAGAACTTTGCACCAGTTTTCTTAATGGACTGTGCTGCTTGGGGAGCTGAGATTATTCACAAAGCCTATTTGAGGGAAAATCTTTTACCACAAAGAGACAGATCAACAACGTAATGAGAGCAATAGATATGCTTTTTAGGAGAGTAAATAATGAAGAATTTGCTAGAAACTGAAACACATTTCGAACGGTGAATGAAAAGAAAAGACGGTTACCTGTAATTGGCATGTAATGATTAAAGGAAAAACTCACCTATATTGAAATTACTGAGTCAGGAATTTGTGGTAAGAACGGACAGTAATGTAGGGGGCCACATTGTTACAAAGGTCCACTTCACCAGATGGGGAATTGAACCCAGTTGCTTAAGCCAGCCGCAAATTAAACAAAGCGGAACAAAACTATTCAACAAGTGAAAAAGAATGTCTAGCTTTAGTCTGGGCTATAAAAAAGTTCCAGATCTATCTTAATGGTAGAACATTCGTGGTACAAACAGATCATCAGCCGTTAGTGTTCTTGGCACAGGCCAAACATGGAAATGCTCGTTTATTAAGGTGGTCGTTGCTCATCCAACCTTATTCGTTTACTATTGAATACATTCCTGGTTCGCAAAATGTGGGGACAGATTTCTTGAGTAGGCACCCGTTTGACGAAAATCAGGATATTCACAAAGACTAGTGAGCTAATTTGATCTATGTGTATCACGGATTATAAACTTGCTTCAGAAAGCATGTTCTAAAGTGGGGAGATATGTAGTAAGATCCCTGATACCCCGATAGATAAAATATTATAGATTAATAGAAAAATTAAAATACTATAGAGATAAAATAGGGTAGTTGTGCTCAACATCGTCACCATAGCCCGCAGTCGCGCAGGTTTTGAGAAAACCTTAACGCAAAGCGAATGATACCATCTCTCAATAGTACAAGCTTTTTCATACTCCGTCCTTGAAATTAACTATAACAGTTTGACAGCCTAGGCGTGTTCGTTCCAAGAAAGAGTGAGAGAATAAAAGAAACGGAGGAGTGAAATGAGAGACGGAAAAATGCAACCTTGACAAGCGTTGGTTTTTTGAATTTCAAACTAGGACGACAGGCGACAGCTGACGTCACAGCCCTTGCTTAGTCTAACACTAAACGCGAATGAATGGTTGGGAGTTTGAATAAAAACTACTAGCCCTTAGTTACGCTGTTGCTAGGGCATATTTTTTCCCAAAAAGTTAAAGTGAAATAAAACAGTAGTATCTGCTATTGAATGAGAGAAAACCACACCGCTTGCCCCACCCCGTTCATTAGTAGCGCAGTTTGAATGTATAACCACTTAGATAGGGAGACGATTAGTATAAACACACAGACAGGCTCGCATTTCCTGTATACAGTGATAGTATTTTCTGATGAAATCCAGACGCGTGCTTCGTTTTGAAAACGAACGAGAGAGAGAGAGAGAGAGAGAGAGAGAGAGAGAGAGAGAGAGAGAGATAGAGAGAGAGAGAAATGTAAGTGGAGGATTTGCATGGAGGCATATTTGAAAAGATAGCTTATGCAGTGTGATACAGAAATATTGAAAAGAAAAAGACAGCGAGACAGAGCGGGGGAAAGGGGGAACGTTACCATTTTGAAAGTGTAATTTATTTTTGAAAAAAAGAGGCTAGTCGACATAACATAATTTGATTGGCGGTAGCAGAATAGACTAATAGGAGTGATAAAAACGATTTGAAACCAGCATTAGTTGCCATTCGAAAATTAAAATCTCACAAGTAGTGTTAGCATCAGAAGCAAGGAATACATGACCAGTGCCTTCGCTATCCTGTATCAGAAGCGATCTGAATGTGCCCATTGATCGCCGGTTAACCTACAAATTGTGTATTATTCATTGATGCGGTAAGATAAACATTTATATAAACCTTGTTATTGATATGTCTCTGTATGATTGAATGTGTATGCCTTATTGATGCGTAGAGGCACCATCAGAAAGGCGCCAAACTAAACCGTTGTGTCATGCCACAAATGTTATTCGGAAAGATTATCACCTTGTATTAAAGCCAGACAGGCTTACTTAAACTGTCGGAGTGAATGAAAAGACATAGTTGGAAATAAAATATGACAATATTATGATGTAAGACCAGCAAACCACTGGCCGTCTTCAGCAAGTCACAGTGTTTGCACATGACTTTATATAATTAACTATAGTTTCTTCTATGACAAGGAATGTATCAAACGAATGTTTGAAGATTACCTGATGATGAATAGGGCACCAAATCAGATAGGAACGATAGCTATTTATTTAGCAACTTCACTGATCTTGACAATGTTGATAATGTTTAATTGTTTAGAGATGGAGATAGGTGTATGATGTACTGAGGAGGCATTAATCCTCTGATTTCAGGGTTCCATCTTGAAACAATCAGTGAGCCACATACCAAAATATACGTACTCTTGAAGCTGCAAGCTCGAGGCAGAACCTACCTGTTTGCCTTTATTCTAAAGAGTCGGAAGCAGTATTCAGACGTTGCAGTCGTGAAGAAGGTGGTAGTGAGAAGGACATCACAAGTTCTATGACATGAAGTTAAGCCCAATTGTCCACGGGCGTGTGTTAGTTCATTTAACCATACTCTCCATCATTAATATATCAATCAGTTTTCTTGACATGATGATACCAGTCGTTCCTCCGAAGCGTGTCCATTCATAGGAGTTATTGCTTCATCAGAACACTTCCAGTCAGGAACAATTTATATTAATAATAACAGACACAGTTGTTGTTTAAATTACTTTGTTGTAAATAAATTGCATTATATTTTGAGTTTTAAACAGTCCTGTATCCCAGCCATTGAGATACAGGCAAAATAAATTGTAAAAAAGATTTTCATTCAAAATTTACCCAGCGACTTGTTTAATTACTTGTTCATTACGTTATGGGTGTAGTTGTTGTCATTTTATTAACATTACATTGCATTTTACCCTAGACACTTAGCCAGATAACATCCAGACACCATAACATATAATTAGGTTCAAAATATATAGCAGACTGAGGTCGTAGGGTGGTAGCAGACAGGTACCCTGAGAACACCTTCATCAACAATTAGACTCAGGGACTTGCATAGCTGACCTCACATCTGTAGACAATTAATACTTAACCTTTTAATATCAAAACCCACCACACCGAGGAATCCTCGATTTATGGCCTGAGAAGGTCTCCCAGCTGCTGCTCTTCAGGTAGCCAAATCTTCTTTCATGCCTCCCTTCCAGTCTATGACAGCTCCGAGGTATTTAAAGTGGTTGACCTGCTCCAGAACCTGGTCTCCCAGCTTAATCTGATGCGTTCTTTCGCCTCATCTTCCAGTACCCCACTGAATACTTTCTTGTCCTCTCCTTACATGTTTTGATGACATCATCCATGAGGATTATGAACAGATATGGTGACAGGATATCACCTTGTCTTACACCAGTGGTGGTCCTGAACTCTTCTGACTTATGGTTTGCCGTCCTCACATATTTTTTGCAAGACTTGTAGAAGCTCTGTATAGCACTTATCAGGGGTGCTGGAAAGTTCTTCCTTTTCCTGATCCAAGAAACAAGGGTGCATCTCACCTTTATACTTAAGGGCCTTTTCGCTCAGCTGTCTGAGCGTGAAGATCAGGTCTTGAGTACTTCGGTTTGCTCGGAAGCCACATTGAACCTCATCCATTTGGCTCAGCTAGGCGTCTTAAGTCTCTGCTCCAGTATTCTAGAGTAGATTTTACCGGGGACACTGAGAAGTGTGACAGAATTGTCCGTTCTCTTTTCCTAGCATTCATGTTTAACGCCGATATTATTTTGCTACGTCTCATTTTCTGTACTTAATCATTGCTTCCCTCAATTCTTGTCATGTCGGGACTTCAGCGACCATCTGTTGCTGATTAGGGTATTCAGTCACTTTCGTTTGAACCCATATTGACACTAGATTCTGTGGAGTGAAATGTTGTAACACATATACGAGCAGACAGTATGTAGGAGAGGCTGGGTAAATGAGATAACCATTTCCGGACAAGACGGGTCGGAGAATAATTATCCACCTTGAAAGAGATTACCTAGGATAGATTATGTAGTCGTGAGTGTCAAAATGATTAATAATAGACGGAAGCTGGCATACCAATGGTGACTTGTAAAAATACATTTATTTTTGCGTTATTTACACACAATTGTTTCGTAAGAAAAGGGGGAAAATACGCATCTTGCATATTGGCTTGGCATTTGAGATGTATTAACCTTTTCAACCAGTGCAAATGTAAACGAGTTCAGTATAAATGCAGTGAATGTTTTCTGCTCACTGGGATTAACATTATTGTTCAGAGAGGGTAAAGTTCTGAGGCAGATGGAATGAGGGGGAGGGGGGCTTTTTTTTGGTTCGGTTTTTGCCTTCTTCTGGCGAGGTGCGTTCCTTTCAACTTATTTGGTTATATCAGAGCACATTTACCATCCAAAAAAAAAGTCAACTCTGTTGACTGCTAACCCGATCAGCGTTGATAGATACTAAGTCCTGAAAAGGACTAACATTATCTATCTTCTAGCATAAAGCCCTAAAAAGGACTCGATAGCTACGCCAACACCCGAGCTTGTGTTAAAGGCCACCTGATTTTTTTGTCAGGAAACCCAATACTCTGGAGGATATTTGTTTCTCTCTTATTTCACGATACCAGTCATTCCACCAATTGGTGGAACAAATGAGTGGTATAAGTGGCCTGCAGTCAAAGCTAGACACCTGCATTAGACGGGTCTTAACAGATACTGGACCATCTTCGCAATCACCCCATGATACTACGAGGGACGTGTTGCGACCACCATACTTGACCAGTGACGAGAGTGAATCAGTCCATAACCTGCAAAGAACAAGCATCGGCTGGAGCAGAAACCAACCGACATCTTACTGGTAGCTAAGTACCCATTCAAAGCTGCCAAGTGAACTCTCTAATAAAGAACTTTTCAAATCAGACCATCACCTGTGAGGAAATTTTAAAGACTATGTAAATTCACCCCACCCTTTTTTATTTTACATTTGTTAACGATAACTGATTATTACTTTTGTTATCAGTAAACATACAAATTTATAGTTGATTTTGTCTTTTTTTATTTTTAGTGAACTGTACTGGTATGTCTCAGTCATTTTAAATACTTATAACAGAGCTATTTAAGTAATATTTTACTGAGTTAAATCAGTTTGGGGCTCATCAGAACGAGCAAAATCCTAACTCATAGAAGGTCAGGAAAGATACACAGTTTACACGGCCTGGATCCCTTCAGTATGTGGCCGGGGCAGGGAATTGGAGGTTGCTGTTTATGCAGAGAGTGTTAGATGTAGATACTAGCTTGTCCGCTAGAGTTAGTGATTGCTCTCTTACAGTCTTACGGGAGTTTTCCAGGTTCTGGGACAATCCTCAAGGATGTATTGAGTTAGAGCAGATGTGTTTTATTTCTGATGTACAAATGTTTGATTAATTTACGATAGATTGATTTAGTTGCATGATAGTCAACTGTAAGTATTTGATTCTTCAACAGCATTGGTTTTCACAGGAATAACGTTTAATAGCCTTTGTTCATGAAAAACACCGAACTTGGTCAAATACAACAAAATCCCTGAAAATGGCATATTTACAGCAATGTACAATTTTGTGTATAACATCTGGTATCATTCCATTAGTACAAATATTTCCTTTGCACCTTTTTTTTCAAAATCTTCATTTTTTGCATATGACTAGACTCTTCGGTTCTATTGTGTTCCTACGTTGGGTATCTAGATTATGTCCTTGCTAATATACTGCCGGCTCCTCAGTATGGTTCCTTATTCAAAAGCTTTCTTTTGAATCATGTGAGAATCCATAGGTTTAATGTTTTTCAATTCAAGGAGCATTCTTTCTCAGCAAGGCTTTGAGGTTTCATTTTCATTGAGTCTTCGAACCTAAGTCTGCTGTAGCCATGGCTGCGTGATCTATTAACCAAGTGTAATTATTTGTAGTCAATACTTACAAATGTTTGAAAAACACAAAATCACACAATATCCTAGAATGCACATTTGATAAATAAGTGTGAAGTTGATCTCCTCAACTAAGGATTTCACAGCGCTAGACTGAACACGTCTGCTGGGGTTCGTTATCTCTTCCTCACTGAATGGCGTCTGTTCTACATTCCTGCCGGTAGAAACATGCTGAGCTCCTGATTGGTCAGGGAGATCACATGACCACTCTGTGACACGTGAAGCCAAGCTCACCCCAATTAAAAAATGCATGTCATCGTCTTCCCTATGTTCTGTTTCTCATAAGAATTTTTTTTTTATGTTAATCTGTGCCTCTTCTGTTTTTGTAGTGGGATATAGTCTGTATCCGAAGAAATCACGGTATACGCGGCTACAGTATCAGCAGGAGTACTTGATTTCTTTAAATTCCAATGAGGCTCTCTAGAATTGAAGCACGATTCTTCAATTCACATCTCTGCCAAGAGTAATCTTGAATGAAAGGTAGACACCTTTGAAGATCCTCAGTAGATACTCTGAATTTTGGCCACTGTTGGTCCATCACTGCAGAGCAAGAGGAGTAAATCCTGTGACAGAAGGGATATGTCTATATGATTTCCACATAGTCTGTTGTCCCCCTTTTTGAAAATGGGTTTTATGATGGCAATCTCCCAATCCTTTGTACGGTCTTGTTGCACCAAGCTGCCTGTAGGACCCGCAGGAGTAATCGGTTGCCTGCTGCTCCCATGTACTTAACCATTTCTGGTGTTATACCATCATGCCCTGCTGCTTTTCCCATCTTGATTTTCTCCAGTGCTGCCTTCAGTTCTTCCGTCTTGATACCATCTTCGCCACCATTGGTTTCCTCTTCTGTGCTAGTGGTTATCATTTCTGATGTTTGACCTTGCTCATCATCAAGGAGTTCTGAGAAATATTCTTTCCATTTTTCCCTTACTTTCTTTGGGGCAGGAAGCAATTTGCCTTGCTTGTTCTTTATAAATTTAAGAGAGCACTGTTTTTCCTTTCTCATGTTCTTTAGAGTCTTGTACTCCTGTAGAACAATTTCTGGTTTATTTGATCATCTTTTTCTAGCTTTTCTCCAAATTCTTCCCAGGATTTCTGTTTTGCTGCTAGCACCTTGTTCTTTGCTTCTGTTCTGAGTATGTGATTATATTTCTCTGTTTTTCCTGCTGTGCTTTTGGCTCCTAAGTATTGTTTCCATGCCTTTTTCTTCTCTCTTATTTTCTCTTTAACTTCCTCTGTTCACCAAGGTGTCCTCTTTCTCTTCATCCCAAGTCGGACTTCACCACACGCTTCTGCTGCAGCTGTCTTTAAAATGTCCTTGAATTTTAAGCCAGAGGGTTTCCAGGTCATCGGGTTGTTTTTATGTGTTTCTCACTGCTGTAACAATAAGCCCCTGATATCTGGTCCTAACTTCTGGCTCTCTCAGCTTGTAGGTCTTAATGCTCATTTCTCCTGTTCGTTTACTTTGCTTCTTGCGGGATGGTAGGCAATTCCTAGGCCGAGCAACTCCTTCAGTTGTTCTTTTAGCCTAATTGTTAGCAGGCAGTGATCACTTCCAATTTCTGGCCCTCTCCAAACTCTAGCATCCCGGACATACTTGAATGAGCTCTGCCTAACTATGCCATAGTCGATTACTGATTTCTCATTCTTTGTTGGTTCACATCTAATGTATGCATATATGCGCTTATGGGGGAACTTTGTGTTTGTAATGATCATGTTTTGCTTAGTGCAGAATCTAAGGAGTCGATTTACATTGTCAGTGTATCTTCTCCATACCTTCTGATAACTCCACCCCATCTACGAGCAGAATAACTTCATCCAGGCAGTCGGCCACTGTCATTCGAAGCTGCTCGAAGAATTCCTCCTTGACCTCTGCTCTCTCATCTTCATTTGGCCTATACACAGTGACAAGGTTTACTATGGTTTTTTTCCTTCATTTAGATTTAGCACCATAATGCGCTCCGAAACAGAGTTCCATCCCTTGATACAATCCTTTCGGTTTTTTTTTTATTATAATTTTTTTTTTTGCCGCAATACAACCCACGCCCCGTTTAGCTCTTCCAGATGTTGGGACACCAATGTAGAGAAGGGTGTCGCCATCGAGATCCATAACTCTTTGTCCCCTTTTCTTCGTGTCCGTTAAAGCCAGAATTTCCAGTTTCGCTTTCCTCATCTCCTCCACCAGCTCCTCTTCTTTCCCATTAATACTCCTCATATTCCATGTTCCATAATTCGTAGTCCGTTTCAATTCGTCGCCTTTAGGATCAGCCCGGTTTTCTCTCTTGCGTTTCATGTAATCAGGTCATTGGCATGTTGTGCCTTTGCATGATGGAGGGGATGCCTCTTTACGGCCTCCGTTCAGGCCGTCCTACTTCTTTTTCAACCGGGCTTGAGACCGGCCTAGGCGGAGTTTATTAAAATCACTTCAAATAAAATGTTATTGAGCACACCGAGAGTCAGATACAACAGAAACGGGCGTACGAAAAAAAAAAATTAATTAATTAAACGACGGGTATACTGACATCATGTGGCGAAGTCAAACACAAACATGTCCTCCAAGACTGCCGGCTCCAGTAGAGGAGCAGATCTTATAGCATAACATTCACCAACCTTTTTTCACTATAAATGCCAAGTCAGTCATATTGTATGTCTCGAAACATGGAAAACAACAACCATGTAATTGCACACTTCCTTAAATGGGTGCTTGCATAGAATAGAAGATTGATATTGTATGACAAGATCATAATGTGGGATTGACGACAAGAACAAGACGTTTGCCAGTGGGGCAAGAGATGAGAAGACGCTGGAGATGGTCAGTACACACATTGAGGAAACCTGTTGATAGCATTAGTCCTTGTTAGGAATCCCCAGGGTAAGTAGGGTAGAGGGAGACCGAAAACGTGGAAAAGAGAACGGGAGACAGTCAATAAAGGGATGAGGAAAACATGAACAAGCCTTTAGCTGATGCTACAGGACAGGAGAACTTTGCACCAGTTTTCTTAATGGACTGTGCTGCTTGGGGAGCTGAGATTATTCACAAAGCCTATTTGAGGGAAAATCTTTTACCACAAAGAGACAGATCAACAACGTAATGAGAGCAATAGATATGCTTTTTAGGAGAGTAAATAATGAAGAATTTGCTAGAAACTGAAACACATTTCGAACGGTGAATGAAAAGAAAAGACGCACACTACAGGACGGGAGGGGGGCGGGGGAAGAGAGAAGCGGGTTAAGACCGAGCGGAAATTGTTCGTCCACAAGTGAGTAAGTGCTCACCTTTCATTTTAAAAAATGCTTAGAATACCAGAACTTTAAGTATACATTCGTACAGAATGACAATATAAGTGAATACAAACCCGGTATTAATAAATATGAAAGGGACAGTAAAACCACGAACATTAAATCTTGTACAAAAGAGAAAATACCTTGGAAACATACGGATTTAACGCGTAAGGGACAACCTGATAAAATTAATTGGTCGGCACAGTGCGAATTGGCATGTAATGAGTTAAAGGAAAAACTCACTAGTAAGCCTATATTGAAATTACCTGATTTGAGTCAGGAATTTGTGGTAAGAACGGACGCAAGTAATGTAGGATTAGGGGCCACATTGTTACAAAGGTCCACTTCACCAGATGGGGAATTGAACCCAGTTGCTTATGCCAGCCGCAAATTAAACAAAGCGGAACAAAACTATTCAACAAGTGAAAAAGAATGTCTAGCTTTAGTCTGGGCTATAAAAAAGTTCCAGATCTATCTTAATGGTAGAACATTCGTGGTACAAACAGATCATCAGCCGTTAGTGTTCTTGGCACAGGCCAAACATGGAAATGCTCGTTTATTAAGGTGGTCGTTGCTCATCCAACCTTATTCGTTTACTATTGAATACATTCCTGGTTCGCAAAATGTGGGGACAGATTTCTTGAGTAGGCACCCGTTTGACGAAAATCAGGATATCCACAAAGACTAGTGAGCTAATTTGATCTATGTGTATCACGGATTATAAACTTGCTTCAGAAAGCATGTTCTAAAGTGGGGAGATATGTAGTAAGATCCCTGATACCCCGATCAAATAGATAAAATATTATAGATTAATAGAACAATTAAAATACTATAGAGATAAAATAGGGTAGTTGTGCTCAACATCGTCACCATAGCCCGCAGTCGCGCAGGTTTTGAGAAAACCTTAACGCAAAGCGAATGATACCATCTCTCAATAGTACAAACTTTTTCATTCTCCGTCCTTGAAATTAACTATAACAGTTTGACAACCTAGGCGTGTTCGTTCCAAGAAAGAGTGAGAGAATAAAAGAAACGGAGGAGTGAAATGAGAGACGGAAAAATGCAACCTTGACAAGCGTTGGTTTTTTGAATTTCAAACTAGGACGACAGGCAACAGCTGACGTCACAGCCCTTGCTTAGTCTAACACTAAACGCGAATGAATGGTTGGGAGTTTGAATAAAAACTACTTGCCCTTAGTTACGCTGTTGCTAGGGCATATTTTTCCCCAAAAAGTTAAAGTGAAATAAAGCAGTAGTATCTGCTATTGAATGAGAGAAAACCACACCGCTTGCCACACCCCGTTCATTAGTAGCGCAGTTTGAATGTATAACCACTTAGATAGGGAGACGATTAGTATAAACACACAGACAGGCTCGCATTTCCTGTATACAGTAATAGTATTTTCTGATGAAATCCAGACGCGTGCTTCGTTTTGAAAACGAACGAGAGAGAGAGAGAGAGAGAGAGATTGGGGATTTGCATGGAGGCATATTTGAAAAGATAGCTTATGCAGTGTGATACAGAAATATTGAAAAGAAAAAGACAGAGAGACAGACGGGGGGAAAGGGGGAACGTTACCATTTTGAAAGTGTAATTTATTTTTGAAAAAAAGAGGCTAGTGGACATAACATAATTTGATTGGCGGTAGCAGAATAGACTAATAGGAGTGATAAAACGATTTGAAACCAGCATTAGTTGCCATTCGAAAATTAAAATCTCACAAGTAGTGTTAGCATCAGAAGCAAGGAATACATGACCAGTGCCTTCGCTATCCTGTATCAGAGGCGATCTGAATGTGCCCATTGATCGCCGGTTAACCTACAAATTGTGTATTATTCATTGATGCGGTAAGATAAACATTTATATAAACCTTGTTATTGATATGTCTCTGTATGATTGAATGTGTATGCCTTATTGATGCGTAGAGGCACCATCAGAAAGGCGCCAAACTAAACCTTTGTGTCATGCCACAAATGTTATTCGGAAAGATTATCACCTTGTATTAAAGCCAGACAGGCTTACTTAAACTGTCGGAGTGAATGAAAAGACATAGTTGGAAATAAAATATGACAATATTATGATGTAAGACCAGCAAACCACTGGCCGTCTTCAGCAAGTCACAGTGTTTGCACATGACTTTATATAATTAACTATAGTTTCTTCTATGACAAGGAATGTATCAAACGAATGTTTGAAGATTACCTGATGATGAATAGGGCACCAAATCAGATAGGAACGATAGCTATTTATTTAGCAACTTCACTGATCTTGACAATGTTGATAATGTTTAATTGTTTAGAGATGGAGTCCTCTCCTTACATGTTTTGATGACATCATCCATGAGGATTATGAACAGATATGGTGACAGGATATCACCTTGTCTTACACCAGTGGTGGTCCTGAACTCTTCTGACTTATGGTTTGCCGTCCTCACATATTTTTTGCAAGACTTGTAGAAGCTCTGTATAGCACTTATCAGGGGTGCTGGAAAAGTTCTTTCCTTTTTCCTGATCCAAGAAACAAGGGTGCATCTCACCTTTATACTTAAGGGCCTTTTCGCTCAGCTGTCTGAGCGTGAAGATCAGGTCTTGAGTACTTCGGTTTGCTCGGAAGCCACATTGAACCTCATCCATTTGGCTCAGCTAGGCGTCTTAAGTCTCTGCTCCAGTATTCTAGAGTAGATTTTACCGGGGACACTGAGAAGTGTGACAGAATTGTCCGTTCTCTTTTCCTAGCATTCATGTTTAACGCCGATATTATTTTGCTACGTCTCATTTTCTGTACTTAATCATTGCTTCCCTCAATTCTTGTCATGTCGTGACTTCAGCGACCATCTGTTGCTGATTAGGGTATTCAGTCACTTTCGTTTGAACCCATATTGACACTAGATTCTGTGGAGTGAAATGTTGTAACACACATACGAGCAGAAAGTATGTAGGAGAGGCTGGGTAAATGAGATAACCATTTCCGGACAAGACGGGTCGGAGAATAATTATCCACCTTGAAAGAGATTACCTAGGATAGATTATGTAGTCGTGAGTGTCAAAATGATCGATAATAGACGGAAGCTTGCATACCAATGGTGACTTGTAAAAATAAAATTTATTTTTGCGTTATTTACACACAATTGTTTCGTAAGAAAAGGGGGAAAATACGCATCTTGCATATTGGCTTGGCATTTGAGATGTAAAAATACAACATTTTTGATTGGAGCCTTGTCATATAGTAGCAATCTATTGTAAAGTAACACCACTCTGCCCCCCCCCCCTCCCCGCCCCAAGACCACGTGTAAGACGCATCTTAATGAAGTTGCCTTATCTATTTCTCTGAGCCAGACATCGGTATTCCCAAAAGATATTTGGGGTGAGTTTTACATTTTATAATTCTAAAAAATATTGCATTTATTAACATGTGAAAATTGCTAGTGGTGTCCAAATCATATGAGGCTGGCAACCTCAGCATACAGAATGATGGTTTCGTGAACCACCACTGCAAGAGCTGGTGACTGCTTTATGCGGGTTTCTCATAGAGAACCAAAAGCAGAGATAGTCCCAAGTTCCATATGGAGCAAGGAGTGGTTGATGGTAGAACTGATGTACATACTTGTTATATTAACCTTTTCAACCAGTGCAAATGTAAACGAGTTCAGTATAAATGCAGTGGATGTTTTCTGCTCACTGGGATTAACATTATTGTTCAGAGAGGGTAAAGTTCTGAGGCAGATGGAATGAGGGGGGGAGGGCTTTTTTTTGGTTCGGTTTTTGCCTTCTTCTGGCGAGGTGCGTTCCTTTCAACTTATTTGGTTATATCAGAGCACATTTACCATCCAAAAAAAGTCAACTCTGTTGACTGCTAACCCGATCAGCGTTGATAGATACTAAGTCCTGAAAAGGACTAACATTATCTATCTGCTAGCATAAAGCCCTAAAAAGGACTCGCCAGCTACGCCAACACCCGAGCTTGTGTTAAAGGCCACCTGATTTTTTGTCAGGAAACCCAATACTCTGGAGGATATTTGTTTCTTTCTTATTTCATGATACCAGTCATTCCACCAATTGGTGGAACAAATGAGTGGTATAAGTGGCCTGCAGTCAAAGCTAGACACCTGCATTAGACGGGTCTTAACAGATACTGGACCATCTTCGCAATCACCCCATGATACTACGAGGGACGTGTTGCGACCACCATACTTGACCAGTGACGAGAGTGAATCAGTCCATAACCTGCAAAGAACAAGCATCGGCTGGAGCAGAAACCAACCGACATCTTACTGGTAGCTAAGTACCCATTCAAAGCTGCCAAGTGAACTCTCTAATAAAGAACTTTTCAAATCAGACCATCACCTGTGAGGAAATTTTAAAGACTATGTAAATTCACCCCACCCTTATTTATTTTACATTTGTTAACGATAACTGATTACTACTTTTGTTATCAGTAAACATACAAATTTATAGTTGATTTTGTCTTTTTTTATTTTTAGTGAACTGTCTCAGTCATTTTAAATACTTATAACAGAGCTATTTAAGTAATATTTTACTGAGTTAAATCAGTTTGGGGCTCATCAGAACGAGCAAAATCCTAACTCATAGAAGGTCAGGAAAGATACACAGTTTACACGGCCTGGATCCCTTCAGTATGTGGCCGGGGCAGGGAATTGGAGGTTGCTGTTTATGCAGAGAGTGTTAGATGTAGATACTAGCTTGTCCGCTAGAGTTAGTGATTGCTCTCTTACAGTCTTACAGGAGTTTTCCAGGTTCTGGGACAATCCTCAAGGATGTATTGAGTTAGAGCAGATGTGTTTTATTTCTGATGTACAAACGTTTGATTAATTTAGGATAGATTGATTTAGCTGCATGATAGTCAACTGTAAGTATTTGATTCTTCAACAGCATTGGTTTTCACAGGAATAACTTTTAATAGCCTTTGTTCATGAAAAACACCGAACTTGGTCAAATACAACAAAATCCCCGAAAATGGCATATTTACAGCAATGTACAATTTTGTGTATAACATCTGGTATCATTCCATTAGTACAAATATTTCCTTTGCACCTTTTTTTTCAAAATCTTCATTTTTTGCATATGACTAGACTCTTCGGTTCTATTGTGTTCCTACGTTGGGTATCTAGATTATGTCCTTGCTAATATACTGCCGGCTCCTCAGTATGGTTCCTTATTCAAAAGCTTTCTTTTGAATCATGTGAGAATCCATAGGTTTAATGTTTTTCAATTCAAGGAGCATTCTTTCTCAGCAAGGCTTTGAAGTTTCATTTTCATTGAGTCTTCGAACCTAAGTCTGCTGTAGCCATGGCTGCGTGATCTATTAACCAAGTGTAATTATTTGTAGTCAATACTTACAAATGTTTGAAAAACACAAAATCACACAATATCCTAGAATGCACATTTGATAAATAAGTGTGAAGTTGATCTCCTCAACTAAGGATTTCACAGCGCTAGACTGAACACGTCTGCTGGGGTTCGTTATCTCTTCCTCACTGAATGGCGTCTGTTCTACATTCCTGCCGGTAGAAACATGCTGAGCTCCTGATTGGTCAAGGAGATCACATGACCACTCTGTGACACGTGAAGCCAAGCTCACCCCAATTAAAAAATGCATGTCATCGTCTTCCCTATGTTCTGTTTCTCATAAGAATTTATTTTTTTATGTTAATCTGTGCCTCTTCTGTTTTTGTAGTGGGATATAGTCTGTATCCGAAGAAATCACGGTATACGCGGCTACAGTATCAGCAGGAGTACTTGATTTCTTTAAATTCCAATGAGGCTCTCTGGAATTGAAGCACGATTCTTCAATTCACATCTCTGCCAAGAGTAATCTTGAGTGAAAGGTAGACACCTTTGAAGATCCTCAGTAGATACTCTGAATTTTGGCCACTGTTGGTCCATCACTGCAGAGCAAGAGGAGTAAATCCTGTGACAGAAGGGATATGTCTATATGATTTCCACATAGTCTGTTGTCCCCTTTTTGAAAATGGGTTTTATGATGGCAATCTCCCAATCCTTTGTATGGTCTTGTTGCACCAAGCTGCCTGTAGGACCCGCAGGAGTAATCGGTTGCCTGCTGCTCCCATGTACTTAACCATTTCTGGTGTTATACCATCATGCCCTGCTGCTTTTCCCATCTTGATTTTCTCCAGTGCTGCCTTCAGTTCTTCCGTCTTGATACCATCTTCGCCACCATTGGTTTCCTCTTCTGTGCTAGTGGTTATCATTTCTGATGTTTGACCTTGCTCATCATCAAGGAGTTCTGAGAAATATTCTTTCCATTTTTCCATTACTTTCTTTGGGGCAGGAAGCAATTTGCCTTGCTTGTTCTTTATAAATTTAAGAGGGCACTGTTTTTCCTTTCTCATGTTCTTTAGAGTCTTGTACTCCTGTAGAACAATTTCTGGTTTTCTTGATCATCTTTTTCTAGCTTTTCTCCAAATTCTTCCCAGGATTTCTGTTTTGCTGCTAGCACCTTGTTCTTTGCTTCTGTTCTGAGTATGTGATTATATTTCTCTGTTTTTCCTGCTGTGCTTTTGGCTCCTAAGTATTGTTTCCATGCCTTTTTCTTCTCTCTTATTTTCTCTTTAACTTCCTCTGTTCACCAAGGTGTCCTCTTTCTCTTCATCCCAAGTCGGACTTCACCACACGCTTCTGCTGCAGCTGTCTTTAAAATGTCCTTGAATTTTAAGCCAGAGGGTTTCCAGGTCATCGGGTTGTTTTTATGTGTTTCTCACTGCTGTAACAATAAGCCCCTGATATCTGGTCCTAACTTCTGGCTCTCTCAGCTTGTAGGTCTTAATGCTCATTTCTCCTGTTCGTTTACTTTGCTTCTTGCGGGATGGTAGGCAATTCCTAGGCCGAGCAACTTCTTCAGTTGTTCTTTTAGCCTAATTGTTAGCAGGCAGTGATCACTTCCAATCTCTGGCCCTCTCCAAACTCTAGCATCCCGGACATACTTGAATGAGCTCTGCCTAACTATGCCATAGTCGATTACTGATTTCTCATTCTTTGTTGGTTCACATCTAATGTATGCATATATGCGCTTATGGGGGAACTTTGTGTTTGTAATGATCATGTTTTGCTTAGTGCAGAATCTAAGGAGTCGATTTACATTGTCAATGTATCTTCTCCATACCTTCTGATAACTCCACCCCATCTACGAGCAGAATAACTTCATCCAGGCAGTCGGCCACTGTCATTTGAAGCTGCTCGAAGAATTCCTCCTTGACCTCTGCTCTCTTATCTTCATTTGGCCTATACACAGTGACAAGGTTGACTATGGTTTTTTCCTTCATTTGTGGTAGTGATTTTTATTATGTGCTGTCAATTATCGCACTTTTCTTTCTTTCTTTCTGTCTTCGTTATTTTTATGGTAAGTAGCAGATATTTGATTTTATCAAATCATTCGACACTCCTCTCTGTGATGTCACCTGTTGTTACCCGGTCATCCTGGCTTGCGGTGAGCAACTGAGATAAGATAGTCGCCGGCGTGTTTAGATTGAACCGCTGATAAGACGACTCGTTTGGTAACCCAGATGGGCAGACACGGAGTTTTTGCGTACTCATACGACAGATAACGAGATTACTGTCTGTGAGATAGGAATATAGTCTGACCATGTCGCAGTTTTATTTCACTGTGAATTTCACGCTCGCCTAGACAACATCAGACCTCGCCAGAGTGAAGATTAGATTCATAATTCCTTTTTTTAACCGGACATTTTATTGGAGAACCAAATAAGACTTACAAAGCACAGGAAATCACTACATTTTAATAAGGAACACCGGGACTAGGAAACTGAAGAAAGACACGGAGTCAGAGGGAATTGAAGTTAAAATTAACGACACCGCAGACGCATGTAAGAGGCCGATTCAAGTCTCTTTTATTCATCTGAGAAAAAAGTATGTGAGTCAGGATTGGCGTAAGTTGTGATTTACATTTCATATTTTATTACTAACATGTGAACTAACATATATATGTATATATTACCTTGTGAAGTTTAATGGGTGAAACTCGCTATTGGATGTCAAAGTCATTTGAGGCTGGCAACCTCAGCGTATAGAATAATGATTCATAAACCACCACTTCACGGGCTGGTGATTGCTTTATTGATAATTTCGTGATTGCTTTATTGATAGTTTCGTTAAGAGCACTAAAAGCATAAAGTAGTTCCAGGTTCCCTATGGAGCAGGGAAGGAAAGATGAAAGAAGTGATGTACATTCTAAGTATAATACTTACATTTTCAAAGCAGTGTAAATGTCCCTATAACAGTCACTTTAATGTAAGTTTTCAAGCTTTAACCCAGTGTAAATGTCTATGTGAAAATATTCATTTTAAAGTAATGGAAGTTTCAAACTTTTTAATCAGTGTAAAACATAAATGAAAACATAGTCAATTTATATTGTGAACACTTTTCAATCAGTGGAGATGTATATGTAAACAGACTCTATCTGTATTATTAACCTTTTCATTTGAATATAAAGTAACTGTTACGTGTCTTTTTTAGATTGTTAATGCTAATATTTAATAACAGGATGGTTCCTATGGCCAAGATGACGTCTAGGGTAGTAAATCTCTCAGACACCGCAACCTGCCCACACCATTCAGAATTATTTGAGTCACAACTGACGAAGTGGACAATATACAATTTATTTCAGACTTCACACAGTGTGATGAAGTGAATCTGTATCACAACGCGCTCAAATTCCCCGCTTAAAACGAACTAGCTAACTTATGTAAAATCTATAAATAACTACAATATTTGAAATTTGTCTGAGGGGCAAAGTCCTTTTACCTCTAAAAATTTAACTAGAGAATTTGAATTTTTCTATTACCGCAGGTTAAAAGTTACTACCCCCATACACACACACCCACCCTAATATTTATCGAAGGACGTAGTCAAACTTAACAACCAATCAAATTGTTACCTCGTTTTTGGTAGAGACAAGAAATCTTGGTTGTAGTGGCAAAAATGCCGATTCTGTGTTTTTGACAAAAATTAAATAATTTATTTCTCGATAACTAAAGGGAGTTAGAAAGAACGGGATATCTTGAATTATAGCGCTGATATTGATTAATATATTAACCTAAAGGCCTTCAATAGATTATCTAACATTTGGAAATTACGATCATTGAATATACATACCAAGCTTCGTCTGTTTAATTCAAATGTTATCTCAGTGTTAACATATGGCTGTGAGAGTTGGAAAATAACAAAATCATTGGAGAACAAGCTGAATACATTCGAGAACAAATGTCTTAGAAAACTCACGAACATCAGTTGGAAAGAATTCAAGACTAATCGACAAATAAGAGAAGACTCTAGGCAGAAATATGTCTCCAACTATATAAGGAAAAGACGATGGTCATATATCGGTGATGTCCTACAAATGCAAAACAACAGAATACCATTGCAGGCGCTCACTTGGGTTCCTGAGGGTAAGAGGAAAAAAGGAAGACCAAAAAAAAACACTCAGAAGAACAATAATAAGAGAAGGAAGAACGTTGGGATTAAACAATGTGCAAGAGCTAAGAGGTCCATAAATAACTGAGATATAAAATACATAAAGATAATCAGATGAACGAACACACTTACGATTGCTCAAAGTTTATAGTCCAAAAATAGTTAATTTATTTTTTGACTCGACTTCTGATTGGCTAGAGGGTAGGGTAATAAAAACTAACACCTCCTTGTAAGATCAGGGCCATTTGAATTTGAAAGCCATCGCAAGTTGAGAGCAGCGGGAAAGCCTTGTGACCAAGCTTTTGCCGTCTGGACAAGAAAGCAGTTAGAAAACCCATTTACTGCTAATCAACTTTGTGCATGTGTATTATTCTTTACTTGAGGTAAGATGGATGATTTTATTTGTATATTTCCTTGGCAAGTATCAGGTTATAGGTGTATGCCGATACATTTTATTTCGATACTGCTAATTGGGAGATGGTTCAGGTTGCGACGACCTAGGTTGCAATGCAGTCTTTTTCGGAGTGAAATGTGTAAAAAGGATTTTGCTATTGGCCTTACAAAATTTGTGCCATAGTGCCGTATTAATAAAATGGATATTGCCATTGGGTAGTGAACATACATGTGTTTGTAAATTTGCCATAAAATTTTGCGACTGTAAGTCCAGGAGAAAATAAATTGGTAGTGGTTTCAGGAGTGACACAATATTCAAATAACATGTGACACTACACATAGAATGTTTGGAAGAAGTAATTAACAGGTTACAAAATATATTTGTACACCCCTGCTGATTATATGGAAGACAAGCAATGCTAAAGGAATAGTGGCTACCATGCCTTATGAAAAAAAAGAATGAAAACACAGGACTGAGTGTAGTCAAGGAAACATAGGGTTTGGTGCATATTGTCAGCACACATGGCTGATCCCAGGTAAGATTACCATTGATTAGTTGTGAAAATTTTATAGACAGGCTATAAAGGGGAGGAACTGTCCTTCTCATTTTAGGGTTGTATTACCAGTAAGAAAGTGTTGCAGACACCCTGGTGAAGACAGAAATTGTGAGCAGTGAAGGCTCTTACTCTACTGTGAGCTACAGGCAATAACTTCACCCCTAAAGCAGCATCAGTGGAGTGACCATTTGCATAGTCTGAAGCCCATATCATCAGACAGGCTTATAAGATAAGGCCCTACTACGGGCATATGACAGTTCCTCTCAATATAAACCACCACAACAATAAGAATTTCCTGGGGAATGATGAAGAAAACAACCCCTCCAATAACTGACTAGTGCTACTATCCAGTATTAAACATCAGACAGTGGGGTACTCATTATAGTGACAAGTTTATTTTGTTACACTTCATGGACAGAGTTCCATTTTATTTATTTAAAATCTGTAAATAAACATTTTATGATTTTGACAAGTCCTGTTCCAAAAGATTGAGGTTCAGGACAATAAATTGTATATTTATTCCCATATACATATACCAAAACGTTACCACCAGTGTTACTTATTTACATTTTGTTGAATTACAGTTCTGTTTATATGTATTCATTCCTCACATTAACTACATACATACCCTAGACACTTGCCATCTACATAACACTACAGAGATAAATATACACTGGGTGAGATCAGAAGAGGTAGCGGATAGGGACCCCTGAGAAATACATCATCATCTTTCTGATTCAGGGTACTTACATAGCTTGACCTCACCTTGTTAACCTTTAAATTTTACTACCATCAAAACCTCTTATCACACGCAGCTCCACATACAATAGTTCAGATCAACATATAATGGCAGATAATATGCAGTAGACGAAATACCGTAGGCAGTCAATCCATGTCAGGAAGGCTGTCCTTTTGTTTTCAATATGATTTATATCTCTTAACACTCGACACTGAACAATTATACTTCTTGTCAATACCGATGACTAGATAACTAGATACATCTCACCGAAGATCTTGACGTATTAGTGAAAACATCACTCCATTATAAACACTTCAACACTAAGGAGCTCAAACACATATGTCCACTCGCCATGACTCACAATCGTATAAGGCCCCGCACTACTGCTCCTTTAGTTTCACGTGAGCCAGCCAAGCATATCGGCTTAACGTCACTCACCCGTCTTTATCAGTGACCCCGTATAAATAAACAAACCATGAGCCCTGTTGAGCTAACTATACAATAGGCACAATCGTTATGAATTTTGATCATAACAGTAACTATGAAAGCTATGCTATTTGAATGTAAAGAAAGTTTTATCCCGAGGGATTAAATTTAATTCTCATCGAGGGTAAAGTTTGAGTAATTGGGATGGTGGTATGGGAAGATAGGAACCCATAACTATGGGGTGGAAAACGCCATACTCAGAAGAGCGTTTCGTTCTATTTTTTTTAACCCTAGTTAATGGTGGTACCAGCAGAAAGTACTATCTTTGGAACAAGAAGGGAACCGTGGCCTAAGCTTTAAGACGAAGGATCCACGTGGTAGGCTCTCCTTGACATTTCTGGGAAACGAGCTACCCCCGACAACCTTGATGAGAGACGAGCGCGAGCAGAGTGAAAAGAATCAATCCATAAGAAGGAGCAGAACCGTCATTGGCAGCTAAGTTCAAATATATGCTGCCACTTGAACTTCTTGTAATATCTCACATTCTCTAAAGACTGTGAGGATAGCTTTTCTTGATCCATAACTATTCAAATTATTTCCAACTGTTAAAACCTAAAGTGATAATTAAGTTTTGTTATTTGTAATGTTACAAAGTTAACTTCGATTTAATCATTTTAAAGTTACTGCATGTTTGTCTCAGTCAAATTACTACACACACTCTAAACAGAGCTATACTAGAATAATAGAATTCCACTGAGTAAATCAGGGGTGGGGGCTTAAACGAGCTGAACTTAAGAAGTGCTTAAATCCTTCACAAAAGCGTCGGCAGAATTACAGAGTTAACATACTCATTCATTCATTCATTCATAACCCTCCACTCCCAAAGGAGCATAGGCCTTCAACAAACACATGCCAAGTCCTCCTGTCACGTGCCATCATCTCAAGTTCTTTCCATGTTCTCCTCATCATTTTCACCTCTGTTTCCAACTCTCTTCTCCACGTACTTCTTGGTCTTCCTCTGCCTCTCTTGCCCTGGGGGTTCCAGAACAAGGACTGCCTTGTAATGCTATCAACAGGTTTCCTCAGTGTGTGTCCTATCCATCGCCATCGTCTTCTTCTCATCTCTTGTTCCACTGGCACTTGTCCAGTTCTTGTCATCAGTTCCACATTGGTAACCTTGTCATACCATTTTAATCCCTCTATTCTACGCAAGCACCCATTTATGAAAGTCTGTAGCTTTTTGGTTGTTGTCTTTGTTGTTCTCCATGTCTCAGAGCCATACAATAGGACTGACTTCACATTTGAGTTGAAGATTCTTATTTTCGTGTTGGATCCTATTTCTCTTGATCTCCATATATTTCCCAATGCAATGAAAGCTCCTCTTGCCTTTTGTATTCTTATTTTGATATCGCTGTCTGTCCCTCCAACTTTGTCTATATTACTGCCAAGATATGTGTATGATTCTACATCTTGTATTGGTGTTTCTTCAAGTTCAACCCTGTTTTCATTACCTGCATTTATTCGCATTATTTTTGTCTTTTCCCTGTGTATTTTCAGACCCAATTGCTGTGACCTCTCATCGAGTGTTTTCAATTTGTCCTGCATCTGATTACGGTTATGGGACAGGAGAGCCAAGTCATCAGCAAAATCCAGATCATCCAACTGCTTAGTCAGAGTCCACTGGATTCCATTTCTGTTGTGTGTTGTCGATGATCTCATAACCCAATCTATTGCCAGCAAGAAAAGAAATGGAGACAAGAGGCATCCCTGTCGCACTCCTGTTCTTATCCCAAATGGTTCTGTAAGCTGTCCTTCATGAAGAACTCTGCACGTCATGTCTTCATAGGTTTTCTTTATTAAATTAATGATCTTCAGGGGAACTCCATAATGCCTCATCAATTTCCAAAGTGATTCTCTGTCCACACTGTCAAATGCTTTTTCGTAGTCCACAAATCCGTCATTTATAGTGGGTTCTAGCGTTTTTAAAGTTCGGCCATTACCCAACAAGCACTAGGAAGCTATAGTTTTTAAAGGAAATTGTGTTTGTATGCTACTTACAGGTTTTTTTCTAAAGCCAAATGGTTGTTTAACTTAAGATGCTCCACGAAAGCCCTTCTAGAGAACCTTCTTAATCACGAAGTGTACATATATCTGACTTGTTTCACTAAAAGAATAATTTTCCCCCTCGAAGTGTAACTATATAACTGATTGTTATGTGGCGGGAATTCTTTTTAACACAGAGTGTAACCATAAGCGATTTTCCTTTTTTCTGGCATCTGTGGCAGATCCTTATAATTTCTTTCCACAACATGTAACTTTAATTAATTTGATTACTTGTTTACTATATGGATACTTGTAACACATTTAGAGGTTTACCAAGAGTAGCCTTATATGTTGTCAGATGAGTACATATAAATAGGATGGTAATAAGTGTCGCAGCCCAGTGAGATAACCTTAGACGGGCATTACGATCTCGTTTAGACGCCTGTGCGTTAGGCAGAACTGACATATACGTTGTAAGGTCAGTTCCGCGCCAGGTAGAGTGGGCAGGAGTGTTTACAACCCAACCCCCCCCCCCCCCCCCCCCCCAGCCGCGGCTAACCACTGATTACGCCAGTTGCGAGGTTATCAGGTAGGCCTGCCCAGGCGCCTACTGGCTAGCTCGTCTATTTAACGGTCAGTGAGAAGGAATGGGAGAGAAAGATAAACTGTGAGACCATGTCAGCACTGATCAGCAATAAGGTCCACTTGGAGTGGGAATGGTTGTAATAAGTTAATCCGTACTTGTTTATGCAATTGTTTTGGTTTTTGATGTTGTAACATTTATGTTGGCTAGGTGATCATAGATTTTTTGAATATGATTTCATTTCAGTGAGAACCGGTTAACTCCAACTGAGTTAAGGGACCTCTTTCCATCGGCCGAGATTGCCTTCCTGGAAAGGCAGGAGAAATCATCAACCCACTTACATTGGGGTATTCCCACCAACTACAGTTGTTTATTTTACCAGCACCCTAATACGGGTACATTTGTGATCTCCCGTGCTGGGAATTTTACGCCAAACCCGCAAAGTTAGTGGAGCGCCCATGCTCCACTCGCATCAACTTCACAGAGCTACACATTATCGCCAGTTCTAAGATCTTGTAGCCATCGACAGCTCTACTTCATCCATATTATCACGCGCCGTCACAGGAGTTGCGGGCCTGCGCCAACAGTGGATTTATTACCTCCAACGCATCTTTAATCTTGAGTGCATTCATTGCCACCCTGTTAGATCCCGGATTTAAAGCACACCTGTACATTTAGAGGACTTAACATTTGTCCTGGAAATTTTGTGTGTGGTGGAGTTATAGTTTGCGTTGTTTCCCTGGATTGTCAGCAACATAGGGAGAGGAAAGGGTTATCATATCTCCGTCTGCGATCCGCCAACAGCTGTAATCCAAGCGGAATATAAACACAAGTGGGCCGACGAAGTAGGACTTTGGGAAGTGCACTGAGTTAAATTTTGGTGGGGGGAGCTTGAAGTAACTGCTGGATAGGGTCATTAAGTTGGATTGAACAGCTGTGTTGCTGACCAGAAGAAGTCAGCGGGATATTGTGTGTGTGTATAGGGAACTTCTTTATTTCAGCGTTCCCTGCAGAAGGAGTAGTAGAATATCTTTCCCAATGATAGTTGGAGTTTGAATTACTATGACGGGAGAGCATATCTCCTTGGTACCAGTCTAGTTTGATTATTCTTATGATTGTTATTACTACTAGCATTGTTGTCACTAGATTTTTTTGTTAAAAGCATTGTTATGATTTGATGGTTTGTGATTGGACAATTTTCTTGTTTTGACATAGTTTGCTGTTAATAAATTAGGCCACTAATCGCGGATCAGACGACTTTCATATTTGTACTTGATTGTTTGTGGAGTCACTGACGTGCACAGATCCTTACTAAGCAACGAGAGAGGCGGAGTGAAAGTAGTTTGCAACATAGTCATAAGTGGTAGGAGTGGAGAGTCATTATCTGATCTTTTACTCCTGATAGCTATAATTCACTCCATTCACATTCAACACCATAACTCATCTATCTCCTCAGTCCTCACTCAAATTTTTGTCTTGTCTCAGACAGACTCTGTAAACCACACACACAATATGATAACCCGCGATCGAATATTATTCCGAGGTATTTTAGCTTGTCTTGCTTTTCAATTTTCTGCCCACTAAAAGTAATGTCTGAAAGATCTGCTTTCAATATGGAATTATTCAATGAGCACCACAGCACACAGACTTTGTTGGGATTGACTTTTGAGCCGGTTTCCTCGCACCATTTAAACACGCCATGTAGTGACCCGTGTGTGATGCTGATAATTTCCTATCGGTCAGAACCAGTCTTGTAAATGAGTATGTCATCTGCAAAAGTTAATGTTCATCCCAACACAGTTGGCTGAATGGTGGCTATTTTTTTATGTGTAGATGTTAAACAGCACCGGTGATAGTGGAGAACCCTGGGGTAGTCCCGTGAAAATGTGCATTGGTTCTGATGTCAATGTTCCCAAGCGAAATGCAACTGATCTCTCAGTTAAAGCAGCTGCTATTCATTTTTTGTAAGCCAAGGAATAACACCGTAAGCCATTAAACAGTTCATTAACGTTTCAAAGTTCACATAGTTATAAGCATCCTCTAGGTCAATTGCTACAGCAACTGTTTCTCGTTTACCCTGGAATCCCTCGCGCACTCATCTTACGCAAATGTTCCAGCGTTACCCTATGTTATTTTCATGGGCCTATTGCTACCCCTTGT
Source organism: Oreohelix idahoensis (assembly GCA_024509875.1). Lineage (NCBI taxonomy): Eukaryota > Metazoa > Mollusca > Gastropoda > Stylommatophora > Oreohelicidae > Oreohelix > Oreohelix idahoensis. Next base: position 36,368 of record JAMPIV010018128.1, read on the forward strand.
TTCGGGGAGGATGTGTGCATTTTTAGGTGATTCATTAATTGTCTCGCTACTATCTTTTCAAGTAATTTACAATAGACATTCTGTATTGTGATAATTCTTTTATAAGTATTTGCTCTTTAGATTTAAATATATGTCTATATGTGTGTATATATACAGCGTGTCCGGCAGAATCACTACCAATAACAAATGTCAATATTTCCTCACCCATGTAAGTTAGAATTATTTTTTTATTGTTACCTCGTATAGAAACCATCACATTTTTAGGAGCAGTGAGATAATTGATAAATTGTCCGATAATGTGCAGATAACGCATACGTAATGTGCAGCCACGGAATGTGATGACACGTGTAGTGAAAATGGCGGAGTTCACGTGCAGCAGAAAGTGCAATGCTGTTATTGGCTTGCGGAATTAAAGTTTCCCATTGTTGTGTAAAGGAGATTCAGGCAGGAATATGGACAGAAACCTCCAGAGCGACATACTCGTACCATGGTGAAATGGCACAAGCAACTGTTGGAAACAGGTTCTTTGTTGAGAAAGAAGGGAAGCGGCAATGAAGCGTTGTCTCCAGATAACGTTGAAGCAGTTAGCGACGCTTTTCAACGTAGCCCGCGGAAATCCATTCGACGGGCAAGTGGAGAATTGGGTATTCCAAAATCTACTGTTCACGACATTGTGCACAAAAGATTGCGGCTTAGAACCTACAAGATCCAGCTAGTGCAGAAGTTACAGCCAAATGATAAACCCAGACGGGCCGAGTTCGCAAATGCAATGCAATGTCACCTCGATGATGACAATGAATTTCTCAGTCGTGTGGTATTCTCTGATGAAGCGACCTTTCACACTTGTGGCAAAGTTCACCGGCATAATTGTAGGATATGGGGAAATGAAAACCCACATGTCGTAATGGAGCATGAGCGAGACAGCCCTAAACTTAACGTGTGGTGTGCCTTAACCTCGAATTATGTGATCGGGCCATTTTTCTTCGCCGAAGCCACAGTCAGAGGAGCAACATACCTAAACATGTTGCAAAATTTTGCAGTTCCTAGGACACCAGAAGGATTCATATTCCAGCAAGATGGAGCACCTCCACACTATGCCAATGAAGTAAGAAACTACCTTCATCAACAATTTCCAGACAGATGGATTGGAAGATTAGGTCCCATTGATTGGCCACCAAGGTCACCAGATTTGACCCCCTTAGATTTCTTTCTATGGGGATACGTAAAAAGCTTTGTCTATCAAACTCCGGTGCAGGGACTGGATAATCTTCGGCAGCGAATAATTGACGCTTGTGCATCCGTCACACCTCAGATGCTGCAAAACACGTGGAGAGAGATAGAATACCGTCTTGACATTCTTCGAGCCACTAAAGGCGCTCATGTGGAGATCTACTGAAACTTGGTGGAGATCTACTGAAACTTGGTGAGTTGCTACTGAAACTTAATGAGTTTGCCTAACAGAAAATCAAAATCCGGTCGGTCTGCTATTATTAGTATAAGAAATATTGACATTTGTTATTGGTAGTGATTCTGCCGGACACACTGTCTTGCTCATACGTTTGCTTTCATACCTATAATAACTGAATCAACTATGATTGTTTTGTTTTAAAATAACATGTAACAAATTTAATAATCAATTAGTCTTACCAGGTTAAAATAGCGATGGAATGATGGTGAATTTTAGATGTAAATAAAATTGTCTTCACTGAGACTTAATTTGAGGATTTAAAAAAAACAATTGTCCTTTTGCTGTTTCCTTAATAAACTTAGCTGGTCTAAGTGAGTCCTGCCGCCGTGGTTTCGTCAATTCTTCTGTAATAATAAGGGCCTTTCTTTACATAACTCGTCCAATGTAGGCGGTTAGTGCTGATTCCCTGCTTTTAACTCACATCTAGTGACGTAGGAACTTTAGTCTTGCAGCTTCGTACCATGAACAGTCAGATAGCTTCGTTTAACGAACTTTAGACAAAATAAAAAGAACAAATGCCTCTGCTAAGTACATTTGTGGGCTGCAAATTAACAGGCGCATTGTCTCGCTGTGCACCCACCAATTTTAGCCTCTCTGAATAATTATTCTCCCCTGAGTATACACAGTACAACTCAGGGAATATGATTAGAAATCACCGTTATTCTTCTGGTTACTTTAGTGGGGAAAATGTGTATGGACAGCGTGAGGGCAATGGCTAGCCTGAATTAAATTAACAAGGTACATATATCTCACAAAATGATATTATACACTTTAGGCACATGTGATATAATCATCACTCATCATTCAGAGTCTGGGGTTGCTGCTGCTTTCGCGTGTCTGAGTGAATTAGCATGAAACAAACACCAGCGCTTGCTGTGGTAGTTTATGAATATACTATTTTCATATGTTGAGGTTGTTAGCCTCATATATAACCACTTAGCAAAGAAAAAATGTCCAATTCACATTTGTAAAATAAATGTTTACACTTACCGCAAAGTAACTTTTGGGAACACAATCTCCTGGCACAGTTAGAATGGACACAGCACTTTAGGTTAGATCCTCTAATGACGGGTGATCTGATTCCTTAGGTCTCCAGTCTTTATATTTAAAAATGCGGGTTTACTTTTAAGTTTCAAAGTTGTCCAAATACTCTGTATTTGTCCTTTAAGTTTCCGGTCTTTGTATTTAAAAATGCGGGTTTACTTTTAAGTTTTAAAGTTGCCCAAATACTTTGATCTGTCACGTATAATTTTGGAATTCTTAGTCCGATGTCTCTCTGGCTCCTGGGAGTTGCTAATTTGACGTTGCGATGCAGTCTGAATTGGGTCTCAGACTTCGCTAGATTATATTTTTATTTCTCAGTTCAAATCCCAGATTCAAGTTGCTTTCTTTACTGATGCACAGTCAGTAATTGCAACGTTGAAAAGCCAAAATAATACAGACCTGGATGACCTCAGAATATTGCTCCACAAACTTTGGCAAAGATTCAAAATTGATGTGATCCAATGGATCCCATCTCATTGTAACATCACCGGCAATGAAGAGGCTGGCAAAAGAAGGTTCACAACGACCTCAGCCTGATGCAAGCATAACTTTCAAAGATGCAAAGAGTTTTATCAGAATCAGATACAGAAACAAATGGAATGTAGAACATCCAGGTCACACACAGAATGATGCTTACTACCAGCTCAACAGAAGAGAACAAGTGGTAATCTTCAGACTCCGCACTGGCCACAACAGATTGATATACCATCTATTCAACAAGCTAAAGATAGGAACTACCGATCAGTGTAACTGTGGCACTGATAAAATGACTGCTGAACATCTGCTTCAAAGTTGCCCCTTATATGCGGTACAGAAAAAGCGCATATGGCCGACGCCAGATCCTAACGTGGAAAAGCTTTACGGGGATTCAAATAGCCTGAAACAACTGACTACGACTTTCTTTGAGAACATTCAAGTGGACGTCTGAGAGTGAACGAAGAAGAAGAAAAAAAAATCCCAGATTGTACTTTCGACGAATTTGCCCATGAAAGTTAAAGTCTATTCCGGCTCTTAAATCAAGCCAATGGAAACTCTTTAGAACTATATGGGTAGGGGTGTTATATCATAATATCCCCCGCGTATTTTAAAATATCAAATTTTAAAATTCCATTGCATGACTTCTTTCTAATAAATCAGTAATACTTCCGATTGCATCTTTATGCAAACTCACAAACAAATATGTGAACTTATTTCCCGTCTAAATGCTTTCCCACAATATTGTCTCCCCAGACAGATTATCGGTAATATTGATACACAGATGGTCCAGCGGAAACGATTATCTTATTGTCATCTGTGTCTTTGCACACTCCAGACGGCTTTCTTAGGCAGACAATATGGCTTTCTTTTCATCGATCATGCGCTACCTTGCGTCGATGTAGTGGGTTTGATGGTATTGTATGATGGTGATATTACTAAGTGTGATGTATGAGGTCAGCTGTGAAGGCTCCTGAGATAAAATGTAGCTGTGAATTTTCAGAAGGCCTTTCTTGCTACCACTACGGCCTCACACCTATCTTTTTTTCTAATGAATGTGGCTACGTTACAATCTAGGGTACTGAATGTAATGTGTTGTATTGACATATACAAACACACACACACAGATATTAAATAATGTAATATTATCAATAAAATTTAGTACACAATGAACTAAATTCAGCTGGTGAAATTTTAGAAAGTAAATCTTTTTTTTAAATTTATTTGTTCTGAACCAAGGTTTTATTTTGGCCAGAACATATGAAAGATTTTAGAATTTATGAGTGAATGGCATGAATAAATGACATGATAAATAAAAGGTGTGTACGTATATAATTTTCACGAGTAGTTATTATTTCTACAGTTCATAGTTTTATTTTCCCTGGGAGAACGATGAATAGATGTGCTGTTGGGGTGGCTTCATCCCTCCCTGTCTAAGCCTACCAAGCATTGTCCATTTATGATGGAAGAAAATGGGATGTTTTAGTAGTAATTCACTTTGGGTGCTATGTCTATGAAGTTGGTGCAAATCCAGCAGACCAGCCTGCTTACGTAACTTTGAAAGAGTAGTTCTGGTGCTGGAATCTGGTGGCCCCACCTCTCCGTGCTTGGGGGCAATATATCGGGTGGCCCCACCTCTCGGTGCTTGGGGGCAATACAAGGCTGTTCTGCCGAGATGCGACACTGCACGGGTCCTCACTGTCAATTATCTACCCAGCATTTGACACCACCTTTTGGTGTCAACATAAAAAACTCACAGCTCAGATTATGAATAAAGAACACAGAAATGCTAGCAAAACTCGGCTGAGCTGCTGGCTATAGTATGGCGTCCCTGAACTTATTTCTATTTACTTCATTTGAAATCACCACACTTAAAATTTACTGTGTCTATCACTGGACAACTATTGAGGAATGGCAAAAAAGCTCGTCTGAGCGCGGATAATATGATTGTCTGTGGCCAATCAATGCCTTGGTTTTTTTAAATTCAAATTTCCTACACTAAAGTCATTTCAGTCATGCTTCAGTCAAGTATGGATTTTTATCTGTTAGTCCGTCCGTCTCTACTTGCGTTTTCACAAAAACGTACTTGGTTTTTTGAACCAACCTATCCATCCCCTCTACAAATTTGCCTGAAAAGTTATTTTTAGCCACAGCTCCCACCAATGTCCCTTCTCTTTCATTCTAACTAGATTTGAACACTTGCGTCTCAAGGTCGCGATTTTTTGTGCAAATTAGTGACATGTTTGATTCAATGCAGTCTTTCGCTGATGTGATCAACACAGTCTTTTGTCATTATCTTCATTATTAGCTATCCGTCTGTATAAATAAAAGCATATTATTTCACTGCTCAGAATGGGCCATCCGGCCAGCTAATTTTTATATTCCTAACATTAATATTAAGAAAAAAGTTACTTTTTAAATTTTGTAATATTTCAAGCATCTGCGTTTGCCGCTGAATTCAAATAAAAGGCTTGGTATCGCAAAAGCGTCCAATAAATGACTGTGGCATATCATATCCAAGGTCCCTTCTGTCGATTTCCTTACTTTATGTCAACTTGGGGGAACGTGACTTTTTCCTTTCCCCCCCCCCCCCCCCCCCCTTTCCCCAATTGCGTCTCCTTAGCCTTGCTAGTCTCACGCAATTTTTCAGTCATATTTTTTTCCTTTTGATCCGCCGTTCTCATCCCGTTCAAATGGTAACCGTTTTGATTTCCCGTCTAGCAAGTCAATTTTTATGGAGGGTAGTGACCCGCGGCGTGGGCGATCATGCCTTCTAGTAACTTACGCATTCTTTTTATCCCTATATTTTATCCTTTGGAGATATTTTTACGTTGTATCACTTGTTAATTTTATGACAGTCGACACAGATCGTCTCTATTAAAAGTGACTAGCCAACTTAGGTGATACACGTATTATCCCCTGACCTGTCTAATTAACCTTGTCATACGACGATTCTGTTATGGGCTTTCCAGGCTTGGATAATTGGGCTGATATTACGTTTCAATTTCTGTATTCTTTATTCATCGCTTCTGCCATCACGAAGTATCTTCTTGCTGTAACCTCGTGTTTTATTTACGTAATTATTATAATGTTCGTTTCAGTGTTTTTACAATACACTTTGTATTCGTATTGTCTGACAGTGTTTATTTATTATTATTATTATTCTGTAATTAAAATGTTATGGTTTAACCTACCCTTGAAGGTTAACGGTTAACAGTCATAGAACGACAAAGAACTGGTAGAACACTTCAGGAAACCAAGTCACGTTTTGACGACTAAAATATATTTAATACTGTTCAGCAATTTCATCATGAATAAACAACACGAATGGTTACGTTACAGAACACTTGATAAAGTACAGTCTTATAGCCCATATTCAATCAGACATTAAACGTTTGTTGCTTTTCATTTTCATTAACGATCCATATATATTCTAACCAAATACTTGGAATTCTTATTATTTATACAGAATGATTGCGGTTACATTACCGACATATAGATACATTCGGACTCAATGGTCCTTACACATTATCCTTTTAGGTTACCGGCTTTACATTACCGTAATATATATTTTCCTAGTTCTACACTAGTATACACTTGAATAAGTGGTCATGCCACACATTTCAAAACACTGCCGTAAGGCCCAAGGCCACACATAAGACTCTCAGGTCTTTATCCACGTATTATTATATCGGCTTAAAATCCCGAACACAGACGGTTATACACTTGGATAAGTGGCCATGCCACACATTCGAAACACTTTGGATAAGTGGCCATGCCACACATTTGAAAACACTGCCATTTGGCTCCAAGGCCACACATAGACTCTCGTTACTATGTCTAACTCGTCATGCATCGATATATGCGATCTATGTCATTTATTTATTCAGCTGAGGTGTTTCATGGTGCATCCATCCGAATCGAGCTCAAACCCAGATGCTTGCAAACCCTGAAACAATCCTCAACATCATCCCCCTCGCTCCCAAACGTGACACTTGTGGCACGTGTGAGAGTGGTTGAGAAGACGTATACGTACGCAATCTATTAATATTATATTAAAATATATACGGGCGAAACGTAAACAAGTCTGGGAGCGGCTAGAGCAGAATTTGGGTGCATAAAATATGTCAATTAGTAGGACAATCGGTGAGGAAAATGAAGAAGTGATACTGCCGAAGAGGATGAAAGTTATAAAAAGTGCACAACTGATTCGTCAATAAGCTAACAATCTTAACTGACTCACTATCAGCAATACAAGCACTAAGTAATGCACATGAATGTAGCGACCAGATATAGCGGAAGAAATATCTCAGCTTAACACATACCTAAACAACAGAGGCTGCACGGTACTATTAGCATGGATACCCTCACACGTGGGAACAGAAGAAAATGAGGAAGCGGACAAGGAAGCTAAGCCTTAACCATATAAACACATGTTTGGGCTGAACAGAGATCAAAAGCATTAATACAAATTTTAATAGCAACGGAATGGACAGAAGATTGGAAACAAAGCCAGAAAAGTAGACAGCTTATAAGCTGTTGAAAGATCCAACACGAACATGTCAGATAAACAGAGAGCCGAACATTCCACGCAATAAAAAACTTATAAGCCTACAACTAGGAATAGGATATTTTATGGTAGAGGAAACCAGCTGTGAAGCATGCCTTGAGACAAATACCATAGCACATTATGCGCTAACATGCAAGAAATATGAACAGCAAAGAAAACCACTTAAAGAATATTTGAAAGCACAAAACTCATCATCACCATCAATTCTTCTTCTTCGTACACTCTCAGACGTCCACTTGAATGTTCTCAAAGAAAGCAGTAGTCAGTTTGAGGCTATTTGAATCCCCGTAAAGCTTTTCCACGAAAGGAGCTGGCGTCGGCCATATACACTTTCTCTGTACCACATATAAGGGGCAACTTTGAAGCAGATGTTCAGCAGTCATTTTATCGGTGCCACAGTTACACTGATCGGTAGTTCCTATCTTTAGCTTGTTGAATAGATGGTATCTCAATCTATTGTGGCCAGTGCGGAGTCTGAAGATTACCACTTGTTCTCTTCTGTGGAGCTGGTAGTAAGCATCATTCTGTGTGTGCCCTGGATGTTCTACATTCCATTTGTTTCTGTAACTGATTCTGATAAAACTCTTTGCCTCCTCAAAAGTTATGCTTGCATCAGGCTGAGGTAGATGTGAACCTTCTTTTGCCATTCTGTCAGCCTCTTCATTGCCGGCGATATTACAATGAGATGGGATCCATTGGATCACAACACTTTTGAATCGTTGACAAAGTTTGTGGAGCACTACTCTGAGATCATCCAGGTCTGTATTATTTTGGCTTTTCAACGTTGCAATTACTGACTGTGCATCAGTAAAGAAAGCAACTTGTCTCTCTGCCGTTTCTTCTGTCAATATAACCTCTGCTGCAGTTTTCAAGGCCTCTGCCTCTGCTCTGAAGTTGCTGGAGAATCGTCCTGTCACCACTGACAATTCAAAACTGTACTAAAAGTTGACCTTCCCAGAGAGCTACACAAAATAATAACATTTTAAATTACCAAAACAAAAATTAACATATAACTACCAGGGCAAATAAGAATGATTAATGAAAAAAAATTACATAAACAAAATATTCACAACAAATGTTCAGTACAAAAGTAAGATAAATAACAAAACATTACAAAGCAGTGCATATCCATTAGTAATGCATGAGTCAATCTCAAGGGCAATAAATAAGAAGGTAGCATAAAATAAATCAAAGTGCAAACATCTCAAAACACAAAATGGTGACGTAAGAGACACGCCAACAATAAGAACATAATTATGATGTCATAATGAAAGGAAAGAGAAATTCAAGAGAAATCAAGGGACGTAATACACATGTTAAAACTATTATTTTATTTGTAATTATTATTTGTAATTAATAACCATATGTTTGCAGATTTTACAACATAATTGAAAATGTTCAATTAAACACTTTATTTTTAGGGGAAATAGAAAAAAACTTCCGTTTTTTTAAAACTTATGTAACTGTGGAACAGGCCCTGAGAATAGATAGACCTAGAGTTGTCTCGCATAAGGTGAATTAGTGAATACTTCAGTCTGTGTATCTTTACATAATCCCGACATGGCAGTTGACTTTGTTCTTGAGTCTGAGCTCAACCTTAAAGGGTGGCAGAAGTACTTCAACAGTTATACTCTAAGAGGTCGATTCAATTCGGTAGTAGCAACATTTGGAACTATCTTTGGGGCTGTCTTCCTATACAAGTTACCGAAGAAGAACCTTAGGCTGTTGCATACAGTTGAAATGTTTTATACATTTTGTATATATGATGTTCAGTGGACGTAACGTAGTTGTTTTCTTATATTCTGTGTATATGAACTTGGAAAAGACAGGCAGAGGCTTGCAAATTGTGTTTGCCAATGACAGATGGAATTATTATTACCGGAATCATATACTGAATTGTAAATGTAGTTTGCATCTTAGTATTTGTTAGGCAATTTTTGTGATGTGACATTAATACAAGCAATAACTAATTGTGAAGAAAAAAAAAGGTTTCGAAAAAGCACATCCCTCGTGCACTGCCACACTCGGTCATCTGACAAGGGAGATAACCTGATATTTTTTAGAACGAAATCTAACAACACGGTGTAAACTGGAACCTTTTTTTTAGATAGAAGCGAAAAAAGCAACTACATTTTTCGATCTGGAAATGGACTCACTAGGAGGATTCCTCCATAAATCTGGTACCCTGCTGTTGTCAATAACCGGTCCTCAGGCCGCGGCAAAGGCGTCGCCATCTTTCCTCACGAATGCGTTGGTGAGCCCTGGTGGAATACCGAACTATGGCGTCTCTTCTCTACAGATTTGAGAATCCCGTCCGCTGGTATTTCAATCTGACATCACATGTCCACGGACGTTTCTTCGAGAAACTATACGGAAGGAAAATACAGCTGTCCAACCCGGAACTAACCCTGCATATTGAGCACCTTGAAAAAGAACGCTCCAAAGTCACCCTCAGTTGGAATCCACCAACAATGAAAGAAAAGACTGTAAAATCATTGGCAGCACCAGTTACGGGCGACCATGAAGCCGAGGTCTACAAGATTCGAAATGCTCCGCTTAAGTGGGGTGTGCTCTGTCGGCCATCGACAGATATCCCACATTACAAGGAACTACGTTTCAAAGAGGTGAGTGCACCAAAACATAAAATGTTGGTAACAGTGCCGGGACGGCGAACAGTGTGACTACACTGTGGTGAGGATACTCACTGGGCTAGCCGCTGTTCGAGAAAACCAGGAAGAAATCTCAGCACAAAGTGGCCAAGACTCCAAGCAAAGAATACAGAGCCCACTAAGAGAAAGGGCAACGACGAAGAACCCACAGAGCCTTTGACCACGGAGAATAGGTGGGAAGTAGTCTCCTATCCCGACTCCCGGAAGAAGAGGCAGAGACGGCATTCAGCCCCCGACAGTCCTGGCAATGGAACAAGTGCCAGTACAGAAATGAAAAACAACAAAACACCCTTATCTCCCCTGACACCAAGACAAAAAAGTCAGCCATTAGCAAGACCCAAGACCCATGAGAAGACAAGCAGCACAGGATCCAATAGCAGATCAACATGAGAAACTGCTATTCCAGACACCGTAGCCCAACCCCAACCTAGCAGATCCAAGTCAGACAACCTCCCCAACACAAGACCTGGAAGACAACACAAACTAAACATCACCGACCAAATCAACTACCAAGCTCATAATAGACCTACAGGACAGTGAAAATATTTAGTACAACAACCAAGAAAGACACTAGGACCAATTTGACAATGGTATGTAATGTATCCCACAATGTCATTACAAACATATCTTTATTGATTTATTCCATATAAGACGTGTAAGATGGCAGATGAACTTTTGACAATTAGTGTAAATTTTAGCGGTCTTCGCTTAAAACTACATCACATCATATCACTTATACATAAACACAAGCCAGACTTTATACTTTTGCAGGTAACAAACATACACACAGACGAACATGCATTACAAATCACAACCCAGCTAGGACTACGACATTCCTGTTTTAGTTTAGCCATACACAACACAGGTTCAGGAACAACTACACTACAAACATCAGACAGGTGGGAAATATTTAGAACAAACCGGGACAGCGAGGGCAAAGTAACCATCGCTAAAGTAGGAAACAACACACACACATACGCGATAGTGAATATACACGCTCCAGCAAACTACAACCACCAACCACAATTTTACGAAAACTTAGAAAACTTGCTCACACAGTCACACAGAGGACATAATATTATTTTAGGAGGCGACTTTAACTGTGTTTTGACAGATATGGACGTGGTTGGTGGAGTAGTTAGAACACAGATAAGGAGAGCAAACAGAGAAGACGCACACCAACTAGACATAATACAAACCATAATGGATACGCACATTTTATTAGATGCCTACAGCGAGCTGGTTGTTTTGGCGCCTGCTCCGGAAACTTCTTCCTGGCTCCTTGAGATTCTATGAGAGCAATATGCAATCGTTATGCTAGTGTAAGGATAGTTTCTAACCGGTCAGCGCCGTTTTCAATGAGAAATCTACGCATTTCCACCGACATAGACTCCTTTAGTTGCTCTATCACAATCAGCTCTTTCAACCCGTCATAATCCTCGGTGAAGTTTCTCAGTGTACACCCCTTCACCAGGTAGTCCTCCTCGATACGGGCTGCGAACTGTGAGAAGGTCTCACCTGTCTCTTTCTTAAACCCTCTACATTTTTTTTCCGGTAGGCCTTTGAATGAAGTTCATATCTCACCAAAAAGCTATCTTCAATGCCTGATAGTCGTCTTGCTTTCCGGCCGGCAGTGTATTAAAAACCTCTTAGGCTGCGCCTCTCAGGCCCTGAGAAAGTTTCAATTTCCACTTCGGTTCCTCCAATCCAAAAGGCGTCTACGGTATCGTTCCTTTTAGAGAAAGGCTCAAGCGGAAAGTTCATGGTATTGGGTGGCACATGTTGTGAAGCAAGCACACCGTCTGAGCGGGGTGAGGACCCTCCATCAGAGTTGGCAGCCGCTGCACTTTTTGCCAGCTTTATCTGATTGGTCTGTCCCTGGATTTCCAGTTGCTCCCTGTCTCTCTCCTGCTCCGCTGCTTCTGCTGCGGCTTTCCGCTCCGTTGCTTCTGCATCGGCCTTCCCCTTCTCTATTGCAAGTTTCTGTACCTCCTTCTCTCTTGCATGATCAGTCTTCTCGCTTACAAATTTCATCAGCTCTTTTCCACTTAACCCGTATTCAGGCCCTGCATCCTTTAAACTAGCTTTAATTTTTGTGACGTCTGCCATGATATGCAGTAGAGGGGTTCGCGAAGGGAAAAATTGGCTGTGACCTCCGAACAAAATTATTTGACTCACACAAGTAAGTATCTCTTTAGAACCAGCTAGGTTTAAATTCGTAATCAAGTTCAAATTGCACTTTAAAAAATCACTCACTCAGCGTATTATTAAAAAATTAGATAACAGATTATCTAGCACTTTCTATGAAAAATTTACCAAGTATTTCTAAGAAAAAATGTATCCAGTAGTTACGGAAAAAAGAACAAAAAAATTTTTTTTCCCCAATTTCCTACAGTATTCTTTGTTCTCAAAAAGTGTTTACTCTATCAGTTTGATACTTAATTTAAAAACTAGTATCACTCGTGCTTTAGAGATATAAATTATTCCCACTACGAAATAGACAAAATGTAGTAAGAGTCAGTCTAAGAGGTGATCCCTTAAAATGCCAACAAATTTTGCAATTATCGCAACAGTATGGCAGGGTTCCAAATTTGATTTATCACACTTCTAAGTCCGGGTTCACTAACCCAAGACGGGCCCCCAATTGGCGAATGGTGTGTATTGGGGCAACTACAACAGTATTTTTCGCCAGGAATAGCCTATGAGATATTAGGTAGAAGTTCTCCAGAAATTGGCTCGTTAAGAAAGAATAGAGACCTATCCGAGATAAGGACAAGAAGAAGAGAATGCGAACGCTTTCCATTGGCAAGTGTATTCTAGTGAATCATGGAAAGAGTTCTGTTTCCCCACGACCTTAGCTTCTGCCCTGAGATCCCGTAACAGAAAAAGCCCCCAACCTCATCTGAGTGTAGAAATTTATCTATATGTAAATATAATTCCCGCCGTATGTGTACTTCGGCCTGTCGGTCCGTCACACTTTGCACACCGTCATTTGCGCATTTTTTTCTCTTTTTCGAGAGAGTACATTAACTTTCGGGCAGATAGGGCTCGTGATCCTTGGTTGGTAGCTTATCTAAGAGAAGGAACTCTGAATTCAAACCACCGCTGCCTTGCGGGAATATCCATTTATGGAATTGGCTTCGGGAGTAAACCCTGAGGATAAATCCGGAGTCGGAGTCCCTAAGGCAGTCTAATGTCGATTCGACATTATTCTGGCAACTCTTGCGACATGGCTGGTACCAAACTGTATCGGCTACTGCCGTTCCTTTGGATCTACCGGCTGTGTGGAGAGGGGGAACATGCTGCATGGGCAACAGCTTGATCTCCATATAACTGTGCCCAAGCTCGCGCCCTGGAGAGGACACTCCAGCTTCACCCTATAGGTGTCGGCAAAACACGGGAAGTAGCAGTTACCGGTTATAAGCATTTTGCCCAATTGGCGTAGGGCATGGCGCCAGGGGCTACTTCCGACAGTGGGAGAGGTTCTAGGATCTCACTGGACAGCTACCGCCCGCTTCAAGCTGGGCAGCCCCCAGTCAATAAGGTGTTGTCCCGCCACTGTCTGCTTTCCCCATTGGGTGCATGGGGATTAGGGTCAAACCCGAACTGTGGACAGAAAATTTTGCACCAAGCAATTATCGAAAAAATAGAAATAAACAAACTCTCAGATTGGGATGCTGGAACGTCCGGACTATGTTGACTGGACTATCCGAAAACCTACAGGATGTAAATGATGTAAGGAAGACAGCCATAATTAATGATGAGCTTAAACGACTTCAGGTGGATATAGCTGCACTTCAGGAAACGCGCCTGGCTGGCTATGGAACGGTGAGCGAGAAGGACTACACATTTTATTGGCAAGGGAAAGATCTTAATAAAGCTAGAGAACACGGAGTAGGTTTTGCGGTCAAAAAATCGCTAACTAAAATGGTTGAACCAGGCGAGAATGGATCAGAACGCCTGTTAACGCTCCGCCTGCAAACTAGCACAGGTCCCATCACCCTTGTCAGTGTGTATGCTCCTACTCTGTACTCTGCCTCAGAAGCTAAAGATGAGTTCTACGAGAATCTAACAGCAATTATCAAAAGCATACCTAGGCAAGAACAGCTTGTTCTCCTTGGTGACTTTAACGCTAGAGTGGGTGCCGATAATGTTTCATGGCCTTCATGTCTGGGCAGGTTTGGTATTGGCAAGATGAATGAAAATGGACAACGGCTCTTAGAGTTGTGCGTCCACCATGACCTCTGCGTGATTAACACCTACTTTCAGACAAAACCCCAGCATAAGGTGTCATGGAGACACCCACGATCCAAGCACTGGCACCAACTTGACCTGATTCTCGTCAGAAGGCCACTCCTCAGGTCTGTGCTCTCCACGCGCTCATACCATAGTGCAGACTGTGATACAGATCACTCCTTGGTTTGCTGCAAAATCAGAGCACAACCAAGAAAACTCTATCGTGTCAGACATGAAGGGAAACCACGCATTGATACCAGCAAGATGTCTGTCGTGGAATATTCTAATCCACATATATAAATTATCAAGTAAATATAAAGCCTAATAAATACATATAATAAATAAAGGAAGAAGAATGGTAAAGAACAGTGCTGTCACAATGACTGTACTCGAAATCCCCCTTGTTTTATGCTTCGTCTGCAAATTGTAACGCTTTCACGTTGATAGTAAAAGCTTACTGTATTATTACCCGCTTTCTTCAATGAAACGTGTGCTGCATTTCTAAGAAAAACATTGAGAGGCCCTGCGTAATGACCTAAATTAATCCTAACATTAATTATATTACGTTACCAAAACGAACGAACAGATGGACTCAAATATAGAGAGAGAGAGAGGGGCGAATAAAATCGGGAACGCATGCAACACGCGTCGCGCGATACACAAATGCTGCCATCACGCGTGTAAGTCTACATGCACTAATTGTTTTTCAGACGGACAGTGATAAAATACACTACCCTTTCCCAGAGTTAGGTTTATAAATCATAAAAAACTCTTATTAGGAAAGACAACATTAGATGGGTTTACGGTTGAAAACATAACAGTACCCAGACAGCACATCTTCGAAACAGGAGGTAGAAAATACATATTTTGAACGCAGCCACGTAGCTCTTTCAAATTGGTATATTTGGGTTCCTTAGGGCTTGCTGACAAATAATAGGTAAAACGTTACGCAAATAGTCCAGGAATTAATAAATTATACCCAAAATAAATAGAGCTACTCTGGGAAGGTTAAGGCGGCCGGCGTGATGCCGACCATATCACCCCTCGTGTGCCGACGGTCAAGATAATATGGGCCTAACACCATATTCCCAATATGCCTCAATGGGCGTGTAACGGGTTCCTTTACCTTTACCTTTTACCCAAAATAAAATAGTGAGGATGCCTGACAGCATGGAATCATTTCTGCTCATAAAATTTTTTTTATATAACGTGTTTGAAAAAACCTTACGTTACATAAATAGCCTACCATGTAAACTCCAAATTGATTGGAGCGCAACAAATGAAAGCCTAACCACGATTGGTCGGACTATAAATACTATCTTTCGTTGTTAGGGGAAACGGGGAAAGGTAACATTTTTTCAAACACTTGTCGAAACGGGGCCTCATTGGCTAGACTCGCTGGATATAATCACTTGGGAGCGTTAGTTCGAAACCACTTGTTTAAATAAGCTTGATAAAGCATCAGTGCGTTGAAGCCAGCTCACAATTTTGCTAAAATAAAAGCCTGGAACATAAGCAGATGGAAATTTGTGCCAGTAATTGTACCAGAATTCATTGCTAATCAACGTATCTGTGTTTATTTCCATGAAATTGTGGGACAGTGGTCTTGATGGTACTGAGCAGCACCTGGTCAGAGCTTTGCTGAATCCAGTGTCGGACAGCATACTCCTTGGTCCTTTTAGCTATCAGTGAGGTGTCTCCAGAGCCCAGAGGAGAATTCGAGCAGAGGAGTCCTTTCCTGCCGCCATCACGCCAGATAAGCTAACTTGGCCAGCTGAGCTCAACATTATGTCCCCTCATCTTGAAATGACTTTATAAAAATAACATTCAGAGGGGAATTTAATTGTCTTAATATCAGGAACTGAGAACATCTCCAATACTAGTCCCAAAAGACAAACTATTGAAGTCATGATGACAAATACCAACAGAGCTTGAACAAAACAAAACCAGTATTACCTCATTTTACTACTACACAACTGACACACATAGAATATTTGTAATAATATATGTCACTACAATATTCATATTAAATACATTCTGTACATAACTTGTAATTTAAATTGATTGTGATTCCTGGTTCCCTTGTAGTTGAATCAGGACACATATTCATTCAT
This sequence comes from Oreohelix idahoensis, assembly GCA_024509875.1. NCBI lineage: Eukaryota > Metazoa > Mollusca > Gastropoda > Stylommatophora > Oreohelicidae > Oreohelix > Oreohelix idahoensis. The sequence goes on from JAMPIV010018128.1 coordinate 52,943, forward strand.
GCCAGTAATGAATACATATTGTTATTTGAAAAGTTACGAGTGACTTCTTTAAGATATTCTCATAGAGTGTTATATGTATGTGAGTGTCACAGTGTTGTTAAGAGTAGTGGATTAAATTAAATTGTTTATCTGTCTGTTGTTGTGACTTACACTTCATCATACACATACCCTAGACACATAACGTAGTCATCACACTATTCCAGAATAATTCTGACTGAGATATATAGATATGTGGTAGCAAGTAAGGTTATATATAATACACTACTCTTATTAGATATATATACCTTCACAGCTGATCTCAGTCAGTACACTAAGTCCCCTATAAATATTTATAACATCCCACTTCACCACATATATTGGGGTCTCGCTCTTGGGATTTTGAATCTTTCCCTATTAAAAATATTGGGGGTAATTCACTTCAGGGAATATAAGAATTAAAAGGTATCCTTGGGTGGAATTAAATAAGGTTGAGCTCACGGTGCCTGTGTTGTCCATTAGAGATTGAATTGTTGGTTAGACATTGTATAAATTTACATAATAGACAATGGCGGACCTGGCCAAATTTCGATCTGCTGCGGTTCAGACTGCAAAAGAGTTAGGATTAGATGGGCAAGTTATGGTTGCCTATGTCACGACGGAATGTGACAAATTTATTGAACGTGAAGAAAGAAGGTTTGAAGCCGAAAGAAAGTTAGAGGCTGACAAGGAAATTAAGAGGTTGCAGATTGAGGCTGAGGCTAAGAAATTGGAGGCAGAAAGAGAAGACAAAAGATTAGCTGCAGAAAGAGAGGAAATTAGCTGCAGAAAGGGAAGCAGAAGATAAAAGATTACAAAGGGAACATGAGTTACGACTAAGGGAGTTTGAGTTTCAAGGCCATGCTCCTGAAAATGGTGCCAGTCCCTTTGCCTCTGATGCTACGGTTACTCAAGGAGCCTCAACCTCAGCTATGAATTTTCATTTAGATCATTTTGTTGAGAAAGACGATGATATAGAGAGCTACCTAAATAGGTATGAACTATTAGCTACCACGTATGGGTTAGAGAGAGAAAGGTGGAGCTTAAAGTTATCTCAGGGACTTCGTGGGGCAGCTTATGAAGTTTTTGCAAAAATGAGCAGAGGTGATCAGGAAAATTATGACATGCTAAAGCAGGCTCTTTTGTTAAGGTATGAAAAGAATGCAGAATTTTATAGGAAAAAATTTAGGAATGCTAAACTACTGTCAGGTGAAACATATCACCAGTTCTCTGCACGAATAGAGACATACTTGGAGAAATGGACTTCTCTGGGGAAAACCCAAGATCTTAAGGAAATGGTCCTTATAGAGCAACTAAGAGAGTCCATGGCTCCAGACCTGAGAAAGTTTCTCATGGAACAAGGTGCAGAGAGGCTGGGTGAGTTGCTAAATGTTGCTGAAAGGTATCAAGCAGCTCAAGCAGAGGTAACAGGTAATAAAAAGAAACAGGTGGACAACTTTAGGGCACCACAGAACTTTAATAAATTTGATCCTAAGGATCAAAATAAAGGTAAGCACCAATTTGATAGGCCACGGTATGAAAATAAAAATAAATTCCCACAATTCGATGAAAGGAAATATAATGAAAGAAAATCTTTCAACCAAGGAAAAAAGTGGTGTAAGAATTGTCAGATGGACAATCATGACACTGACCGTTGCAGAAGGAAACCTGTGTATATGGCAACCCTTCAGGTCAGGTCGACCTCAAGACAGGAGGAGGATATTATGTTAGATACCACTCCAGAAGAGATGAGGAAGGCACAGGCTGGGGATAAAACACTCAAGCCTTGTTTCAGAAAATTGTCAACTTGTCATACAACTCCAGGCAAGGGAGATTTTTATATGAAAAACAAGTTGATGTATAGGAAGACTGGAGCTAGATCCAATGGTCACGGACAGCTGGTTCTTCCAAAAAGATATAGGACAGACTTAATAAGGAGCCTACATGTGAAACCAGATGGGGACCATGAGAAGATAGGTACCATCATTCAAAAGGTGGCTCACAATTATTATTGGCCCAAAGCAAGATGGGACATTGAGAATTTTGTAGAAAGGTGTAGCATAGCACATGAGGGAACACCCACAAGTGGGAACATGGATCAGGACCTGGACACGCCATGGGGCAAAATTAGGCCTGATAATAAAAAGAAAAATAGATTTGATAAAGTGGACCAAATGGAATGGGAAGCCCCTTTTCACGGACAAGCTTCACTTAACTGTTTTACAATGGCCACTATGCGGAGAGTGCAAAAAGATGTCTTACCCCAGGATAAGCCGAAAATCCCTCAATCGGACTTAAACAAACTGGAGGAAGAGGATGTAGGGAGGAAATCTCTCATCAAGAATTTTAAGTGGGGAGAAAGCCCCAAAAGAAAAATTGGTAGCGGTCGTTTTGTGAATGATAATTCTGGGAGGAAAAATCATCACTATAAAGCTTCGAGTGGAAGAGACCATACCGGTGCATGGACAAATAGGTCCACACAATTAAAGGTCCACATGTAGCTATGTTAAGAACGTGGACTGATGAAAAGGCAGAGGAAAACATTACATCTTCATACCAATATGTGAATGAGCTGACCACTCGGTTGAAAACTGGCTGGAAACTTGCCAATGAAAATTTGAAACAAGCCAGGAAGAAACATGCTGCCTATTATAACAGGAAGGCGAAAGACAGAAATTTGGCTGTGGGAGAGAAGGTACTGCTTCTTTTGCCCGGGAGTCAGAATAAGTTACAAATTGGATGGCAGGGTCCATATACAGTTCTAGAGAAGGTGTCTAGGACAAATTATAAGATAGATAAGAAGGGGAAAGAAAAAATCTATCATGTGAATCTCCTGAAGAAATATTTGGAAAGAGAACATCAGGAAGAGACACACTTGTTGACCTTGTCCATCGCCATGGAGATGAAAAAGGAACCACTTTCATCATTTGAATATCCATTACACCCCTGTGAGACAGCAGCACAGGTGAAAATCAGTACACATTTAACGAAAACTCAGAAAGAGAGAGTGCAACAGGTTCTAAATAATCATGCAGAGGTGTTAACAGACCGACCAGGGCATACAAACCTATTGGAATATGATATGAAACTGATAGACCCCACACCTGTCTGTATGAAACCATATTCGATTCCGTTTGCTAAGGAGAAAGCTTTGAAGGAAGAGATAGACTATCTGTTGAAGGAAGGAATTATTTCGCACAGTGAGTCTTCGTATAGTTCCGGTGTTGTACTTTTAAGGAAGCCCTCTGGAGAACATAGACTCTGTATAGATTACAGGAGACTGAACGCTATTACAGAAGGACAGGTGGATCCATTGCCGGATACAAATCAGCTGTTTGCCAGACTAAATAAAGCTAAATATTTCTCAAAAGTGGATCTGAGTAAAGGATACTATCAGATTCCAGTAAAGCCTGAGGTTAGACCATACTTAGCTTTTAGTACCTCAGAAGGACACTATGAGTTTAATAGATTGCCATTTGGATTGAAGAATGCGCCTAGTGTCTTCTCTAGAATGATGAGAAAATTATTGGATCCTCTGAATAATCCCTGTATAACAAATTTTATGGATGATATCCTTATAGCAACAGAAACATTTGAGGAACACATTGACTCTCTGAACATGCTGTTTGATCGACTTAAGGAGGCAAATTTAACAGCCCGACCAACCAAATGTTGCGTTGGATGTAAAGAATTGGAATTTTTGGGACACACAGTTTATCAGGGAAACATGACCCCTGACCCAAAGAATTTAGAGAAACTACAGAAAGCCCCGAGACCACAAACCAAGAAGGACGTGAGATCCTTTGTCTCATTATGTGGTTTCTACCAGAAGTATATCAAAAACTTTAATTCCATATGTGCACCTTTAACGGAATTGACACGTAAAGGACATCCAGATCGCATTACATGGACACCACAATGTGAAATGACTTACCAAGAATTGAAGGAAAAGCTCACAAGTAAACCCATTTTGAAATTACCTGACTTAAGTCAAGAATTCATTGTAAGGACGGATGCAAGTAATATTGGGTTAGGTGCAACTCTACTACAGAAATCAGATGCATTGGATGGGGAATTAAGCCCAGTGGCATATGCTAGCAGAAAGTTGAATAAAGCTGAAATCAACTACTCAACTAGCGAAAAAGAATGGGCGATAAAGAAATTCAATATTTATCTATATGGGAAGGCATTTAAGTTGCAAACAGATCACAAACCTTTATCGTTTCTAGCACAGGCTAAGCATGAGAACTCCAGGTTACTCCGATGGTCTTTACTTTTGGCTCCATATAATTTTAGCATTGAGTATATATCTGGAAAAACCAATTTGGGAGCGGATTTTTTAAGCCGCCATCCATATGATGAGAATCACCGTAAACCCCAGAAATAATAATGAATTTCTCTATGTGTATATAGAATAAAGGACTGACATATAATGTCTGTTTTAAGAGGGGAGGTGTCGTGGAATATTCTAATCCACATATATAAATTATCAAGTAAATATAAAGCCTAATAAATACATATAATAAATAAAGGAAGAAGAATGGTAAAGAACAGTGCTGTCACAATGACTGTACTCGAAATCCCCCTTGTTTTATGCTTCGTCTGCAAATTGTAACGCTTTCACGTTGATAGTAAAAGCTTACTGTATTATTACCCGCTTTCTTCAATGAAACGTGTGCTGCATTTCTAAGAAAAACATTGAGAGGCCCTGCGTAATGACCTAAATTAATCCTAACATTAATTATATTACGTTACCAAAACGAACGAACAGATGGACTCAAATATAGAGAGAGAGAGAGGGGCGAATAAAATCGGGAACGCATGCAACACGCGTCGCGCGATACACAAATGCTGCCATCACGCGTGTAAGTCTACATGCACTAATTGTTTTTCAGACGGACAGTAATAAAATACACTACCCTTTCCCAGAGTTAGGTTTATAAATCATAAAAAACTCTTATTAGGAAAGACAACATTAGATGGGTTTACGGTTGAAAACATAACAGTACCCAGACAGCACATCTTCGAAACAGGAGGTAGAAAATACATATTTTGAACGCAGCCACGTAGCTCTTTCAAATTGGTATATTTGGGTTCCTTAGGGCTTGCTGACAAATAATAGGTAAAACGTTACGCAAATAGTCCAGGAATTAATAAATTATACCCAAAATAAAATAGTGAGGATGCCTGACAGCATGGAATCATTTCTGCTCATAAAATTTTTTTTATATAACGTGTTTGAAAAAAACCTTACGTTACATAAATAGCCTACCATGTAAACTCCAAATTGATTGGAGCGCAACAAATGAAAGCCTAACCACGATTGGTCGGACTATAAATACTATCTTTCGTTGTTAGGGGAAACGGGGAAAGGTAACATTTTTTCAAACACTTGTCGAAACGGGGCCTCATTGGCTAGACTCGCTGGATATAATCACTTGGGAGCGTTAGTTCGAAACCACTTGTTTAAATAAGCTTGATAAAGCATCAGTGCGTTGAAGCCAGCTCACAATTTTGCTAAAATAAAAGCCTGGAACATAAGCAGATGGAAATTTGTGCCAGTAATTGTACCAGAATTCATTGCTAATCAACGTATCTGTGTTTATTTCCATGAAATTGTGGGACAGTGGTCTTGATGGTACTGAGCAGCACCTGGTCAGAGCTTTGCTGAATCCAGTGTCGGACAGCATACTCCTTGGTCCTTTTAGCTATCAGTGAGGTGTCTCCAGAGCCCAGAGGAGAATTCGAGCAGAGGAGTCCTTTCCTGCCGCCATCACGCCAGATAAGCTAACTTGGCCAGCTGAGCTCAACATTATGTCCCCTCATCTTGAAATGACTTTATAAAAATAACATTCAGAGGGGAATTTAATTGTCTTAATATCAGGAACTGAGAACATCTCCAATACTAGTCCCAAAAGACAAACTATTGAAGTCATGATGACAAATACCAACAGAGCTTGAACAAAACAAAACCAGTATTACCTCATTTTACTACTACACAACTGACACACATAGAATATTTGTAATAATATATGTCACTACAATATTCATATTAAATACATTCTGTACATAACTTGTAATTTAAATTGATTGTGATTCCTGGTTCCCTTGTAGTTGAATCAGGACACATATTCATTCATGCCAGTAATGAATACATATTGTTATTTGAAAAGTTACGAGTGACTTCTTTAAGATATTCTCATAGAGTGTTATATGTATGTGAGTGTCACAGTGTTGTTAAGAGTAGTGGATTAAATTAAATTGTTTATCTGTCTGTTGTTGTGACTTACACTTCATCATACACATACCCTAGACACATAACGTAGTCATCACACTATTCCAGAATAATTCTGACTGAGATATATAGATATGTGGTAGCAAGTAAGGTTATATATAATACACTACTCTTATTAGATATATATACCTTCACAGCTGATCTCAGTCAGTACACTAAGTCCCCTATAAATATTTATAACATCCCACTTCACCACAATGTCAGACCCTTTCATGATCGCTCAATTCACTGCGACCTTCGAGAAAGTGCTCAGTAGCCCTCAGCATGGTGATACTATTACAGAGAACTGGGAGCATCTACGGAACACCATTCAAAGTACTGCACTTGCCACCTTTGGTAAGAAAACAGCGAAGTCAAATGACTGGTTTGATGCTTCATCAGATGTGATGGCACCTGTCATTGAAGCTAAGCGCAGTGCTATGAATGAATACAAACGTTCACCGAGTGCCAGAACCCTACAGATCCTGAGGGCTACGAGAAGCAAAGTTCAACAAACTGCTCGACGCTGTGCAAATGACTACTGGCTCCAGCTCAGTGAGAGCATCCAGATCGCAGCGCAAACAGGCAACATTAGACAAATGTATGACGGTATAAAGAAAGCACTTGGCCCCCATAAAAGTAAGACGGCACCGCTAAAAACCCTCAGCGGAGAGAAGCTAACCGATAAGGGTAAGCAGGTGGAGAGGTGGGTCGAGCACTACTCTGAGCTTTACGCTAGAGACAATACCGTTACGCCTGCAGCCCTTGATGGTGTCAACAGTCTGCCAACTATGGAGAAGCTGGATGCAGAACCAACATTAGAGGAACTCAGCAAGGCCATTGATAGCTTGGCCTCTGGCAAAGCACCAGGCAGTGATGGGATTCCTCCTGATTTAATCAAATGCTGTAAGAGTACGCTATTACATCCCCTGCATAGGATGCTGTGCCAGTGCTGGGAAGAGACAACTATTCCTCAAGACATGCGAGATGCCAAGATTGTAACACTGTATAAAAATAAAGGAGACAGAAGTGATTGCAATAACTACAGAGGCATCTCTCTTCTTAGTATTGTTGGTAAGGTTTTTGCCAAAGTCATCTTAATGCGACTACACAAATTAGCTGAGCGCATATATCCAGAGTCACAGTGTGGATTCCGAGCTGGCAGATCAACAACAGACATGATCTTCTCTCTCCACCAGCTTCAGAAAAAATCAAGAGAGCAGAAAAGACCATTATATATCGCCTTTATAGACCTCACAAAAGCATTCGACCTGGTTAGTAGGGATGGACTCTTTAAAATCCTCCTGAAAATAGGCTGCCCTTCTAAAATGCTGGAAATGATAAAGTCATTCCATGACGGCATGAAGGGAACAATCCAATATGCTGGAAGCACGTCACAGCCCTTTGATATACGAAGTGGCGTTAAACAAGGCTGTGTTCTGGCTCCGACCCTCTTCGGAATCTTCTTTGCCTTACTCTTGAAACATGCGTTCAGAGATGCAACTGAAGGAATATACCTTCACACTAGGTCAGATGGCCGTCTGTTTAATCTTTCAAGGCTGAAGGCAAAAACAAAAATCTGAAGGGTCACTATAAGAGACTTGTTGTTCGCTGATGATGCTGCAGTCGTCACTCAAAGCCAACAGGAGCTTCAGAGCTTGATGAATCGCTTCACTAAAGCATGAAAGGACTTTGGCCTCACAATAAGTCTAAAGAAAACGAATGTGCTGAGTCAGGATGTGGGTGCTGCACCAGTTATCACTATCGATAACTATGAATTGGCAGTGGTGCACCACTTCACATACCTAGGGTCTACCATCAATGACAAACTCTCACTGGATACAGAAATCGACAGCCGCATTGGCAAAGCTGCAGCTACCTTTGCCCGCCTCACATCGCGTGTTTGGGGAAACTCTAAACTCACTGTGATGATGTCACCATGATACAACGTTAAAATATCTCCAAAATTAACGATGAAATGTAGGGTTAAAAATAATGCGTAAGATACTATGAGACATGCTCGCCCATGCCAGCCTTCCCACCGCCATTTAAAACTAACGAGTTAGAAGTGCAGACGAAACGTTTACCCTTTGTAGACGGGAGAGAACGGAGGACACAAAAAAGGAAAAATATGACTGAACACGTGTTTGAAGTTCGAATGGCAAAAAGGCGCAAGTGGGGGTGAAAGGAAAAAAAATTCACGTCCCCGAGTTGACATAAAGTAAGGAAATGGACAAGAAACGGACATTAGCTCTTGATCGAGACAGTCATTTCTTGGACGTTTTTCGATACTTGGTCTTTATTTGAATGCCGCGGCAAAACACATGAGGGAAGGTTCTCGAACAAATTTCAAAAATTAAACTTGAGAAAAAAATATGTTTTTTCTTAATACTAGAGTTATGAAAATAAAACCTAGCTAGTTTGATAGCCCATCTTGAGCAGAGAAATAATATGCTTTCATTTATACAGACGGATAGATAATAAAGAAGATATTGACAAAAGACTGTATTGTTCATATCATACAAGCGAATGCACTGTTAACCCATGTCACTAAAAGTTACCAAAATCTTGGCCTTGAGTCTGCAAACGTAAAAATCGAGCTGTAATTAAAGAGAGGGAATGTGGTGGAGCATTGTAGCTAAAAATAACTTAGGCAGCAGATTCGTGTAGGAAATACATGTAAAACCAAGTGTGTTTTTATGAAAAAACAAGTAGAGACAGACGGACTAACAGACCGTAATACATACTTGACTGAGATTTGACTGAAGTGACTTTTGGTTGAAGATTTGAAAGAAAGGGGGGAAGTCGGCGATTGGCCAACGCATTTTATAGTAGCGGGATAGAGAGGTGAAAGTTTGCCATTCGACATAAGTCTGTTCAGAGACGCAGTTTGAATCCATGGTGGTGTTGATTCCATAAGAATATAACTATATAGTGGGACGCCATCATACGGCCAGCAGCTCAGCTGAGTTTTGCTAGTAAATTTAACTGTGTTCTCAATTCTGAATTCTGGTAAGAATGAACAATATTTATTCTGTATATTTTAATAATTCGAGTGATTGATACTGCCATATCATAAAAATGATTACGACAAGTAAGTGTTCGCTCTAGATCCCCAGCCCTAGATCAGGGTCTAGAGACATACATACAAAGAAAACATATAGGCACGCCTAAATGAAACTATGAAAAAGGATCTAGTGTTGAGATCAGTGGAACATATCACCTATCTTATTTAATAGCAGGAAGCTATTGAACATATCTCAGATGTAATGTAGTCTTGGGGGACTAATACTATGTGAAACCAACTTGGTAAGATGTGCTGTGTGGTCAGAGAGATCTGACCCAGTCTATGTGGTGTTGTTGTGTGTAGTGTTGTGTGCAGAAGTGGTTCAGGAAGTAGAGTTCTGACACATGACCAATACTTTTGTTTCAGAACTGTGAGTTTCTATTTGGCACCAAAGCGGTGTCAAATGCTGTAGTAATATATACAAGTGTGGACCAGAGCAGTCTATCATTGTGTCAGAGCAGCCGTATATTGCCCCCAGCACGGAGAGGTGGGGCCACAAGTCTTTTGTACAGGATCGACGCAGGCGAGATAAGTTATATCTGGCCTGCTGGACTTTCACCAACGACATTTTCAACTAAATTATCCCTAATTCACCATTAAATAAAGCCATGACATTGGGGAAATTAAACTATATATATTTATTCCTTAAGTCAACGGACAATGTTTGGCAGTCATAGACTGGGAGTGATTACACCATCCCAACAGCATATCTAGTAATAATTTCTCATGTGACTATCTTAATATAATTACTATTAACCAGTCATTTGAAATAATTAAGTACACATTTTCCATTTTATTATGTCATATGATTTTGCATTCCATTTATGACTCCATAATATTTCTTATGTTCTGACCAACTAAACATTTGGTTCAGAACAAAATAAATTTATCAAAAAATTTAACTTTAAAAACTAAAACAGCCTGAGTTAGTTCAGTGTGTTATAAATTTTATTAATATTATTAGACTTCTTAAATATCTGTGTGTGTGTGTGTGTGTGTGTGTGTGTGTGTGTGTGTGTGTGTGTGTGTGTGTGTGTGTAATCTACCACAACACATTACATATCAGTACCCTAGATTTTTAACGTAGCCACATTCATTAGTAAAAAAAGATATGTGTGAGGTCGTAAGTGGTAGTAAGAAGGGCCTTCTGTAATTCACATCTACATTTATCTCAGGAGCCTTCACAGCTGACCTCATACATCACACTAGGTGACATCAACCATACAATACCATCAAAATCCACTACATATATTGGGGTCTTGTCCAGGGATAATTAGCTTATCAGTAATATTAGGATCTCCTGGTGGGAGAATTAAATCAGGGGAACAAATTGTAAAAATTAAAATTGTCCCTTAAAATTGAAAGTGAAAATAAAAGTTGGTGAATCTTCACAGCCAGTGGTAATTAATTAGTTAACTGGCTAATTAGAATTACCTTAGTCTATAGTAATTAGAATTACTTTAGTTATTTATTGGTTAGAATTTTACCCTGATCATTGTTATTTTGTGTGATGGCTGAGCTAGCAAAGTTCAGATCAGCTGCTGTGCTAACGGCGAAGGATATGGGAATGGATGGTCAGGTTTTAATTCAGTATGTAACTGCTGAATGTGACAAGTATATTGAACGGGAAGAAAGAAGATTAGAAAAAGAGGCCGAAAGAAAATTAGAATCTGAAAGGTTGGCTGAAGAGAAGAGGTTAGAGGCTGAAAAAGAAATTAAGAGGCTGCAGATTGAGGCTGAGGCTAAGAGGCTGCAGATTGAGGCTGACAAAGAGGCTAAAGCATTAGAGGCAGAAGAAAAACGACAGCAAAGGGAAGCAGAAGATAAAAGATTGACTGCCGAAAGGGAGGCAGAAGATAAAAGATTGACTGCCGAAAGGGAGGCAGAAGATAGAAGGTTGCAAAGGGAGCACGAATTACGACTAAGGGAGCTGGAGTTACAAGGCCAGGCTCCTGAAAATGGTGCCAGTCCTTTTGCCTCAGATGCTGCAGCTAGTCAGGGAGCCTCAACATCAGCTATGGGGTTTCATTTAGACCATTTTGTTGAAAAAGACGATGACATCGAGGGGTACCTCAGTCGTTTTGAATTATTAGCTACTACATATGGGTTAGAGAGAGAGAGGTGGAGTTTAAAGTTATCACAGGGACCGAGAAGTACTTCTTATGAAGTCTTCGCAAAAATGAACAGAGAAGACCAAGACAATTATGACATGTTAAAGCAGGCTTTGTTATTGAGGTACGAAAAAAATGGTGAATTTTATCGTAAGAAATTTAGAAATGCCAAACTGTTGTCTGGGGAGACACACCACCAATTCTCTGCCAGACTGGAAACCTATTTGGAGAAATGGACTGCTCTGGGGAAGACCCAAGATCTTAAAGAGATGATCATGATAGAGCAATTGAGAGAGTCCATGGCTCCAGACATGAGAAAATTTCTCATGAAACAAGGTGCAGAGAAGTTGGGGGAGATTTTAAATGTCGCTGAGAGGTATCAGGCAGCCCAGGCAGAGGTAAGTGGTACTAAAAAGAAGCACATAGAAACTTTTAAAGCTCCACAGCCATTTAATAAATTTGAAAATAGAGAACAGGGTAATAAGGGCAGGACATAGTTTGAACGGCCAAGAAATGACTATCGAGACAGAAACTCACAGTTCAATGACCAAAAATACAATGAAAGAAAACCGTTTAACCAAGGAAAAAGATGGTGCAAATGGTGCAAGAAAGATAACCATAACACCGAATTTTGTAGAAGGAAACCTTCAAACATTGCTGCAATGAAGTCGGGGACTCAAAGATTAAAGGTTAATCCTAATGGACAGCAGGAACCTTATCACCCCCCAGTTTGTGAGGATGTTATTTGTAATGGGGTCACCATAAGGTGCCTTCATGATACAGGTTTGGATTATGATTCAGTTGTGAAGTCTAGCCTAGTGGACCCAAGTCAGTATACCACAGAAACAGTGGAAATACAAGGGGCGACTAAGGACATACCACTCATGACACTTCCCATCGCAAGGATAACGGTGAAAACTCGCTATGTGGAAGGAGAAATCAGAGCAGCAGTGATAGATGAACCAATCTACCCTCTGATATTGGGGTGTAGATACGTCTTCTTGGGGAATCCCGAGAGACCTGTGATCATGGCGACAGTGCAGACCAGGTCACAGAAAAAGGAGGAAGAAGGTGAACCTATAAATGCTCATCCAGAGGAGATGAGGAAGGCGCAGGCTGAGGATAGGACACTCAAGCCATGTTTTAAAAAATTGCCCAAATGCCACACACCTCCAAGCAAGGGGGAATATTTTATGAAGAACAAACTATTATACAGGAAGGCCGGAACTGGAACAAATGGTCACAACCAGCTGGTTCTTCCCACTTCATATAGGGATAAAGTGATGGAACTCGGGCATGCGATCCCCTTCAGTGGTCACATGGGGATCAGCGCTACAGGACAGCTTATAGCTTGTCATTACTTCTGGCCAGGGATAACGGAGGATATAAAAAGATATGTCAAATCCTGTCCAGAATGTCAAAGGGTAGCTCCAAAGCACTGGACTGCTCCTGCAACTCTAGGGGAAATGCCCATAGTGGGAACACCTTTTGAGAGGGTTGCAGTGGATATTGTGGGACCTCTCACTCGGACCAAGAGGAGGAACAGTTACATCCTTACTCTGGTGGACACTTGTTCTATGTGGGGAGAGGCGGTAGCCCTGCCATCAATTGATTCAAAACATGTAGCAGAGGCACTACTTACAATATTCACAAGATTAGGATTCCCGCATCAAATCTTGACTGATAATGGCTCTCAGTTCAAGGGGAAACTAACGGAAGAAGTTTTTAAGCTATTTCAAGCCAGACACTTTCATTGTAGTCCGTACCATCCGCAAGGGAACGGCCAGGTAGAGAGGTTCAATGGGACTCTCATTTCTATCCTGAGGAAGCTGGCACACGAAAAACCGGATCTGTGGGATCAATTCCTGCCCGCCGCATTGTTTGCGTATCGGGAGGTACCACATAGTTCAACCGGGATGGCTCCCGCAACTCTGCTATTTGGGAGGCCAATAAAAGGTCCATTAGAAGCACTATTAAGGACCTGGACAGATGAGAAGGCAGAAGAGACTGTTACCTCATCTTATCAATACGTGAACGAACTGACCACTCGTCCGAAAGCTGGATGGAAACTGGCAAATGATAATTTGAGACAAGCCAGGAAGAAACATGCAGCATATTTTAATAGGAAGGCAAAGGACAGAGAACTAGCTGTGGGAGAGAAGGTGCTTCTTCTACTACCCGGCAGCCAGAATAAATTACAAATTGGATGGCAAGGTCCATATACGGTTCTAGAGAAGGTGTCTAGAACAAACTATAAAATTGACAAAAAGGGGAAGGAGAAAGTTTATCACGTAAACCTGTTAAAAAAGTATCTGGACAGACCACTCCAGGAAAGCACCCCCTTACTGACCTTGGCTATCGCAACTCAAATGCAAAAGGAACCACTCACCTCGCATGAATACCCATTACATCCTTGTGAAACAGCCGCACAGGTAAAAGTCAGTAAGCACCTGACTAAAAATCAGAGGGAGAGAGTTCAACAGGTTCTGGAGGAACATACAGATGTATTAACAGATAAACCAGGACATACAAATTTGCTACAGTATGACATGAAACTGGTAGACTCAAACCCAATCTGTATGAGAGCCTATTCTATTCCATTCGCGAAGGAGAAGGCATTGAAGGAAGAAATAGATTATTTGTTGAAGGAGGGGATTATTTCACACAGTGAATCTTCTTTTAGCTCCAGTGTAGTTTTGTCGAGGAAACCGTCTGGGGAACATAGACTGTGCATAGATTACAGGAAACTAAATGCTGTCACAGAAGGACAAGTGGATCCATTACCAGACACAAAACAGTTATTTGCCAGATTAAACAAGGCAAAATACTTTTCAAAGGTGGATCTTAGTAAAGGCTATTACCAGATTCAAGTGAAGCCTGAAGTGAGACCTTATTTAGCGTTTAGCACATCGGAAGGACATTATGAATTCAACATGCTACCATTCGGATTGAAAAATGCTCCGAGTGTATTTTCAAGGATGATGCGCAAATTGTTGGATCCCCTGAATAACCCATGTATCACGAATTTCATGGATGATATTCTCGTCGCCACAGAGACATTTGAAGAACACATTGACGCTCTAAAAATGTTATTTGATAGGCTTAGGGAGGCGAACTTAACTGCTAGGCCAACAAAATGTTGTATTGGATGCAAAGAGTTGGAATTCTTGGGACACACTGTATATCAGGGTAACATGACCCCTGATCCCAAGAACTTGGAAAAACTGCAGAGAGCACCTAGACCACAAACAAAAAAGGACGTGCGATCATTCGTGTCGTTATGCGGATTTTATCAAAAATATATCAAAAATTTTAGCTCTATTTGTGCTCCTCTGACTGATCTGACTCGCAAGGGACTTCCAGATAAAATTATTTGGACTGCGCAATGTGAATTAGCTTTCCAAGAATTAAAGGAAAAACTCACTAGCAAGCCTATTCTCAAATTGCCTGATTTGACACAGGACTTTGTGGTGAGAACAGATGCAAGTAATGTAGGCCTCGGGGCGGCCTTGTTGCAGAGGTCATCTTCACCCAATGGGGAACTGAACCCAGTCGCTTATGCAAGCCGCAAATTGAATAAAGCGGAACAAGGATATTCCACAAGCGAAAAGGAATGTTTAGCGTTAATCTGGGCAATAAAGAAGTTCCAAATCTATCTGTATGGTAGGACTTTTGTGGTCCAGACGGATCATCAGCCCCTGGTATTCTTATCTCAGGCTAAGCATGAAAACGCAAGATTGTTGAGGTGGTCTTTATTGTTGCAACCTTATCAGTTTATTATCGAATATATCCCAGGGTCATTGAATGTCGGTGCAGATTTCCTCAGTCGGCACCGCTGTGATCAAGATTAGATAGTGGCAGGCGTGAGGAGAGATTTTATCTATGTGTATCACTGGTTTTGGAACTTGCCGTAGTGCATGTTCTCAGGTGGGGACATGTGTGATGATGTCACCATGATACAACGTTAAAATATCTCCAAAATTAACGATGAAATGTAGGGTTAAAAATAATGCGTAAGATACTAGGAGACATGCTCGCCCATGCCAGCCTTCCCACCGCCATTTAAAACTAACGAGTTAAAAGTGCAGACGAAACGTTTACCCTTTGTAGACGGGAGAGAACGGAGGACACAAAAAAGGAAAAATATGACTGAACACGTGTTTGAAGTTCGAACGGCAAAAAGACGCAAGTGGGGGTGAAAGGAAAAAAAATTCACGTCCGCGAGTTGACATAAAGTAAGGAAATGGACAAGAAACGGACATTAGCTCTTGATCGAGACAGTCATTTCTTGGACGTTTTTCGATACTTGGTCTTTATTTGAATGCCGCGGCAAAACACATGAGGGAAGGTTCTCGAACAAATTTCAAAAATTAAACTTGAGAAAAAATATGTTTTTTCTAAATACTAGAGTTATGAAAATAAAACCTAGCTAGTTTGATAGCCCATCTTGAGCAGAGAAATACTATGCTTTCATTTATACAGACGGATAGATAATAAAGAATATATTGACAAAAGACTGTATTGTTCATATCATACAAGCGAATGCACTGTTAACCCATGTCACTAAAAGTTACCAAAATCTTGGCCTTGAGTCTGCAAACGTAAAAATCGAGCTGTAATTAAAGAGAGGGAATGTGGTGGAGCATTGTAGCTAAAAATAACTTAGGCAGCAGATTCGTGTAGGAAATACATGTAAAACCAAGTGTGTTTTTATGAAAAAACAAGTAGAGACAGACGGACTAACAGACCGTAATACATACTTGACTGAGATTTGACTGAAGTGACTTTTGGTTGAAGATTTGAAAGAAAGGGGGGAAGTCGGCGATTGGCCAACGCATTTTATAGTAGCGGGATAGAGAGGTGAAAGTTTGCCATTCGACATAAGTCTGTTCAGAGACGCAGTTTGAATCCATGGTGGTGTTGATTCCATAAGAATATAACTATATAGTGGGACGCCATCATACGGCCAGCAGCTCAGCTGAGTTTTGCTAGTAAATTTAACTGTGTTCTCAATTCCGAATTCTGGTAAGAATGAACAATATTTATTCTGTATATTTTAATAATTCGAGTGATTGATACTGCCATATCATAAAAATGATTACGACAAGTAAGTGTTCGCTCTAGATCCCCAGCCCTAGATCAGGGTCTAGAGACATACATACAAAGAAAACATATAGGCACGCCTAAATGAAACTATGAAAAAGGATCTAGTGTTGAGATCAGTGGAACATATCACCTATCTTATTTAATAGCAGGAAGCTATTGAACATATCTCAGATGTAATGTAGTCTTG
This sequence comes from Oreohelix idahoensis, assembly GCA_024509875.1. Lineage (NCBI taxonomy): Eukaryota > Metazoa > Mollusca > Gastropoda > Stylommatophora > Oreohelicidae > Oreohelix > Oreohelix idahoensis. The sequence continues at coordinate 69,703 of JAMPIV010018128.1, forward strand.
GGGGACTAATACTATGTGAAACCAACTTGGTAAGATGTGCTGTGTGGTCAGAGAGATCTGACCCAGTCTATGTGGTGTTGTTGTGTGTAGTGTTGTGTGCAGAAGTGGTTCAGGAAGTAGAGTTCTGACACATGACCAATACTTTTGTTTCAGAACTGTGAGTTTCTATTTGGCACCAAAGCGGTGTCAAATGCTGTAGTAATATATACAAGTGTGGACCAGAGCAGTCTATCATTGTGTCAGAGCAGCCGTATATTGCCCCCAGCACGGAGAGGTGGGGCCACAAGACTTTTGTACAGGATCGACGCAGGCGAGATAAGTTATATCTGGCCTGCTGGACTTTCACCAACGACATTTTCAACTAAATTATCCCTAATTCACCATTAAATAAAGCCATGACATTGGGGAAATTAAATTATATATATTTATTCCTTAAGTCAACGGACAATGTTTGGCAGTCATAGACTGGGAGTGATTACACCATCCCAACAGCATATCTAGTAATAAGTTCTCCTGTGACTATCTCCTGTGACTATAATTACTATTAACCAGTCATTTGAAATAATTAAGTACACATTTTCCATTTTATTATGTCATATGATTTTGCATTCCATTTATGACTCCATAATATTTCTTATGTTCTGACCAACTAAACATTTGGTTCAGAACAAAATAAATTTATCAAAAAATTTAACTTTAAAAACTAAAACAGCCGGAGTTAGTTCAGTGTGTTATAAATTTTATTAATATTATTAGACTTCTTAAATATCTCTGTGTGTGTGTGTGTAATCTACCACAACACATTACATATCAGTACCCTAGATTTTTAACGTAGCCACATTCATTAGTAAAAAAGATATGTGTGAGGTCGTAAGTGGTAGTAAGAAGGGCCTTCTGTAATTCACATCTACATTTATCTCAGGAGCCTTCACAGCTGACCTCATACATCACACTAGGTGACATCAACCATACAATACCATCAAAATCCACTGCACTCACAATGAAGACCAAAGCTGCGGTATATAATGCCTGCGTCATCAGCACACTCCTATATGGCAGCGAGACATGGACGACCTATGCTAAGCAAGAAAGAAGGCTCAATACCTTCCATTTGCGGTGTCTACGCCGCATTCTCGGCATCTCGTGGAAAGATAAAGTGACAAATGTCGAGGTGTTGTCACGTGCTGGCCTTCAAAGTATGTATACGCTTCTTAGACAGCGCAGACTTCGCTGGCTTGGCCATGTTCGCCGCATGGAAGATGGTCGCATCCCAAAAGATATCTTCTACAGACAATTAGCAGATGGCAAGAGAACAGTTGGGCGACCACAGCTGAGGTTCAAAGATGTGTGCAAGAGAGATATGAGGGCACTGGACATGGCTCCAGCAACATGGGAGGATGGGGCTGCCGATCGCACTAGGTGGCGATGCTGTTTACGGCGCCACCTCAGATTGGGCGAGGAGAGGCTCACACAAGAAGCAGAGGTGAGAAGAAAACGTCAAAAGGAGCACCGGGAAAGTAGGCAGCTGAGGGCTGTCACCTCAGGGGAGCATTCCCATAGCCAGTTATGACTGAAGGGGCTATTATTACATTAACTTTCGAGCACAGCTAAGGGGGTGCAACTGTGTTTGAAAGTTAGTCAACAATTGTATTGTTTCCCCTTATATGTACTCTCGCAAAAATAGCAAAGTGTGACGGTGTGCTTTAAATCAACAGACAATCAAGATACTCTTCTGTCCAGTTTCATTCGGGAAACGGATTTAACTCATCCGTGATGATGGTAAACGATGATTCACACAAAAACACACAGATGAGATATTAATATTGTAGTTAATTAAATAGAAGAATGAACTTGTGTAAAACTAAATGATGATGATATGATATGATACGTGTTACCAAAATGGTGAGTAATCTACGCAGTCCATGTGTCTCTAAATGTTTCTCCCGGGTAGGATGATTCACATGCATGCATAGAATGTCCCAAGTTGTTGGTATAAATATGAGAATCAACTTTTGAGCTCTTTTGCTTGACTTCAGATGATAAGCTTCCGATGGCGCTGAACTTGATTTTTTAATAGGTAATCAACTGTGAGCTTTAGATTGACTCATGATTTGAACTTAATTTAAATATGAAAAGAACTTGTGCGTACGTGACAAAAAATGCTGGACATGCATGTTTGAAAATGATGCTTGTTACTTAGCTTCGTAACAAACACATGCGTGGTAAGACATGGAATATAACCTGACCATTTTTGCAGTCTTTTTTCACTGTGAAAATTTACTGTGAGATCAACGCTTGCCAAGACGACACCGGACCTTGCCAGAGTTAGAATTCAGAATTCCTTTTATCAGGCCGGACCTTTTATTGGAGAATCTTGACGGCCTTACGAAAACAGCCCAGGAAATCTCTATCATTTTAATAAGGAAACCAGGACTGAAGAAACTGAAAACACACGGAGTCATAGAGGGAATTATCTTATTAAAAGGGAGCCGCGCTAGCGTAGTGGTTACAACACCGCTCTGGCGACCGGGTGATACAGGATCAAACCCGGGCGACGGCATTTGAGGATTTTTCGTCGACCGGGATTTGGACTGGATTAACTCGAGACCTGGCGAGGACATTTGAAAGAGTGTCGTCGACCAGGGACTGGCGGCTCCTGAGCCGACCCAGCTGCAATGAGTACCTCCGAAATCGGCGAGTATTTGCCTGAATGGCGAGGGACACCTGTCTCTGTACAAGAAATAAAGGGATACTCACGTAAAATCAATGTCAGGTTAGACATAAAATAATAACCTGAGATTTCGCCTCGAGTATTAGCGGGCGAACGCAAAAAAAAAAAAAAATCTTATTAAAGAAACGACACCCCAGACGCGTGTAAGAGGCCGATTCAAGTTGCTGTTATTCATCTGAGCAAAAAAGTATGTGAGCCAGGATTGGCGTAAGTTGTCATTTTACATTACTAACTTGTGAATACTAATATGTGAAAATCGCTAATGGATGTCCAAGTTATTTGAGGCTGGCAACCTCAGCGTTTATAAAGATGATTTCATGAACCACCACTGCCAATGGCTGGTGATTGCTTTATTTCTAGTTTCTTAAAGAGAACTAAACGCATAAAGAGTCCCAGGTTCCAAATGAAACAGGGAGGAAAAGATGAAAGAAATAATGTACATTTTAAATGTATGTTTAACATAATGCATTACGAAAAAAGTAATTGAAGTTTCAAACTTTTCAAATCAGTGTAAACATAAATGAAAACATATAATAAGTATATTTGTGGAACACATTTTCATCCAGTGGAACATGTAAATTCAAATTTATCATAATTATTAGTGGTACCAGCAGAAAGTACTATCTCTGAAACAAGAAGGGAACTGTGGCCTAAGCTTTAAGGCGAGGGACCAACTTTGTAGACTCTCCTTGACATTTCTGGGAAACGAGCTACACCTGACAACCTTGACCAGCGACGAGCGTGAGCAGTGTAAAAAGAACCCATACGCAGGAGCAGACACTACTATTGGCAACTAAGTGCAAAGTACACGCTGCCAAAGTGAACTTTTTTCATCGAGTCTACTATAAATCAATAATGAAACTTTTCTTCTAAACTATTCAGTTATTTTCAAACTGTTAAAACTTAAGTGATTATTAAATTTTGTTATTTGTAATTATACAAATTTAACTTCGATTTAATTATTTTAAATGTTTTGCATGTTTGTCTCCGTCCATTTACTACACACACTCTAAACAGAGCTATACCAGAATAATAAGAATTCCAATGAGTAAATCAGAGGTGGTGGCTTAACGAGCTAAGACTAATCATTGCTTAATTCTTCACAAAAGTGATCGGCAGATTCTAGAATTAACGTGCTCAGTCAACGCAGCATTGTTTTCGCTTATCTGAATATCTTGTGAAAATGCCCTTGAGACAGAAGTGTCATTACCCTTCTATCTACATCTCTGCCAAAAGTAATCTTGTGCGAAGGCAGACACCTTTAAAGGCCCATATTAGATACTCTTGAGTTTTGGCCACTGTTGGACCACTACTGCAAAGCAGGGGAGGCAATACCGTCACATACACTGATGGGCCTGTAGTGCGTGGTGAGAAATCAGGATGGGGCTTCTCTGCTAGAATAAAAGGCAAATTGTTGCTGAACAGAGTGAAGCCTACATGACAACAACCTCGAGCATGAGAATGGAGGTAGAGGCAGTTACCGCAGCACTGAGGTGGCTGTCTGAAACCCTATCAACCAGGGCAGTTATATTGTCAGACTCTCAGGCCATGCTTCGGAAAGTTCAGAACGGCTGGCCGCGGCAGGAATGGAAAACATCAATAGAATCCTCAAGTCTTCAAGAACTAGTATGGAACTGCTGTCCTAGTCATGCAGGGGTACGTGATAATGAGACATCTGACAGAATGGCCTCGAGAGCACCCATAGTGGGGACACTGGATATGGATAAGTGAGAGATACTAAGGGCAATTAATGATCGCCTACTAGATAATGACACTGCAATGGATGAATCAACAAGGCTGAGACTGTTGGAGTTTGGCATCAAATGGGGGACTAGCAGAGATGGACGTGAGAGAGGATGTACTAGCAGAGATGGACGTGAGAGAGGATGCATCCGTCGTATGTACAACCAGCGTGCTACAGGTACAGTTAGCATTCATACTCTTCGACATTTGCTGAGCACCTATGGGTTTGCCCAGGTTGCAATGAGGTCGATTTTGATTAACAAAATAAGTAAGAATTGTATGAATATACAGTATTTAACCAATATGCATGTAACAAGTATGTATGTAACCAATAAATTGTATGCATAATTTATTTTTAATTACTATTATCTTATAATTTCCTTGTCATCTGTCAAAAAATGTACAACTTGTGTTATTGGAAATAGGCCTATTCATCTACTGAGTAAAAACAGTTAAGTGTTTACGGCATTGCGATATTACATATAAGCTGGTGGTCCGCAACTTATATGTAGTTGGAAGAGTGGTCCTTAGATGTAGAAAGGTTAGGCCCTAATTTCTTATAAATATCTAAATTATCTTCGGATCTGTTCTTTCTGCATTCCCGAAGAGTTTGTTTTTGAATTTCCGTACATTTAACAGTCCACCATTGTACTGGGTTTTTGTTCCAATGTTCATTCTTTTTTTTAAAATTCTAAATGTGGTGTGGATTTATGTGTTGTGGCCTAGGCTATAGGGCCTATTCATTTGGGCACCTTCATTTGGTATATGTTTAACAGCTATTAGTAATATTTCTCTTATGAGAGTGTCTGCAAATATATCTATATTTTCATTTTCTATCTTACTCATATTATCTCTTCCATTTAGGTCTGGAATTAGCTTTATTATAGTGAAATTTTGGTTTTTCTACCAGTTTGTTAGGTTTGTAGTTATCTTTTAGGCTAGTGTTATTTCAATGGGTAAATGATCTGAATTTGTATCTTCAATAACTTCCCATTTTGCATTGGCAGGATTTGGTGTTACAATTCTTAAATCAATAGCTGTGTCTTGCTGATTTGCACAAGGGTTAATTCTTGTTACTGATCCATCACTCAGTTTAATTAGTTGATATTTTTCAATGAAGTCAAATCTGTAGTTTTCCTGATTTGTCTATTAAATTGCCTCCCCAAGCTGTATAATGAGCATTGAAGTCTCCCACTATGATAGTTCTGTTGTTTATTCTTTTATTCATGCCTGTGATATCTCTTTGGTTTATGTTTCCACTTGAACGGTACAGGTTAACTATTTTTATTTCTTCTAGCTCATTATGTACTATTATAGTTATTCCTTCAAAATTTTTAGTTCCAAATGATTCCCAGTCAATTATTAATGTTTTTGTTATTGTTATGCAGAATTGACATCATTGCACTCCAGGCAAACCTATATGTTTTATTAACTAGAAATGCCACACCTCCTTTTTGAGTTTCTTTCCTATCTGTCGTAAAAATTTTGAATCTGTATGACACCACGCTCAAATTCCCCGCTCAAAAACTAGCATAATATTTGAACCCAAATTAACTAAAGTATTTGAACGTATTCTAAGAACCCAGTCAAATTTACCGCCAAAAATGTATCTAGTGTATTTGAATTTGTCTAGGAACCAAATCAAAATCTACCGCCCACCAAACTTATCTAAGAGCATAGTCCAAATTTAACAACCAATCATAATGCTTCTTTTTTTTTGATAAGGATAAAGAAACCTTTTAACTTGGTAACAATGCCTATTTTGTGGTTTTGACCGAAACGAATATATTTTATTTCTCAACAACTGAAGATAATTAAACATAAGGAAATGTCTCAAATTATAGCGCTGATATTGCTTAACACATAAGCATAAATATTCACGCATGATAAAATTTTATTGTAGTAGAAAAATTTATTTTGGTAATATTTTCACATCAGGGTAATGCCAAATTTAATTACTTAAAAATTACCCAGATTAAAATGCAAAGAAATAACAAAAGGAAAGAGGGTTATATCATGAAATTACCTCGTGGCTGCATTCAATTGAGAGGAAGTGTGGGAGTTGAGAGGTCCTCATACAACTGGAGCCAGACCCCATCTTCGCAGTCAGGAGTCACAAAGTTGGTGATCCTGACAAATGTTTTACAGAACAGCAGCAGCAACATTCTAAAGTTAAGTCCTTTAGGAAGGCAATGTCAGTTTATCCAAACCATTCACCAAAAAGTATTCAAAATAAACTTACAACCCTTTGTAGGATGAAAGTATCAGACCTTCCAAAGTAATCAAGAGACCTTACAGTGTAGTACTAGCAGAAGTATCAATATTATGAACAGGAACTGTGTGTAGTTATTCCAGTGACCACTTTAAAAGAAATGGAACAGATTTTCCAAGATATTTATTTTACTGTGTAAATATCATTTTCTTGATTTTGAGAATTCCTGACCTAAAAGATTGAGGTTCAGGACAATTAAATTGTACATAAAATTTCATACAGCCTTGCTTAAATAATTTTATTAAAGTTGAAGTTCTGTTTGAAATTAATCCTTAATTATGTTAAATACATTCCCCTAGACCCGTAGCTAAATCAATTTGGGATCAGGAGAGGTAGCAGTTAGGGACTCAGAGTACATCATCATCATCTTCTCTGAGAACTTACATAGCTTGACCCCACTTTGATGTCTAAAAACCCTTGCTCTTTTCAGAGAAGGGGGTATTTCTTATAAGACCAGTCTCTTATCTGGCACTATCCTGGTATCCTCTGATACACCTATTTGTCCAGGATAGCTTATACTTTTATTAACATCAAAACCTCTTATGACACTATTATTTCAAAAGACTGTATATTCAGGGATGGTAAAACGTTGATTCGGATTATGATTAGTCTCTTGAATGGTAAATATTACTTTAGATTGTTTAAACATGCCTATTAATGCTAGTATATTTTGTTTGCACTTCTCCAATTCTACTGTATTATTCTAATGTCCTGTACTTCCATTATTTAATTTTTTTAGTTTATTTTAAAGTAGTGTTTTACTCTTTTACTGTGATAAGTGTATAATATACTGATTTATTTGTTAATAACAAAATGCCCTAGATTTTTGGTTTCTCTGTTTAAGTGAGTTTGTATTTCACCTTAAAGATTCAGTAAACCCTACAGCTAACTCTATAACTGATGTGTGGAATAAGTTAAAAGTAATTAAAGGCAAAACTAAACATATGATAATACCTACTGTGAAAAGACCTGAAAGGGCAGAAAGCAGAGGTGCTGGCCAGATACTATCATAGAGTTAGTTCTATGGAAAAACTAGGACAGGCTGAAACCAAGAGATGAGCAACACTTCTTAAAAAACTCGGTAAAGTCGGAAAACCTGACAATACTGAAAATGTATCATAATTAAATGCAGATATTACAATGGAGGAAGTTGAAAATGCAGTAAAGGAAAAAACAAACACATGCCATCTTGAGCTATGAAATCTTGAAACACATACCAAAAAGTACCATAGAAATTGTAACATCCCTGTTTAACCAAATTTGGAATACAGGAATTCCCAAGACATGGAAAACAGCAGTAATTATTCTAAAATACTAAAACCAGAAAAAGATGCTCATGATGGATCAGATAATTAAATTGGAACATGAAGTAAAATCAGGATTTCAAAAGAAAGAAAAAACTGTGGTAGTATTTTTAGATATCCATCAGCTGCCATCTCCAAAACGAAGGTTAGCTATAATGGATCTCCGTCTTCTGTCTCTTGTCTTGATGGTGCACTCTGATAGACTCTTTCCTGTCTATCTCTTGAAGTTATCTTCCCCTTGCACGAGATTAAAAGAGTCCATAGGCAAGCAACTGAGAGATGAACAAGCAGGTTTTCGACAAAACAGATCCTGTACAGACCAGATAGCCACATTGAGAATAATAGTTGAACAAAGTCTGGAATGGAATTCACCGTTACACATTGCATTCGTGGACTTTGAAAAGGCATTTGACAGTGTAGACAGAGAATCGCTATGGAAATTGATGAGGCATTATGGAGTTCCCATGAAGATCATTAACTTAATAAAGAAGACCTATGAAGACATGACATACAGAGTTCTTCATGAAGGACAACTTACAGAACCATTTAGGATTAGAACGGGAGTGAGACAGGGATGCCTCTTGTCTCCATTTCTTGTCTTACTAGCAATAGATTGGGTTATGAAAACATCGACATCACACAACAGAAATGCAATCCAGTGGAATCTGACTAAAAAGCTTGATGATCTGGATTTTGCAGATGACTTGGCTCTTCTGTCCCATAACCATAATCAGATGCAAGAGAAAATGAAAATTCTCGATGAGAGGTCACAAGTGGGCCTGAAAATACACAGGGAAAAGACAAAAATTATGAGAATAAATGCAAGAAATGGTAACAAGGTTGAACTTGAAGAAACACCACTAAAAGATGTAGAATCATACACATATCTTGGAAGTAATATAGACTACAGTTGGAGGGACAAACAGTGATATCAATTTTGATATACAAAAAGCAAGAGGAGCTTTCATTGCATTGGGAAACATATGGAGAACAAGAGAAATCAAGTCCAACACGAAAATAAGAATCTTCAACTCAAATGGGAAGTCAGTCCTATTGTATGGCTCTGAGACATGGAAAGCAACAAAAACAACAACCAAAAAGCTACAGACTTTTATAAACGGGTGCTTGCGTAGAATAGAAGGACTTAAATGGTATGACAAAGTCACAAATGTGGAATTGATGACAGGAACCAGACAAGTGTCAGTGGAACAAGAGCTGAGAAGAAGACGCTGGCGATGGATAGGACACACATTGAGGAAACTTGTGGATAGCATTACAAGGCAGTCCTTATTCTGGAATCCACAGGGAAAGAGAAGGCAGAGGCAGACCAAAAAACACATGGAGAAGAGAACTGGATACAAAGGTGAAAAAGATGAGGAAAACATGGAAAGAACTTGAGCGGATGGCACAGGACAGGAAGACTTGGCATGTGTTTGTTGAAGGCCTATGCTCCTTGTGGAGCACGTTTGCCTTCAACTCTCTCTTCTGTTATGGTCTTCTGCAAGGTGTTATGTCTTTTTACAGGCTTTTCTTTAACTTGCAACGTATGTCACTCTCTTGTCACCTTCAAATCTTGCAATCGATTTTTCAATCACTTCCAGATGAGCAATAGCTCTGAAACTTGGCATAGTTGTGTATTCCCCATGACAATACAATAATCAGTCGTAAAAATAATAAAATGAATATTAATTTTGTTTGTTTGTATTGTATCATCAGTGAAATGGGCGATAACTGCAAATAATCTAGGTGTATTCTTTCCAACAAGATTGTCTCTCTTGAGAGAAATATTGAAACTTCTCCCCCCCCCTCCCTTCCCCCCCCCCCCCATGCTGATTCTACATGAAATTAACTTCTGCTTTATACTTCATTACACACTTATGGATAAAATATATGATAAGCGCTTAAGCGCCCCACGCTTTTTTGTCAATTTGATGTTACATTTTTTACTGTAAGCTATAAACTCCTTGAAAAATTATTTGTGGATTTTTAGTGCTTTAAAAGCCTGTGTTTAAAATATTTTTTTATGTGGCCAAAATATTTTAGCTGCCTACTTTTGATCTCCTTAATTAGTTCTCTTCTCATACCTAGGTTTTCTAGGACCTCCTTATTTGTGTTCTTTTCTTTCAATGAGATGCGCACAATTCTTCTATATATCCACATCTCGAGAGCCTCAATTCTTTCTTCCAATTGCTTATTCTTTGTCCAGGTTTCTACACCATACAGTAATGAAGAATATATATATAACACTTTATGATTCTCAGTTTTAATTTGTAAGTTAACTGTTTAGATGTCAGTATTTGTCTCATGTTGTTGAATGTAGCTTTGGCCATTCCTATTGTCTTTTTATTTCTGTTTCACATCTGCCATCTTCTGTTATTATATGACCAAGATATGAGAAGCTCTTGACATGTTCCAGGATTTTCCCATTAATGCTTATCTTTAAAGTGGGCTTATTGTCTGTTTTACTATTTATCATAGTTTTTGTTTGCTCAGTGTTAATGTCCAATCCATATTCATGACTTATGCTGTTTACTTGCTTCACTAGTTCGTGTAAATTCTGTTCACTTACAGCTAACAATACAGTATCATCTGCATATCTAAGATTGTTTATTAACCTTCCACTGATGTTCAGTCCTGGCATTCACTGTATATGTTTGAAAATTTGTTCTGTGTATAGATTAAATAGGCAGGGGGACTACACACACCCTTGTCTGACACCTCTTTTTGTGTCTATATAGGGTGAATAATTCCTGCCAGATCTTACTGTAGCTGTTTGCTCCCACTAAATGTTAATGAGTATTCTTATGTCTTTTCTATCAATACCTATGTCTTCGAGCTATTCAATTATTTTCTTATTATGATGGAAATGTCAAAAGCCTTCTTATAGTCACTGAAGCAAATGTACATACTTTTTAGGACCTGTGACAGACAACTCAGCCGTCCCTGAATTTGTTAGATGATGGTAAGAACCCTCTCATAACATCGGTACCCCTGAAGTGTTGGATGATATGGTACGACCCTTCGTAACGACTCCTTCGCATAGCATCAGTGCCCCCGAATATTGTGGTAACTTTTCGTCAAACGGGATTTTTTTTCACCTGGACTCATTAGCTATGCAACCTTTCCACGCAGATGGTCAACACGTTTGCTGATTAATATGTGGACAGTTTATCTACCGTTCATTCTGGTCATCGCATTGATTTAAGGAGAGGTTAAATCATGCCCACGGATATCTCTTGAGCAATCATATGCAGTTATTTTCATTAACTTGGCCAGTGGGGGGCGTTGCCAGCATCAAACGATAGTAGCGACCACGATCAAAGACACGGGGGGGATCTCAGGAAAGACTAGCGGCACGCTATCAAAAAGGCAGTAGTGGTCCCTGAAACGAGCGACGCAAGTTTCCTGCCGGTATTTCGCATCTCGGTGTTAACCACAGAACCGATCGCAGTGGGAGCGAACGGGAAAGCCGACGCGCATGCAACGAGCGGAGATACGGAAGACCAGGGGCGGCATCTCTCCTTAATCTGGCGGTCAGAACCCCAAAAGTCTCCTGAGATCTAAAAAGGTGTCAAATTTTAACATGTCCCACTCATCTTACATTCCATTTTAGATATATACAGACCATGAAGAAATGCATTTTATCACTCGTTGGCCAGACCTTGACAGAAGCACTAGCTATATTTGAAATCGTGTTAGATTTTCCCCTGGATTTTCATATATATATTTGCAGTGAATTCTATTCTGTGCAAAACGGTAAAATATAATTGTGTAAAGTGATCAGTGGTCTAGTTCATTCATTCTATTTCACTGGATTTTGTGTTAATTTAAATCTATTAAATTAAACCATCTCAATAGTTCCAGTTGTAAATGTAATGATATATCTATTATATTATTTCAAAAGATAATAGATGCTTAAATGCTTAAATTAACATTTAAAAGTCGCGAAGGAATTTATAACTAATTGAGTTAAGTCATATATATTGATGTGTATTTTAACCATTTAAACTCGCGAAGTGTCTTCTTAAATATATAATTAAATACGCGAGTGTATATTATAGTATTAACGGGAAATTCATCACGCTTTAGAATGTTATTTGATTTTTCGGTATATTACATGTTTTTTTCTTTCATACAGAGTGATCGTAACCTGCAATCCCAGCAATAAAGAAATCATCTTAAAACTTCCAGACATATTGATGAAACATTTTAAATTTAATCTTGTGGCGGTCCGATGCGGCCTAGCTATCATAATTACATGAAAGAAAGCCTACCCAAGAATATTTAAAAAGAAACCATCAAATTAAATTACAATCTGTAAGATAAACTGGAAGATGAACAGTGCCAGTAGCGATATTTTATTTACTGCCCTACTGTGAGAGAGTACATATTTACCTGAACTGTGACTGGGCCTAGTTTTTCCTCACTGGATTTAAAACCTACCGGTCAGTTGCTATCATCACGCCTTGAAGGAATTTTACCTCCAGCAGCGAAATTAAAGAGACCACTCCATCCTCACCCCTGTGTTGAATTGTGTCAGTGCCATCCCATAGACTCCTTTTTATATAATAAAACACAAGAACTCTTAGGCTTCAAGTCCGGCGATAAGTGGGAATATTTGCTATCAGCAAACCTCGCTACATCTGGGGCGGGACATCGAAGTACCAGACCTTTTCATATGTCAAGAGTGTAATTGCTGTTTATATAATTCTATGGATTGTCTGATGCTTCAATCGGTAAGTGTGTGTGAGTATATGAGTGTGGGCCCTCACGCGCGTGTATGAATGTCGGGAGATTTAATTTTGCAAACCATTTGTTAACTTGCCTACCAGGTAATCCATTTTCCTGTATACCCTGCATTGTTCCTTTAAGTGGGATATTTTGTTAACTCTGTTTACCCCCCCTCCCCCCCTTTCATTTGCTTAGTAAAGGGAAGAACAATTGGGAATAACAGGATTTTTTTCTACCACCCATACCTAATATTGTAACACCTCTTTCAGAGTAATTAAATTCACTGTTGGGTTACATTACCTATGTTCCTGATAACTATCTATCTTTGGACTGGGTTTATCTTTGTCTAATACAAGCGGGAAGGGCTTAGTCGATACCAATCTTCTTCACCCCCCCTCACCTTGTTATTTGTATTTTCTGTACTTATGATATTTTTTCTGTAACACATGATAGTTGTTGTGATTTGATTTTTAAGGTTAATAAACAGCCTAAACTTATTTAGTACTGTGTTGGAATATCCAAAGCCCAATATTTCCCCTATCTGTTTAATATAGTTTGTATTCACGTGCGTCTGTGTGTTTGAAGCACCAAATCGGTGTGAGCGCAGGGGCGTGTCTGGAAACTGGCAAATAATTGTTTGACCAGGAGAGTGAAGAGAAGATTGAGAGGAACGATTTGTCGTAAATAAGTCTGTCCTTACTCTCCCCAGCACTCTGTGAAGCAACTATTTACTCTGTACATTTTCTATCACTGAGCTTTTCACCGCCATTCTCCACTCTAAACAGGACCACTATTTCTACGACTATTTCTCTCAAAATAAATTTACGACAATATTTATCTGGCTCGCCGGGATAAAGATATTTTTTAGTCTGATTAAGTCTGGGTCTAACTATATAGAGTGTGAATGTTCTGGTTTTGTGAATTAGGGAAATAAATAAAAAATTAATTACACCCCTAGACAACGCTTTTTAGTATTTGGGTCGTCCACACAGCATATTTACAGGTTGTTTTCTTTCCACAGCAGTAGAAAGTACGGATAATCATAAATTCGGTTAGCTAAATTATCCTCTGGCAGAGAAAATTAAATTTTTTCTTTATAAGATTTGCTGGGATTGCGTGATTGTTTTTACAGTCACTAAAGGTTTTTTGAAGTTAAAAAGAGTTGAGCTTAGCTAAAGGCGCCTTGTTCTGACTTCTTTAAGTCTAGTTAACACGTCTCTTCTCATAAACTGACTTCAGGGGCGGAGTTTTGTGACGGAGAATTAAAATGTTAGGGAAAAATTTTTTTTTCCTTTTAAATTGTTTTAATATAAATCTTTCTCTACTCTTAGTAAAAGTAGATTTTTTTCTAGTGTAACTTACCTTTTTAACGTGGCATAGTCGCTTGCGTTAAAAGTCTTAAGTGACAATAATAGCAGCGATAAGTTTGCACATTACAAAGTAGGAGGTAACACAAGTAAATTTATACTTTGTGTTTTTTCTCGTAGCGGCTTTGAGTTTTTTCCCTCCTTGGTTTTTCTTACTATTCTCTAGTCTTAGAAGCATCCAGTTCTTTGGCATGGCAGAGAGAATTAGGATAAGATCCATTTTGAGACAGGAGGCGAAGGACTCAGGATTAGAAGGAGAAGCCGCGAACCTGTTTGTCAACAGGGAACTTGAAAGGTATGACGCGGAGGAAGAGAGGGCAGAAGCTAGGAAGAAAGAAGCGGACGATCGTCAATTGGAGCAGAAGAAAATTGAGGCAGAGATAGAAGCTCGCAGGGAAAGAGAGAGAGACATGGAAAGACAGCACGAACTGGCGCTTAAGGCTTTAGAGAGTCGGGGTGCCTCTACTTCAAATAACGGAGAGCCATCTTCGCCCCAGTCTCAGTCAATGGATCTCTCCAGCACTCAATCTGCCCAATTAACGGCGATGTCTTTTGCTTTAGAGTCTTTTCCTAGCCCCAATAAAAAAATTGACACCTTCCTAGAGAAATTCGAGAGGCTCGCAAATCTGTATGGGTTAGAGAGTTCCCGTTGGGCACTTAAACTCTCAACTGCATTGAAAGGTAATGCGTATGACGTGTACACAAAGCTGGGAACCAACCAACATGATTACGACATGCTGAAGAAGGCCTTGCTAGAACGGTTTGAGATGACCGCCCGAAAATTTTTGCAAATGTTCAGAAACAGCCGGAAAGAGAGCATGGAAACATTTCCGCAGTTCTCTTCACGTCTCACGGGCTATTTGACAAAGTGCATTGAATTATCTGACCTAACTCTTACATATGAGGGACTACTTGAACTTGTTCTTGTGGAACAGATAAAGTCAACTTTGTCAAACGAAACCCGTAGATTTTTGGCTGAACAGGGCGCAGTCAGGCTTGAGGACATCCTCAATAAGGCAGAACGCTATACCAATGCAATGGCCGAACTTCCCAGCACTAAACGTAAACCCACAGATGAACCATCTCGTAAACAAAATCTAGAGCAGTCATCCTATTCCTCAAATTCCTCTCAGAATTATAACCAACGAGAAAATAATACCCAGAGACCTCCCCAGAAAAAATCGAAATTCTACAAAACCCGATTTTCCCCAAATAATAATTCTGATCAACCCACCAAGCCTACGTGGCAGCGCGGCCACCAAGGTCAATGAAAAGGGAAGACCCCTACACCAGGAATGTCTGATCAGGGCAAGCAAACCGGGCCTAACCGCATCGGATGCCTGCATACAGCCTCGCCAGGTAGAGTCAATGTCAGTGATTCTCAGCCTGAGGGGGACCGACCCTCAACGCGAGGAACTAATTTTGAATGGTACCTCAACTACTTGTCTCTTTGACACTGGACTAAGCTTTAGTTGTATTGTCGCCAGACACCTAGTCAAACCAGGTCAGGAGACAGAGGAAACCATCAAACTTAGTGGAGTTTTCAGGAGTGATGCACCCAGGATGCTTCCTATCGCACTGGTAGAGATACACTCTGATTTTGTCAGAGGTGTTATTAAAGCTGCCATAATGGATGATCCGATCTACCCAGTTATCCTGGGATGTAGATACGTGTTTATTGGGAGACCTAAGGAGCCGATTGTGGCAGCGGTAACCACAAGACGGCAAACCAAGAAGGAGAGGGAGCCTGCGCCAAATTTGTTGCTGAATGAACTGAAGGAGGCGCAACAAAAGGACCCTACTCTGGAGCTCTGCTTTAGAAAACTGCCCATGGCTAAGGACCCAAGACACAACGGAGACATCTTTTCTAAGGATGGTGTATTGTATCGTAGAACGGGCAACCCGGACATGGGGAATAACCAGCTCCTAGTACCGACACAGTACAGAAGCCAGATCTTAGAAATGGGGCACTCTCTTCCCTTTAGTGGACATATGGGACAAAACGCCACTATTCAGCGAATAAAAACCCACTATTGGTGGCCAGGAATGAACTCTGACATTATCAGGTATGTAAAATCCTGCGCCCAGTGCCAGCGGGTAGCACCCAAGCACTTGACACCCCCAGTACCCATGGGGCAAATGCCAATTGTGGGGACTCCATTTGAACGGGTTGCTGTCGACATCATTGGACCCCTGGAAAGGACCAAAAGAAGGAACAGGTTCATCCTGACCTTAGTCGACACTTACACAATGTGGGCCGAAGCTGTACCGCTAACATGCACAGATTCCAAGCATGTCGCAGAAGCCCTCGTGCAAATTTTTACACGGTTGGGATTCCCTCAACATGTTTTGACGGACAATGGATCCCAATTCCGTAGCCTGTTAATGGAGGAGATCTTTAAGATCTTGAGGGCCAAACATATCCACACAAGTCCCTACCATCCGGCCGGAAATGGGCTCGTGGAACGTTTTAATGGCAGCCTCACCACCATGTTACGTAAGCTGGGTCAGGAGAAACCGGAAGACTGGGACCTATATATATCGGCTGCCTTATTCGCCTACTGAGAGGTTCCCCAAGTGTCTACGGGATTCCCGCCTGCTACACTTTTATTTGGCAGACCTATAAAGGGGCCACTAGAAGCCTTACTTCGGTCCCTGACAGACCAAAAGGCTGACGAGACAGTCGTCTCTGCAAGCAAGTATGTATCTGAGCTCAAGGAAAGGTTAAAGCTAGGATGGGATCTAGCTACTACCAACCTTAAGAAAGCCTGCGCTAAACATGCTAAAAGATACAACAAAGCTGCAAAAGAGAGAGAACTACAACCAGGGAAGAAAGTTTTGTTGCTACTTCCAACCGGAAGCAATAAACTTCGCATCGGATGGCAAGGGCCGTTTACCGTCCTTAAAAAGATCTCACGTACTAATTACAAGATCTCGATAAAAGGAAAGGAGAAGGTCTTCCACGTAAATCTCCTTAAGAAATATTTGGAGAGACCAGTGCCATCCTCCGAGCATCTCCTGGCTGTCGCCATAGCAACGGAAGACGAGGAAGATGATGATGGTTGCATGGAGTATCCATTGCAACCCACAGAATCCTTTAAAGATGTCAAGTTCGGCGACAATCTCTCACCAGAACAACAAACAGAAACCAGGGCGCTACTAAAACAGTACAGTGCAGTCTTAACGGATGTACCTGGTTGAACAAATCTCATCGAATTTGATATGAAATTAACAAACGAGACCCCTGTTCGAACCAGAGTTTACCCCATCCCGTACGCTAAAGCTGATGCACTTCGCGGAGAAATAGACAAGCTGCGTCAGGCAGGAATTATCAGTGAGTCTACATCTCCTTACAGTTCCAGTGTAGTGCTGTTGCAGAAGCCCAATAAGGAAGTTCGGCTGTGTATAGATTACCGGCTGCTAAACGCTGTAACGGAATTCCAGCCCGAACCTCTCCAAACTGTTTCTGAGTTGATCACCAAGCTCAGCAAAGCAAAGATTTTCTCCAAGATTGACCTCAGTAAAGGTTATTATCAAATACCAGTCAAGGAGGAAATTAAACCTTTGTTAGCTTTCAGCACTAGTGAAGGACATTACACATTTAATGTGATGCCGTTCGGATTGCATAACGCACCAGGAGTGTTCACCAGGATGATGAGGAAGCTTCTAGAACCTTTGCAAAGTCCCCATATCCATAATTTCATGGATGACATATTAATTGCATCGGAAACCTATGAAGAACATATTGCTACGGTTGCTATGCTCCTCAGGAGACTACAGGAAACTGGTCTCACAGCCAGACCTAGCAAATGTCTCATCGGGTTTGAACAGTTAGACTTCCTGGGGCATACTATTTCTCACGGATGCAGTTGGCCTATTAAGAAGAACGTGGAGAAAATAGTGGCAGCAAAAAGACCCCAAACGAAGAAAGACGTACGTTCCTTCCTATCACTATGTGCATATTATCAGAAATACATCCAGAACTTCAACGGACTGACGGCACCTCTGACTGACCTCACAAAGAAAGGTTGTCCTGATAAGGTCATATGGGATCAAAAGTGCGAACACTCGTACAGCACTTTGAAAGGACAGTTGTCTGCCTACCCCATTTTGAGGTTGCCTGACCTCAAGAAACCTTTTGTACTGCGGGTCGACGCTGCTTCAAGCCGAGGACAGTGACCTGAACATGCTATTTCCAGTTGTCTATGGCAGTCGGAAATTAAATAAAGCTGAACGGAACTACAGCGTAGTTGAAAGAGAATGTCTCGCTCTGATTGACGGTATCAGACGCCATCATGAGTTTCTCTATGGGACATCTTTCACGGTGCAAACCGACCATGCACTGTTAGCCTTTCTTGGTGCCAATAAAGAATTTAACGCAAGGATCATGCGTTGGGCCCTTCTTTTAAGCGTTTATTCTTTCAAAGTGGAATATATTCCGGGAAGACAGAATGTCGGGGCGGATTTCCTGAGTAGAAACTGGACTATGGAGGAAGAGGAGGAAGTTGAAGATACCAATCATCCTAAAGCTACCGATCAGGGCAGCTTCATTGTCATAAATCAAACATGAAAAGATGTTTTCATGTCTCAAAAGAGGGGACGATTGTGACAGACAACTCAGCCGTCCCTGAATTTGTTAGATGATGGTAAGAACCCTCTTATAACATCGGTACCCCTGAAGTGTTGGATGATATGGTACGACCCTTCGTAACGACCCCTTCGCATAGCATCAGTGCCCCCGAATAATGTGGTAACTTTTCGTCAAACGGGATTTTTTTTCACCTGGACTCATTAGCTATGCAACCTTTCCACGCAGATGGTCAACACGTTTGCTGATTAATATGTGGACAGTTTATCTACCGTTCATTCTGGTCATCGCATTGATTTAAGGAGAGGTTAAATCACGCCCACGGATATCTCTTGAGCAATCATATGCAGTTATTTTCATTAACTTGGCCAGTGGGGGGGCGTTGCCAGCATCAAACGATAGTAGCGACCACGATCAAAGACACGGGGGGGGGGGGATCTCAGGAAAGACTAGCGGCACGCTATCAAAAAGGCAGTAGTGGTCCCTGAAACGAGCGACGCAAGTTTCCTGCCGGTATTTTGCATCTCGGTGTTAACCACAGAACCGATCGCAGTGGGAGCAAACGGGAAAGCCGACGCGCACGCAACGAGCGGAGATACGGAAGACCAGGGGCGGCATCTCTCCTTAATCTGGCGGTCAGAACCCCAAAAGTCTCCTGAGATCTAAAAAGGTGTCAAATTTTAACATGTCCCACTCATCTTACATTCCATTTTAGATATATACAGACCATGAAGAAATGCATTTTATCACTCGTTGGCCAGACCTTGACAGAAGCACTAGCTATATTTGAAATCGTGTTAGATTTTCCCCTGGATTTTCATATATATTTGCAGTGAATTCTATTCTGTGCAAAACGGTAAAATATAATTGTGTAAAGTGATCAGTGGTCTAGTTCATTCATTCTATTTCACTGGATTTTGTGTTAATTTAAATCTATTAAATTAAACCATCTCAATAGTTCCAGTTGTAAATGTAATGATATATCTATTATATTATTTCAAAAGATAATAGATGCTTAAATGCTTATATTAACTTTTAAAAGTCGCGAAGGAATTTATAACTAATTGAGTTAAGTCATATATACAGATGTGTGTTTTAACAATTTAAACTCGCGAAGTGTCTTCTTAAATATATAATTAAATACGCGAGTGTATATTATAGTCTTAACGGGAAATTCATCACACTTTAGAATGTTATTTGATTTTTCGGTGTATTACATGTTTTTTTCTTTCATACAGAGTGATCGTAACCTGCGATCCCAGCAATAAAAAATCATCTTAAAACTTCCAGACATATTGATGAAACATTGTAAATTTAATCTTGTGGCGGTCCGATGCGGCCTAGCTATCATAATTACATGAAAGAAAGCCTACCCAAGAATATTTAAAAAGAAACCATCAAATTAAATTACAATCTGTAAGATAAACTGGAAGATGAACAGTGCCAGTAGCGATATTTTATTTACTGCCCTACTGTGAGAGAGTACATATTTACCTGAACTGTGACTGGGCCTAGTTTTTCCTCACTGGATTTAAAACCTACCGGTCAGTTGCTATCATCACGCCTTGAAGGAATTTTACCTCCAGCAGCGAAATTAAAGAGACCACTCCATCCTCACCCCTGTGTTGAATTGTGTCAGTGCCATCCCATAGACTCCTTTTTATATAATAAAACACAAGAACTCTTAGGCTTCAAGTCCGGCGATAAGTGGGAATATTTGCTATCAGCAAACCTCGCTACATCTGGGGCGGGACATCGAAGTACCAGACCTTTTCATATGTCAAGAGTGTAATTGCTGTTTATATAATTCTATGGATTGTCTGATGCTTCAATCGGTAAGTGTGTGTGAGTATATGAGTGTGGGCCCTCACGCGCATGTATGAATGTCAGGAGATTTAATTTTGCAAACCATTTGTTAACTTGCCTACCGGGTAATCCATTTTTCTGTATACCCTGCATTGTTCCTTTAAGTGGGATATTTTGTTAACTCTGTTTCCCCCCCCCCCCCCCCTTTCATTTGCTTAGTAAAGGGAAGAACAATTGGGAATAACAGGATTTTTTTCTACCACCCATACCTAATATTGTAACACCTCTTTCAGAGTAATTAAATTCACTGTTGGGTTACATTACCTATGTTCCTGATAAATATCTATCTTTGGACTGGGTTTATCTTTGTCTAATACAAGCGGGAAGGGCTTAGTCGATACCAATCTTCTTCACCCACCCTTGTTATTTGTATTTTCTGTACTTATGATATTTTTTCTGTAACACATGATAGTTGTTGTGATTTGATTTTTAAGGTTAATAAACAGCCTAAACTTATTTAGTACTGTGTTGGAATACCCAAAGCCCAATATTTCCCCTATCTGTTTAATATAGTTTGTATTCACGTGCGTCTGTGTGTTTGAAGCACCAAATCGGTGTGAGCGCAGGGGCGTGTCTGGAAACTGGCAAATAATTGTTTGACCAGGAGAGTGAAGAGAAGATTGAGAGGAACGATTTGTCGTAAATAAGTCTGTCCTTACTCTCCCCAGCACTCTGCGAAGCAACTATTTACTCTCTACATTTTCTATCACTGAGCTTTTCACAACCATTCTCCACTCTAAACAGGACCACTATTTCTACGACTCTTGCTCTCAAAATAAATTTACGACAGGACCTTTGTATATTTTTCTGCTAATGTTTTTAGGCAAAATATTGTTTTTCTTGTTCCGCTGTTCCGTCTAAAACCAAACTGCACTTCTTGGACTTTACTGTTTACCTTACTTTTTATTCTCTCCTGTATGATTTTGAGCAGTATTTTAATTGCTGATTGTTCTGAAGTCTGAACATTCTGTTGCATTAGATTTTTTGGGCAATGTTATAAAGACTGATGTCTTCATATCATGTGGTATATATCCTGTATTGTATACATCGTTGCACAAATCTGTGATTGTATCTGTACCAAAGCTCTCCAGGGCTTCTATCATTTCAATTTTTATGTTGTCCATGCCTGCTGATTTTCCTTTTTGTATCATATGTATTGCATTCTCTACTTCTGATCTGAGAATGTTTTGGTCTTCATTAGAATCTGGTGATGGTTTTTCACCTCTGTTGCCATCTGTTTGATATATCTTTCTCATCAAGTAAGATTACACCATTCTTATTCTTGATACAGCCTTCTCATTGGGCAGGCCTCAGCGTATTTGATAATTTCTTTATTTCTTCATGCATATCCCTTGTCATGTGCTTTCCCTCCATGTCTTCTATTTCATTGCATTTTGTTTCTATCCACCGTTCATTTGCTTGTCTATGTCGTGAAATATTCTAATCCACATATATAAATTATCAGGTAAATATAAAGCCTAACAAATAAATTCTAATAAAGAAAAGAGCAATGGTAAAATAACAGTGCTGTCACAAAGAATGTACTCGAAATCCCCTTTGTTTTATGCTTCGTCTGCAAATTGTAACGTTTCCACGTTAAATATAAGCCACTGCATAAATACAAGCGTTTCCACAACACATTAAAACGGGTATTGCATTTCTAAGAAAAACATTGAGAGGCACAATGCGTAATGACCTAAATTAATCCTAACATTAATTATATTACGTTACCAAAACGAACGAACAGATGGACTAAAGGATAGAGAGAGGGGAGAGGCAGAAAGCCGAACGCATGCAAAATTAAAAACGCGTCTCGCTATTAATGCCACCCCAACAAGCGTAACGCGATACACAATTACTACTATCACGCGTGTAAGGCCACATGCACTAACTTTTTCGGACGGACAGTGATAAAAACACTAACCTTCCCAGAGTTAGGTTTTTAAATCCTGAAAAACTCTTATTAGAAAAGATGACAATAGATGGGTTTACGTTTGAAAACATTACAGTACCCAGACAGCACATCTTCGAAACAGGAGGTAGAAGAAATTGCATATTTTGAACGCAGCCACTTAGCTCTTTTAAATTTGTATATTTGGGTTCCTTAGGGCTTGCTGACAAAGAATATGTAAAACGTTACGCAAATAGTCTAGGAATTAACAAGTTATAACCAAAATAAAATAGTGGGGATGCCTGACAGCATGAAATCATTTCTGCTCATAAAATTTTTTTTTAACGTGTTTGAAAAAAACCTTGCGTACGGAAATAGCCTACCATGTAAACTCCAAATTGATTGGAGCGCAACAAATATAAGACTAAACACGATTGGTCGGACTATAAATACTATCTTTGGTTGTTAGGGGAGACGTAGGAAGGTAAAATTTTTTCAAACACTTGTCGAAACGTGGCTCCATTGGCCAGACTCGCTGATATAATCACTTAAGAGCGTTAGTTCGAGACCACTAGTTCAAATAAGCTTGATAAAGCAACAGTGCGTTGAAGCCAGCTCATATTTTTGCTAAATAAAAGCCTGGAACATAAGCAGATGGGAATTTGTGCCAGAATTCATTGCTAGTCAACGTATCTGTGTTTATTCTATGAATTGTGGTAAGCTTGAAACATTCAATATCTTTTAATGAAAATTGAATGTGAATTGTTAATTTATGCCTGTATATATGTGTAGTTCAGTAGCAAACATGATGTAAAGCCTATAATGCTCCAGCCTGAACAGAAGGTGTCGGAGGAAAGTAAAACGGCATGGAATGGCCAAACAGTACACTGACACCTAGATGATTGACTAGAAAGAAATAATGCTGGAAGTGCAGAGGCGTAGTAACCATTAAGGAGGTTAATACTGGTATAAAGTATTTCAGATGAAGCTGACAGTTGGCCTAACGCTCTGAACTCAATGTTTGTGATGTATTGTGCTCAGTGTAGAACTAGAGTATCAATTAGTTATGAAGTAGAAGGTACATCCTTCTTGTTTTCAGGGACCGTGGTCTTGATGGTATTGAGCAGCACCTGGTCAGAGATTTGCTGAATCCAGAGTCGGACAGCATACTCCTTGGTCCATTTAGCTATCAGTGAGGTGTCTCCAGAGCCCAGGGGAGAAATCGAGCAGAGGAGTCTTTTCCTGCCGCCATCACGCAAGATAAGCTGATGTGGCCAGCTGAGCTCAAAATTATGTACCCCCATCTTAAAATAACATTGTAACATAAACTTAAGAGGGGAAGTAAATTGTTTTAATATCAGGAACTGAGAACATCTCCAATACTAGTTCCAATAAAGACAAACTATTGAAGTCATGATGACAAATACCAACAGAGCTTGAACAAAACAAAACCAGTATTACCTCATATTACTACTACACAACTGACACACATAGGATACTTTTAATAATATATGTCACTACAATATTCATATTGATAAATTCTGTACATACAACTTGTAATTAAAATTGATTGTGATTCCTGGTTCCCTTTGTATTTGAATCAGGACACATATTCATTCATGACAGCAATGAATACATATTGTTATTTGAAAAGTTATCAGTGACTCCTTTAAGATATCCTTGTAGAGTGTTTTATGTATGTGAGTGTCACAGTGTTGTCAAGTGTGGTGGAATAAATTAAATTGTTTATCTGTCTGTTGGTGTTATGACTTACACTTCATCATACACATACCCTAGACATACAACGTAGTCATCACACTATTCCAGAATAATTCTGACTGAGATATATATATATGTGGCAGCAAGTAAGGTTATCTATAATACACTACTCTCATTAGATATAGATACCTTCACAGCTGATCTCAGTCAGTACACTAAGTCCCCCTATAAATATTTATAACATCCCACTTCACCACAGTCTACACATAGTGCATAGTTTGTTTGTTGTAGAATGTTTTATATTCTGGAGTGTTTTTTTGCTCTCTTTCTTTCTGTCATTTTATTCAAGATGTCATCTGTCATTCAAATTTGATTTTTCTTAAACTCATTTTTAGGTAAATTTGTATTTGCTGATTGAATGCTTGTTTTTAAACATTCCTATTTTGTGGTTACTTCTTCTGATATATCTGGTTTACTGCATTCTCTGAGTTTCTTAGAGCTTGAATTGCTGAAAGTAAGTTGGTTAAAATTGTCAGTTTCTATAGAGGGTTGTTAGAATTTCTAATGCTTTTAATGTTCCCACCATCTCTACTATGAACACAGATGTATTTATGTCCTTTTACCTTTTTCCAGGTTGGAAAAAAAATTCCTATCCCTAATTTATCTTCTCGCTTGGGACTCTGTGTATGTACTCTACTGCTGCCCTTTGATATTTTTTGTAAATACTGTATATACTCAAGCATAAATGTATTCCTATTTTGGACCTTAAAAAACGTACTCCAGACTTAAAGTCGAGTCAAAAAAAAAATTTCATTTAATCGGTCAGTTCTGCACCCCCTCCCCCTTTCCCTTCCTTCCCCATTGTGACAAAACGGGACGGCCCCTATCAATTTTTGTTTCTCTCCGGCAGTATTGGTACATTTGTGGTACTGATTTTTATTTGTGTACTTTTAAAAGTACCAATTTCTTCTCATTATCGGCTAAGGAGCAAGTAGTTTGTATGTTGCAGATAATGTGTATCCCAGCCTGCAGTGAGCAGCTGAGATAAGATAGTCACCGGCGTGTTTAGATTGAACTGCTGATAAGATGATTCGTGTGGTAACCCAGATGGGCAGACATGGAGTTTTGCGTACTCATACGACAGATAACGAGATTACTGTCTGTGTGACACATGTGGGCAGACAAGTGTGACATAATCGCTTCCGGTCACTTGCTTAAAAGTAATAAGTATTACAGTTTACACATGTCGTCATGTGAGTTCCCCGATCTGTCTGTAAGTTTGTATACAAGGGCATCGGACATCATATTACCATATATGGGAGACGTGACCTTTGCAAAATTTTTCCATGTCAGAAATATTTTGAAAGTACCACACTCGACCTGTTTTAATATGATTGGAGCATTTATTTAACTCCATAACAAACGAAGGCGTGGGAAGAGAGGTAATATAGTCTGACCATTTCGCAGTTTTGTTTCACTATGAATTTCACGCTCACCAAGACAACATCAGACCTCGCCAGAGTGAAGACTAAAATCATAATTCCTTTTGTTAACCGGACCTTTTATTGGAGATCCAAATAAGACTTACAAAGCACAGGAAATCTCTACATTTTAATAAGGAACCCCGGGACTAGGAAACTGAAGAAACACACGAAGTCAGTGAGGGAATCTATTGTCAAAATAAAGACCTCCCAGACGCGTCTAAGAGACAGACTCATCTCTTTTATTCATTTGAGCAACAAGTCTAGCCAAGATTAGCGTATTGGTGGTACCAGCAAAAAGGACCATTTCTGGCACAAGTAGGGACAAGCAGCCTACGCTTTATGACGGAAGACCAGCTTTGAAGACTCTCCTGGACATTTTCTTTGAAATGAGCTTCACCCACAAGCCTTGACCAGAGATGAGTGACAGCAGTGTACAGAAAACCTACCCATCAGGAGGAGGATTAAAATCATCATTGGCAGCTAAGTTAACCTATATGCTGCCACTTGAACTTTTTATCAACCCAACACTACCATCACCAACGTGATGAGTAACTTTCTCTTGTAATTAACTATTATTTCTTTCTTTTAAACTGTTAAACTTAAAGTGATTATTAAATTTGATTATTTGAAATTATACAAATTTAACTTTGATTCAATCATTTTAAATGTACTACATGTTATTCTCAGTCAAAGTTACTAAACACACACTCTAAACAAAGCTATATTGTAATAATAATTCCACTGATTAACTCAGCGGTGGGGGCTTAACGAGCTAGAATAAACCATTGCTTAAATTCTTCATAAAAGTTGTTGGCAGATTACAGAATTAACGTGCTCAGCAACAGCCAGCATTGTTTTCGCTTATCTGATTATCTTGTGAAGACTCTCATGTGATAGAAGCTTTACTACTCTTCTATCTACATTTCTGCCAAGAGTAATCTTGTGTAAAGATAGACTCCATTGAAGCCTATAATAGATGCTCTTGAGTTTTGGCCACTGTTGGACCACTACTGCAAAGCAGGGGAGGCAAATACCGTTACACCCATACTGATCTTTCAGACATAAACTTGCTGCTTCATTAAATGTTTTTAACAAAATATCTAAAGTAATACATTTAAAATGTTTGAATCACTTTTATTCGGCTGTTAATTGTGGGGGTTTAAAAAATAAAAACATACACTTGACACAGATAAAAACAAAATACAGTGAATAAAAAAATGGCCGTCATGCTTTCTTATGTCCTGTCATGCATACGCCAGCATGCACAGCTGTTTAAATCATTTGTTGTAAATACACCGGCATTTTGTTTAAAAAAAAATTTTGTCCCGAATTGCAGGCCGTAAGGAGGCAGCCTCTCCACCTTGCAAAGGCACAACAGGCCAATCACCTGTTTAACTTAAAAACTGATTAATAGAAATGACAAAGAGAAAACCAAACTGGCACAAATTATGGACAGCGATTTATGGAACGTTAGGAGTATTAACTGGAAAGAAGAGGAGCTGGTGTAGGAGATGAGGAAAGCAAAATTAGAAACCCTGGCTCTAACGGAAATGAAGAAAAAAGCATAAGGAGTTATGGATTGCGATGGCGACATACTTCTCTACGGTGGAATCCCCACGTCTGAAAGATCTAAAAGGGTGTGGGTTGTATTGTGCCTAAAAACTAAAGAGATAGCATTAAAGGATGAATCTTTGTCTCAGAGGGCCTTATGGTGCTAACGCTAAAAGAAGGAGAAACCATATTCAGCCTTATCATTGTGCATGGGCCAAATGATGATGAGCGAGCAGAAGTCAAAGAAAAAATCTTCAAGTTGCTTCAAAAGACAGTGGTTGACTGCCTGGAGGAAATTATCCTCCTTGGAGATTTCAATGTCAGAGTTGGAAATGACCATGCTAGATGGGGTGAAGTTATTGGAAGGTATGGAGAAGGTACACTAAATGACAACGGAAAGCGACTCCTTAGATTCTGCACTGAGCAAAACCATGTTATAATGAACAAAAGTTCCCCCATAAGCACATACATACATACACCACATCTGAACCAACTAAGGAGAAATCAGTGATCGACTATGCCATAATTAGGAAGAGCTCATTCAAGTATGTGCAGGATGCTAGAGTCTGGAGAGAGTCAGAGATTGGAAGTGATCACTACCTGCTGTCAATTAAAAGAACGACTGAAAGAGTTGCTCGGCCTAGGCATTGTCCACCATCACATAAGTAACTAAGTAATCATGCAGGGGAGATGAGCATTAAGACCCACAAGCTAAGAGAGCCAGATATCAAGGGCTTATTGCTACAGCCATGAGAAACAAAGAAGAATGACCTGATGACCTGGAAACCCTCTAGCTTAAATTCAAGGACATTATAAAAGCAGCAGCAGCATAAGCATGTGGTGAAGTCTGACTTGAGAAGAAGGTAAAGAGGACACCTTGGTGGACAGAAGAAGTTAAAGAGAAAATTAGAGAAAAGAAAAAGGAATGGAAACAATACTTAGAAGCTAATAACACAGCAGGAAAAACAGAGAAATATAGACAGTATCTGATACGCAGAACAGAAGCAAAGAACAAGGTACTAGCAGCAAAACAGAAATCCTGGGAAGAATTTGAAGGAAAGCTAGAAAAAGATGCTTAAAAAACCAGAGATTGTTCTATTAGACCCTAAAGAACATAAGGAAGGAAAAACAGTACCCTCTTAAAGGACAAGCAAGACACATTGCATACTGCCCCAAAGGAAGTAATAGAAAGAATATTTATCAGAGCTCTTTGGTGGTGAGCTAGGTCAAGCCTCAGAAATGATTAGCACTATCGCACCAATGGCGGTGAAGATGGCATCAAGAATGAAGAACTGAAGGCAGCACTGGAGAAAATCAAGATGGGCAAAGCAGCAGGACATGATAGTATAACACCAGAAATGGTTAAGTATATGGGAGCAGCAGGCAACCTACTATTCCTGAGGGTCCTACAGGCAGCCTGGTGCCAGAAGACCCTACCAAAGGATTGGGAGCTTGGCATTATAACACCCATATTCAAAAAGGGTGACAACCGACAATATGGGAATCATAAAGCCATATGTTCTCAGTGTCCCTGGTAAAATTTACTCTAGAATCCTGGAGCAGAGACTCAGACGCCTAGCTGAACCACAAATGGATAAGGTCCAGTGTGGTTTCCAAGCAAACCAAAGTACTCAAGACCTTATCTTCACACTCAGGCAGCTGATTGAAAAGGCCCTTGAGTATAAAGGTGATTTGCATCTTTGTTTCTTAGATCTGGAAAAGGCGTTTGACAAGGTCCAGTGGAGCAAACTTTAGGTATGCTTGGCATAGGAAGAACGTTCCAGTACATTAGTATCCATGCTATACAGAGCTTCTACAAGAGTTGCAGAAATTATGTGAGGACGGCAAACCATAAGTCAGAAGAGTTCAGGATCACCACTGGTGTAAGACGGGGGATATTCTGTCACCTTATCTTTTCAAACTCCTCATGGATGATGTCATCAAAGCATGTAAGAAGAGGACAAGAAAGTATTCAGTGGGGATGAGACAGGTCTGTATTTCAGAGCTGGCATTTGCTGATGATGTTGCCCTGATTGCTAAATCAGAGACACATTTTCAATCCAACCTGCAAGTCTGGAAGGAAGAGCTGGAGAAGAGAGAGATGGTCATCATCAGCTCCAAAACAAAAACCATGGTGATATCACAAGAAGAAAGAAAGCATCAGATTATGCTGGAAGAACAGGTCCTGGAGCAGGTCAACCACTTTAAATACCTTGGAGCTGTCATAGACTGGTAGGGAGGCATCAAAAAAGAGTTGACTACCCAAAGAGCAGCAGCTGTGAAACTTTTTTTAGGCCATAAATCGAGGATTCCTCAGTAAAAGAAAAGTTGGCAAGAAAACGAAGATGGCTGTATACTGCTCCACCTATGTGCCAGTCTTGACCTATGGATACAAGTCATGGGCAGTGACTACAAACCACAAAAGCCAGCTCCAAACCTCAGAAATGAGGTTTTGTTTGGTTTTGGTTTTAAGAACTATCTTCATTGCACCGGGACAACTCCATCAGTGCTCTGATCTCCTCCCTTAGATCACACAAGGAGGATCTCAGCACAGTGCACGAACTCCGTAGTACCGGCGAGAATCCTAATGTGTGTATATATGAATCACACATTCTATAAATATTTTTGTGGTGGGTAGGTTTCTAACTTTTTTAATTTCGCCAGGGCAGCGGCCCGATAGAAGTTCTGAACAAATTTCCATAAATTACATTCCCTCAACTGGGAATCGAACCCGGTACCTCTAGAATTCGAGGCGGACGCCATACCTCTTAGCCACTCCGACCTCCACCCAGAAATGAGATATCTAAGGAAGGTGGTTGAAGTAACAAGAAGAGACATGGTCAGCAACCAGACAATATGGCAAGGCCTCAAAACCCAGCCCATGCAGACCCAAGTAGAACAGTCCCAATTACGATGGCCATGTTTGCAGAATGGGAGAAGATTGGCTACCACGACAAGTATGGGAAACTAAGAGCCAGGGATCCAGACCTCCAGGATGACCCAGAGTTCGCTGGGAGGACAACATTAAACAATCTCTGAAGGACCGAGGACTAGATTGGAACCAGGCCAGGAGGAACACAGCCGATAGGATAGTATGGTGCTCTCTCTGGCAAACCTCTACACACCTGGGTAGAAGAGAAATGACTAAGTAAATAAGTAAGTAAGGTGCTATTACAATGAGTTAGAAAAGAAAGTGTACATCTTACGAGGCTGGCTTTAAGCAAAAAATAATAGAATTTGCAGAAAGCCATGGCAATTCCAATGCAAAAATGCGGGAAGTCTGAATGGTCGAAAAACTTGATTGAGACTGGCGTAAAATAAAAGAATCATTGCAAGAAATGCCGGAAATGAAACAAGCAAGGAGAGATAACACTTCTTCACTAATGGCTCTTGAAGAAGAACTAAATGAATGGATTTTAACTAAGCGGAAAAATGGCTGCATCATTACTGAAGGATCAATTTGAATTCACACCCTTCAGTTGAAAAGGGGTGAAAAATATCACAACATGCCAGAAATATCGAAATTTATTTCATCTGCAAGCTGGTGTAGCTGTTTTATGAACTGGTTTTCACCGTTTCTTTGCACTTTTTTTTTTAACTTCGACTTATAATCGGGTCTTTTTTTTTTGCACCAAGTAAGCAGCTCCTGGTATTCGGAGATGGTATTCGGTCAAAAAATCCAAAGAACTTCCTTTTCTGTTACTCTTCAGCACTCCGCACCATACAAAAGTGCAGAAAGTATGCAGCTCTTGTATAATCTTAATTTGGTGTTTGTGCTGTACTGAGAAGACTCTAAATGCTGTTTAGGTTGGCAGATGCTGTTCTGGCTTTATTCAATCTGTTACTGATGTCTTTGCTTGTTCTGCCGTTTGGTGTTACTATGCTTCCTAGATATGTAAATGTATTTGTTTGTTCCAGCTTTTGGTTCCTTTTTTTAATGGGCTCAGGATTAATTACATTCAGTGTAGTGACCTGTCTTCTTCATATTTATGTTTAGTCCCACTTGTTGGCTATATTTATTCAGTCTGTCTATTTTTCCTTGGATGTGCTGATGTGAATGTGAGAGTAGTGCAATAGCATCTGCGTATTCTATATCTTCTAGTGTGGTAAACGATGTCCATCTTATTCCTCAAGGGTATCCTCTGTTGTCTGGCACATCACCCAGTCTACAAAAGTTAAAAATATAATGGTTGACAAGGGGCAACCCTGTCGTACACCTGTTTTCACTTCGAACGTAAGGTTCATTCATTCATAACCCTCCACTCCCAAAGGAGCATAGGCCTTCAACAAACACATGCCAAGTCCTCCTATCACGTGCCATCATCTCAAGTTCTTTCCACATTCTCCTCATCATTTCCACATCTGTTTCCATCTCTCTTCTCCATGTGCTTCTTGGTCTACCTCTGCCTCTCTTGCCCTGGGGGCTCCAGAACAAGGACTGCCTTGTAATGCTATCAACAGGTTTCCTCAGTGTGTGTCTTATCCATCGCCATCGTCTTCTTCTCATCTCTTGTTCCACTGGCACTTGTCTAGTTCTTGTCCTCAGTTCCACGTTGGTAACCTTGTCATACCATTTCAATCCCTCTATTCTACGCAAGCACCCATTTATGAAAGTCTGTAGCTTTTTGGTTGTTGTCTTTGTTGTTCTCCATGTCTCAGAGCCATACAATAGGACTGACTTCACATTTGAGTTGAAGATTCTTATTTTCGTGTTGGATCCGATTTCTCTTGATCTCCATATATTTCCCAATGCAATGAAAGCTCCTCTTGCTTTTTGTATTCTTATTTTGATATCACTGTCTGTCCCTCCAACTTTGTCTATATTGCTGCCTAGATATGTGTACGATTCTACATCTTGTATTGGTGTTTCTTCAAGTTCATCATTACCTTCATTTATTCTCATTATTTTTGTCTTTTCCCTGTGTATTTTCAGACCCAATTGCTGTGACCTCTCATCGAGTGTTTTCAATTTGTCCTGCATCTGATTACGGTTATGGGACAGAAGAGCCAAGTCATCAGCAAAATCCAGATCATCCAACTGGTTAGTCAGAGTCCACTGGATTCCATTTCTGTTGTGTGTTGTTGATGATCTCATAACCCAGTCTATTGCTAGTAAGAAAAGAAATGGAGACAAGAGGCACCCCTGTCACACTCCTGTTCTTATCCCAAACAGTTCTGTAAGCTGTCCTTCTTGAAGAACTCTGCATGTCATGTCTTCATATGTTTTCTTTATTAAATTAATGATCTTCAGGGGAACTCCATAACGCTTCATCAATTTCCAAAGCTACTCTCTGTCCACACTGTCAAAGGCCTTCTCGTAGTCCACAAATCTGATGTACAGCGGTGAACTCCATTCCAGACCCCGTTCAACCACCATTCTCAAAGTGGCCATCTGGTCTGCATATGATCTGTCCCATCGAAAACCCGCATGTTCATCTCTCAGTTTCCTGTCTATGGACTCTTTTAATTTCTCAAGGATAATCCTGTTTAATACTTTTCCTGGCACTGATAGTAACATTATTCCTCTATAATTTGTGCACTCTTGTAAATTTCCCTTCTTAGGCAACTTAACCAGATATCCTTCCTTCCATTCTGCTGGTATCTCTTCCTTTTCCCAGACTTTACCAAGTAATTTATATAACATCTCTGTAGCCGTGTCGATATCTGCTTTGATTGCCTTTGCTGGAATGCCATCAGGTCCAGACGCTTTTCCATCTCTTAGAAGCTTTATGGCTTTCTTTATTTCTTCCTTCGTTGGTCTTTCACAGTTAATGTGTAGCTCTTCTTCTGCTGGCTGGATGTCCGGGGGGTTTTGTGGAGCTGGTCTATTGAGAAGGTCCTCAAAATATTCCATCCACCTCTTCATTTGCTCTTGTATATTGCTGAGCAGTTTTCCATTCTTGTCTTTTATGAGGCAACTTGTTTGCTTGAATTTCCCTGTTAGCTTCTTTGTGCTGCTATACAGTTCTCTCATATTTCCTTTGGCTGCAGCATCTTCCGCCTCTCTTGCCAACTCCTCAATATACTTCCTGTTGTCTCTTTTGATACTTCTTTTTACTTCTTTGTTTGCTTCTGTGTACACTTCTTGAGCCTTGGCTTTGGAACTTCTGGTTTTGCTTGTGTTTAAATCTGCTTTCTTGTTTTTTCTGTCTTTTATCTTATTGATGGTTTCTGTTGTTATCCATGCTTTTTGTTGTCGTTCCCTTTTCTCCAGTATTTCTTCACATGTCTCATTCCATACAGTTTTGATTTGCTGCCAATAGTCTTCTGTATTCTCTACATCTTCCAGCTGTTGGAGCACTTGGAATTTGTTGGATATTGTGACCGCAAATTTGTCTCTTGTTTCTTGATTTCTTAGATGTCCAACATTAAATTGTTGTCTATAATTTTGCATTGTTGCATATTTCTTGAGTTTCATTTTTACTTTGGCTATCAGAAGGTGGTGATCTGATGCCACATCTGCTCCTCTATATACCTTTACATCCTGCAATGATGATCTAAACTTATTATTCTGGGTCCAACAGCTTCCCATTCAGTGAGTGCTTTCTGTGCTTCTTTAGATAACATAAGAGCTACCCCTTCACTGTGGTGTGAACTTTCGTCTTCATGTCCTGAGGACAGCACCAATTCACCTGTGATGAGTTTCTTCTTGTCTACCCTCTTCCACTTTTGTTTCACACATTCCCAGAACCTCGATTTTATATTACCCCATTTCTGCTGCTACTTGTGCCTGTTTCCCTTGTTTGTTTAATGTCCAAACATTTCAGGTGCCAAATCTGGAAGTTCTCCTAGAAGAAAGAAGGTTAGTCAGTAACACAGACTCCTTTCAGCTTTCTCTGTGTTGCATCATACGCCTCCCTGCGAGAGGACCTTCCCCTGTCTTGGATGGCTGTGTTTTATTTTCCTTAATTGACTTGTCCATGTTTGTTGACGTTTTTTGTGGTTTAAATTTTTTACAGGATGGGGTAACCAGCCCCATGCCCAACCCTCCTTAGTCGCTTTCTACGACATGCGTGGCAGGGAACAGTGTTACTATTCTTTGCTCCCCTTTCGGGCCCCGGTAACACACGGGTGGAACGTAAGGTTGCTCTTCCCAAAACTGCATGTAAAAGTAGCAAAGAGGCTTTTTATGATGGAAACAAAACAACTAGGGATCCCATAAGCCCTTAGTATTTTCCATAAGCTATCCCTGTGTATGCTGTCAAAAGCCTTTTCAAAATCGAAAAAGCTTATATCTAGCTGTCTCTGCCATTCTGAGCACTGCTTTATTATGTTCCTGAGGGTGAAGATATGATTTGCGTATCTTCTGTTCTTTCTGAATCCTGCTTGTTCCTTCCTCAGTTTATGATCTATTTCTTTTGAGATTTTGTGTATAATTTTCATGCCCAATATTTTGCTGGGAACTGAGATGAGGGTAATTCCTCTCTAGTTCTTGCAGTCTGTGAGGTCACCCTTTTTTTTGGTAATTTGATAATTGTTCCTTTCTTCCATTATAGTAATGTTGTCTCCATCTGCCAGATTTGTGCAAAGAGTGGTTCTAAGAGTTCTGCTGATAATTCAGGATCAATTTTAAATAGCTCTGTGCTTAAGTTGTCGTGGCCAAGAGCATATCCATTCTTGAGCCCTTTGATAGCCGTGATAATTTCTTCCTTTCTTGGAGCATCTGTATTGATGTCCAGGTCATTTTCAGCCTCAGGAATGTTCAGCTGCATCTCCTGTGGTGTCTTATTGAGTGTTTCTCTGTAGTGTTCTGCCCATCTTGCTTCTTGCCCCTGTTCTGTGGTGATGAGATTTCCATGCTTGTCTTTTACTAGTGTAATATTGTTTGCACCCTGTTTTCTTTCCACTGAGGGTTTTTGTTATTTTGTATACTGTGCTTTGTTCATTCCTCAATGCTGCTTCTTCTGCCAGTCTTGCAAGGTCTTCAAGGAAGTTCCTTTTGTTGGCTCAGGTTTGACATTTTACTTCCCTGTTCAGCTGAGTTCAGTGTATATTTCCTATAACATTGGGGACTTTGCTTCTGTTTTCTTTCTTTTGATTTCTTTTCTCATCCCTATGATTTTCAATGTTGCTGGTGTTATCCAATCTTATATTTTCCTTTCTTGGAATCCCAGGAATGCTTCACTACTTTCCCTATAAATTGTTGAAAGGACACTGAATTTTTGGTCATCGCCATCAGCCTCTGTGCCTTGCTGACTTTTGGCATTTTGATCATGTTTCTTTATATCTGCCACAGAAGCTTTCTTAGTAGGGGTTCCTTCAGTTTGTTGATGTCATATATTTTTTTGTTTTCTTACCTTAGTTCCAATAGTTCTAAGCTTCACCTTTATTACTGCTACTCTTAGGTGATGATCACTTCCCATATCTGAACCTCTTCTTACTGTCATGTCTTGTAAGGAATGCTTCCATCTACCGTTGATCATTAAGTGATCTATCTGGTTTCTGTCACGGCCATTTGGTTATTCCCATGTTAGTTTATGAATTTCTTTATGTGTGAAGAGAGTTCCTCCAATGACTAAGTTGTTAATGCTGCAGAAGCCTATCAGTTTATCACCATTCTCGATTGCAGCACCGCTACTGCATTTCCCCATTACTCTTTCATTCTATGTATTGTCTGATCCAACTTTAGCATTAAGGTCTCCAATTACTATGATAATGTTGTATCTTGGGGTAATTTTGATTTCTTTTTGTATTTGTTGATATAATTCATCCTTGGCTCCCCATATGGCATCACCATCTGCAAATTGCAACAGTTTTATTTTAGATATCTTTAAATTCTTCACCCAAATCATTTACTGTTGTAGCAAAAATTGAAGGGGATCATACGTATTATTGGGAATTTCATTCTGTTGTTCATATAGTTCTAACCTGCTATTGTTTACTTGTACTGGGAAATATATATCTTGTAGGAAGTTTTCCAAGTATTTATATATTTTAACTTTTATTCCTATCTGTTTTATTGTAAAGAGAGCAAATTATTTTGTTACAATTCCTATTGTACTGTTTGGTATGCTCTTCAGTATTTCAAAGCTCAAGATGTCTTGTCCTGATGTATTTGTTTTTGTTCTTTATTGCATTTTCCACTTCCTGTATTGTAATATCTACATTTAAACGGGATAAATTTTCTGTCCTCTCAGTTACTTCTTTTTTGAGTTTTATGAGTAGTTTTACTTCTCTCTTGCTCAGTCCTAGCTTTTTTATGGAGCTAACACTGTAGTATCTGGTCAGTACATTTACTTTTTTTTTGGCCAGTCTGTTTCTGCTCTTTCTGACCATTTTATAGTAGGTAGCATCATTAGTTTAGATATGCCTTTTATAGCCTTTAACCTATTCCAAACATCTGTGGTAGAGTGTGCTTTAGGATTGTGTATTTAGCAGAAATTGTTATATTGATTTTCTTTATCCTTGAGTATTATTTTCTTATATATGAGTAAGTAACCCATCAAAATAGAAAAAAACTGACAGGTTTGAATTATATTGTTATTGTTGATCAGAAGCAACACCATTGCACTCTGTGCAAACCCATAGGTGCTCAGTCGCCCTCAGCAAATGTTGAAAGCATGAATGCTAATTGATCCTGCAGTGTGCTGGTTAGATACACGATGAATGCATTCTCTCATGTATACATCCCTGCTGGTCTTACATTTGATGCCAAATTCCAGCAATCTTAGCCTTTTTATCAGTTGCAGTGTCATTCTCAAACAGGCGATCATTGTATGTCCTTAGTATCTTTTCTGTATCCATATCCAATGTCCCCTCTAAGGGTGCTCTTGAAGCTAGTCTGTCAGCTCTCTCATTGCAGCGACCCCTCTATGAGCAGGACAGTAGATTCACACAAGTTTCGAGGCTTCTATGGTTGTTTTCCATTCATGCCATAACCATCCGTTCTGGACCTTTCAAAGCATGGAAGAGTCTGACACAATAACTGCCCTGGTAATAAAATTTCAGACAGCCACCCCACCTCAGGGCTGCAGTAGCTGCCTCTATCTCCATTCTCTTGCTGGAGGTTGTTGTCATGTAGTTTGCGCTCTTTTCAGTGATGACACTGCCCTTTACTCTAACCAATAAGCTCCATCTGATTTCTCCCCACAGAGTAAAGACCCATCATGCACAATGGCATCATTATCTCCGGCATTATCATTTATCAGTTGATTAACTTCCAGCTCTGCTTTCTCATTGCCCTCACTCTGCACTCCCTGTCTTTTTAGGATTGACCTTTTAGCCGGTTTTAGCCATTTAGAAACTGCCTGAAGAGTCTCATGTATGCTTTTGACCATTTCTTGTCTATCTTAGCCAGTTCTTTAAATGAGTAACTCATCGGCAAAAGTTAATGTTTGCCCCAGACTTGTTGGTTGAATTGCAGATATTTTTGCTGTATAGATGTTAAAAAGCACAGGTAATAGTGGAGAACCCTGAGGTATAGTCCAAGGCAAATGTGCATTGGTTCTGATGTCCATTTTCCCAAGCAAATCTAACATTGGCAACTGTTATCCACCTTGTTAACCAAGGATTTACACCACATGCCATTACACATTTCATTAAGGTTGCAAAGTCCACACTGTTGTAAGCATCCTCTAGGTCTATTGCCACAGCCACAGTTTCTCTCTTACCCTGATATCCCTCATACACATTACACACAAATGTTCCAACGTTACCCTGTCCTCATTCATAATGCACATGAGAAAAAAAATGCTTTAGTTTTAATTGACCAAACATCACAGCACGTACAAAATTTCCATTGTGCAAACACATTTTTACTTCAGCTTGTCAGACATAATTTGGCACTAATGTTAGACCAACATCTCAAGACACAGCGGCTGTCACAGCAATAATATTCCTTGGCTATGCAAACATAACCATCCTTACTGTGGGGGAAAATATACCGTGCGCTGAGATAGAGACAGAAAATTTTTGGCAGGAAAAAACTGGAGCACTGTAACTGTCGTGTGGTGAGTATTGGGGCAACTACGACAGTAGTTTTCGCCAGGAATAGCCTATGAGATATTAGGTATAAGGTCTCCAGAAATTGGCTCGTTAAGAAAGGATAGAGACCTATCCGAGATAAGGACAAGAAGAAGAGAATGCGAATGCTTTCCACTGGACAGTGTTTTCTATTGAATTGTGGAAAGAGTTCTGCTTCCCCACGACCTTAGCTTCTGCCCGTAGATCTCGTAACAGAAAAAGCCCTCAACCTCATCTGAGTGTAGAAATTTACCTATATATTTTGAATTGGAAATGGTGTGATTTTCTCTTTTTCTTCCTTCTTTGTTTTGAGCCATAGAGTGCCACATCCCCATCTGTCTCTCTCTCTCTCCCTTTCTCTCTTCCTTCTCCCCCCCACTCCCCCTCCCATCCCCAGGTAAAAGAAAAACCTAATGCTGCATTCACACTTTTACTGTCTGCCATTAAAACTTTTAACCCACCGCAGCGTCAATTTCTTGTTCTGCCATTTTCTATTTCTAAAATGAAAAATGGCTATACATGTGCAAAAGCATATTAGCTATTCAGTAGATGTAAAAATTACTACATCATAGTCGTACATTAAGACATCTCATAGTTTTAGTACTATGGTATTATTATTATTTGATTAGTACTGACTTGTTAACGTGTAGTTGATTATTTTATCCTCAGGTCAAGTGTAATGGCAAATCTCTGTGAAAGTGATTCACTGTTTGAGGGAAAACAACATGAAAGACTTAGCCGTTCACCATCACCAACCCTTATATATCCTTTGCCTTCAGGACATTTGTCACGAGCAGACAGCATTCCTGACACTGCAATGGGTTTGTTGTTTTGGTTTTAGGATATTGCGAGACAGTAAATATGCCGAATAGGCAATTTGAAATTAAGCATGACGGACACTTTTGTACCTGAAAAATGTTGATGACATAGTTTTTTTTTTTTTTTTTATATAAGGATTGCAATGGTTATCAGTTTGTTCTTGTGATTGATAACCATTGCAATCCTTATATTAAAAAAAAAAAAGAACAGCTATGCTTTGGACCCCTGAAGGAAAACGAAAGAGAGGCCGACCAAAAACAACCTGTGGAGGATTGTGGAGGCTGAGATGCAAAGAATGAACCAGAGTTGGGGCACTGTACGAAGGATGGCCACCGACCGAGCAAAGTGGAATCATTTTGTTATTGCCCTACAAGATGCCACAAGGCGTGATGGCCACTGACTGCTTTGAAGGTCGGCGGCTAAGGAGCAAAGAAGAAAGAATGGTTATCAATATGTTTAGTGTAGACAGCCAAATAAAATGCCTTTTATGTAATAAGGGACTGAAATGTAAATATAAATTAATCACTATTTTAAAGGCCCCACTTTATGTTTGTGCCTCTTTGAGTGTGTAGATCACAGACAAAGTCTCATTTGGTACTGAAAAACCCTGCTATAATGTGATATTTAGAAACTAAAACTTTGATTATTGTGGTGAGATCAGTGATACAATTACTCCAAATTTCATTAATAATTAACTAAAGAGTTAAAAAGTAGAAGAAAAACTAAATAAAGCCCGTGTAAATTGCCCGACATCATCACCGATGCCGCGAGGCTAACCGTATGTTAAAAAGTGTGCGCGCTAGAGAAAATGAAAGCCTATCCCACACCCGCCCGCATTTTCGTCACTCCGTCTTGGGAAGAATAAATTAACATGAAACAGTTTGCGCGATGCAAATACTTCTTTCATTTATTGGAGCGGCAGACGAAATAGACAAAAGGGGAGGGTAATCGAGTGAGAGAAAAATTAACTACGGTAGTGTATTGTATCTAGACGCATAATAACCTTGAGTTTGAAAATTTTCACTATGGCGTGAGAAAAGTCACTGCGTGTTACCCCGCCACTTCGTTAGGCTAGACATGCAGTTAGCGACGATTCAAATTAGTATTGAGAGAAAGGGGGGAGTAAGGAAAACGATACCAAAAGTGAAACTGACTTTCTTTATAAACTAAAAAGGATAGTTTGGAAGGATAGAATTAATATTATTACCTATAAAAATCCTCCATAGTCCTTATAATATATTAGAAGATAGATTTTATTAATATTGTGATAAAATATAAGAAAACCCAAAATGCATGGAAAAAGACGAAATTGTTAACGACACTAAAGACTGACATACAACTTATATCAGCTGAAATGTTATAGTCTTCTGACCAATAATATGTTTCAATATCAAAAATCGCTCCAGTAATACCTAAAATATTGTAGAAATACTATATATTCTTGGACAGTGTGACGAACAGACTATCATTCTTGCTTATTTTATCGGTAACATTGGGGACGCAAATTTGAAAAAAGAGGCATAGGAGTGTTTCAATCTGATTGGTTGACGTTAGGAGTAAAGGGGGAGGCAGGAAAATGTTAGCCAAAAACTAGACATCTTTTTGCATTGGCATAACTAAGGCAGACTGACCAATGGACTACGAGACTCATAGTATGTTTGGGGCTTTGTTTTTGCTTTTCAAAAATAAATTTAAAATTTGGTAGTCGCCTGATTTCATTGGCCAGCCAAATAGATATTAGCAAAAGCTTAGAAGGCTCGTGGCCATTTGTATAGAAAATTTTCTGTATCCAAGTACGATGAGACCAGAATTGTTAATTGTAAAATAAATAAATAAAATTAACAGTCTGAACAACGGCAGAGAAACTGAGGCCATATTCGCCAGTCATCGTCACTTGTGTTAGTTATATTTCATTGAATTTGTGGTAAGAATGATTTATTTATTTTTATGCCTTATTAAAACTGCAAAAAGCTAGATACTGCTATTGGGAAAAGTGAAGGACATGCCGGGAGCAAAAAGTATTGAGTCCTCATATTGAACTGTTTTTGAATGTTGTTATTGATTATTATTATATTACCATAATATGTTAGCAAGCCTCTGTGTTCCATGAACACTCATCAACATGCCTAGAGCGTTGATAGTTAGGAAAAGAAAAGAAAATCATACAAAAGGAGATGTGGTTACTCCACGTTATTGTATTGAAGAAAACTATGTAAAATTACAGTGGCGTATCCGCCATATGGACCTGAGGTGTGGTCATAGTAAGGTGAAGTCATATGAGTTAGGGGCTGGTGCACTTGTATGCACACGAGGCTGACTCCCATCATATCATGTATAAATTAATGGGAATCTAAATCAGAGATGAAAAGGCCAGGGTGTCCTTTTTATTGCAGGGTTTTATTTCCTGTTACCAGCCGGTGACAGGAAACCTGATGAAAAATTGTGAAGACCAACAGTCTCCAGTAAAAGTTTATGTTGTCGTCAATTAACCAGAAGGAGCTTCTGTGTGTTGTCATATTCTCTGCAGAGCAGTGTTGGACATTTTCATCTACATAACAAGAAAAAGGTGATGTGCCATTAGCCGGGACATCTGACAGTTCATCCGAATAAAGTGTTTTTCCCCCAAAATTAACTTTACAGATAGGGAGCATGATGATAACAACAGCTCCTCCTATAATGACATTCACTATTAGGTACTAACTAACAGTCTGTGAATACACCTACAGGAACAATATATTATTATTATTCTTATTGGACAAAGAGTCCCATTTTAGTTAATCATTTGGTGTAAAATATATTTTCCTCATTTTTCAAAGACCTGTCCAAAAGAGATGGCAGGACAGGCAGATTAAAATTGTACAAAAAAAAAGAATTCATATTCAAAGAAAAACTTAAACCACAGACTTATTAATTTACTATTAGTGTGTTGTAGTATCTTGTTTTGATGTATCATCATTTCATTGCATTCCCTAGACACTAGCCACATCAAACACCACACACTAGAAATAAAATACAGCACCGTGTGAGATCTAGAGAGGTAGCGTTAGGTACCCTGACACTCATCATCATTTTCATCAACTATTAGAATCAGGGTCTTACATAGCTTGACCTCACACGGTTGACACATACACTGCAATCTTTCTTTCTTATAAAATCATAACCTCTCCAGCAAATTACACTTGCTACAATTATGATAAATACAAAGTGGCATTATCATGGTTAACAAAACTTTACCATTTCCAGCTCGTCCGTCCCAAGTGTTAGTGAAGTCAGCTTCACGTTTCACTGTATGTCTTCAAGTACCATGCCTGGTGGTTAGGCATTTTATGTCTTTCTACAGCTTTCTCTCTCTAGTGCTGTCAGTCAGTTTTTTTTGTTGATTTCTTTCCATGCCATGAAGTCAAACTGTCCAGTATTATCTCTCTTTGTCGTTTCTCTTTTTTTTCAGTGATGCAAGTAAATAGCATAAGTCATGAATATGAATTGGACATTAACATTGAGAAAACAAAAACTATGATAATTAGCAAAACATACAATAAGCCAACATTAAAGATAAGACTAAGTGGGAAAATCTTGGAACAGTTCAAGAGTTTCTCTTATTTTGATCATATAATAACAAGATGGCAGATGAGAAAACAGAAATCAAGAAGAGAATAAGAATGGCCAAAGCTACATTCAACAACATGAAACAAATACCAACATATAAACAATTAACTTACAGATTAAAACTGAGAATCATCAATTGTTGTATATATTCTTCATTACTGTATGGTGTAGAAACATGGACAATGAACAAGCAGTTGGAAGAAAGAATTGAGGCTCTTGAGATGTGGATATATAGAAGAATGGGGTACATCTTGTGGAAAGAGAAGAAAGCAAATAAAGAGGTCTTAGAACATCTAGGAATGAAAAGATAATTAATGAAGGAAATCAAAATTAGACAGCTAAAACATTTTGGCCATATCTTCTTCTTCTTCCGTCCTTAGCCACCGACCGTCAAAGCAGTCAGTGGCCATTACGCCTAGTGGCGTCTTAGGGCAACAGCAGATAGGTTTTCTTTGCCATTGTTTCCCATCACGCCTAGTGGCGTCTTTAGGGCAACGGCAAATCAACCCATTTGCTGTTGTTTCCGTAATCGAAGTGACTGGCAAACGGGTGATCAGCCCGTATTTTGGCCATATAAAAAGATATAATACCTTGCTGAAGACCCTAATGGAAGACAGAGTTGAAGGCAAACAGGTAAGAGGAAAATATTGCTATAAGTGGGAAGATAACATCAAGAGATAAACAGGAAAGAGTCTATCAGTGTGCACCCACAAGACAAGAGACAGAAGATATTGGAGATCCATTGCAGCCGACCTTCATTGTAGAGATGGTAGCTGATGATGATCTCTTTTTTCTTCAGTCTTTCCTATCGTCATGATATCTTTCAGCTTTCTTTTCATAACATACCCAAAGAAAGTGGATAAGGGGTGAGACATTTACATACATGTTTCTTTCAAACAGGTGATTCTTTTGGAGGTAGAGACTGTCAGCCTTCTTTTTCATTTGATCATAGTGACAGTGATTTGGACTGGTCCCAAAATGCACATTGATCTGACATGCATAATTGTATTTAAGTTTAGCAGCCATGGCCCAAAAGGAATATCACTAGTCTCAGATGTACCTAAAGTCCTTATTTGGTGATATGGATAGCAGGATGGAAAACGTGGCAGACACTCACAATGTTATTTACCCCTGTATGAACAATAAAGATGAAACAGAAGAGACAAATATTGATGATGAACCACCTAGTGCCAAGATGATGGCTAATCTGCGACGAAAGGTGAGCTTTTATGTTAGTACTCATAGTTTTAACTTGTAACAGATTTGGTAAGTGCTGCCCTAAAAGTGT
The DNA here is from genome assembly GCA_024509875.1 of Oreohelix idahoensis. Taxonomy (NCBI): domain Eukaryota; kingdom Metazoa; phylum Mollusca; class Gastropoda; order Stylommatophora; family Oreohelicidae; genus Oreohelix; species Oreohelix idahoensis. Next base: position 113,625 of record JAMPIV010018128.1, read on the forward strand.
TTTAAACATTGTTGTGAGTGATATTTATCATTATTATAAATGATAATGGTGTTATTGTGAATGGTGTTCATTGTTGTGGGTGATGATCACCATTCTTCTTCAAGTGCCATGCTGATTGGCATTTCTGATCATCTTCTGGTTCCTATTGCTCGATATCAGTGACATTCTAATATGCTAAGATTACTTACTTAGTCGTTCCCCTTCTACCGTGAGGTGTAGAGGTTTGGAAGAGAGAGCGCCAGACTATCCTATCGGCTGTCTTCCTCCTGGCCTGGTTCCATTCTAGTCCTCGGTCCTTCAAAGATTGTCTAATGTTGTCCTCCCAGCGGACTCTGGGTCATCCTGGGGGTCTGGATCCCTGGCTCTTTGTTTCCCATGCTTGTCGTGGTAGCCGATCTTCTCCCATTCTGCAGACATGGCCAAACCATCTTAGTTGGGACTGTTCTACTTGGGTCTGCAGGGGGTGGAATTTTAGGCCTTGACGTATCGTCTGGTTGTGGACCATGTCTCTTCTTGTTACTTCAACCACCTTCCTCAGATACCTCATTTCTGAGGTTTGGATCTGGCTTTTATGGGTTGTAGTCATTGCCCATGACTCGCATCCATGTGTCAAGACTGGGACATAGGTGGAGCGGTATACAGTTTCTGTTATCGGTGCCTTGTGCTGTCATTCCCTTCTTCTGTGAATTACTTCACATGCCTCTTTCCATCTTATTTAGCTGTTGCCATGGTCTTCCATATTTATTTGCCTTCCAGTTCCTATCCTTGACGTCTCGGCAAAGCATACTTTAACAATGATCCCTAAAAGAAATGATTCCTAAAAAATTGGCAGAAGAACCTAACAAGATGTGCTTAATTACCGACGATTTTAATGCTAGATTTATGGAGTGGGGGAACTCCACGGAAAATAGACAGGCTTTGCTCAGCTCAAACCTATCCATTTTAAAAGATGGACGCCCAACAAGACTGGCATCTAGACCAGGGGATACTGATGGTGTCATAGATCTGGCATTGATTTCTAGTGCTGCCGCCACCTTTGCCGCCACCTTTGCACGTTGGGATGTATTGCAAGCTCAAGAAAGTGATCACCTACCCTGTGTAGTCCTCATTGCAAAGGGAAAAACCACCAGTCACAGGAAACTGAAACAGACTTTCCAGTATCATACAGGCCCACATGACAGTAGTAGCCCTGTGCACATATTGCATCAAATTGCAAAACAAAAGACAACTCAAAAACCTTTTACGCAACCGCCCTGGTGGAATGAGACAGTAGAGACAGAATGGCTGGAAAAGGAAAGAGTGACAAAATTATGGTGCATAGCACGAAAGAGAAGGACAATAAATTATGAAGAGGTGGAATATTTTAAGGAGAAAAAGCAAAGAGCTATCAACAATTTCAAGGGCTTAGCAAGAGAAGCCAAAGACACAGTGTGGCTTCGTGACACAGGTGGGCACTGACAAAACACTACAGAAATTCTGGTCCTTACATCGCAGAATGAGTAGGAAAAGTACAGGCCAACCAAAAAAGCGTTATATTACTCAGACAGATAAAGGTGATAAAGCTGCCCGCCAAGAAATTAAAAACCTTATTCTGGAAAGCAACAGAAGAGGTGACATATATTTCGACCTCATATCCGAAGAACGAACGAACGAACGAACGAACGAACGAACGAACTTTATTTTCAAAGGGTTGAGAATTGGGCACGCAGGCCCGTCTGACATTCTGCCCTTCCTTTCTCTCACTTTCATACTGAATTCATTTATTCTCATATGCATTTTACATATCAAATTCAAGGAATTCAACGTTGTAAAGTAAAATAATAATATAGATAGATAGATAACATTAATTACTTATAAGCATGACATAACATATGTTGAAAAGTACAAACATTATCAGAGATAGATAGATAGATAGATAGATAGATAGATAGATAGATAGATAGATAGATAGATAGATAGATAGATAGATAGATAGATAGATAGATAGATAGATAGATAGATAGATAGATAGATAGATAGATAGATAGATAGATAGATAGATAGATAGATAGATAGATAGATAGATAGATAGATAGATAGATAGATAGATAGAACGAACGAACGAACTTTATTTTCAAAGGGTTTAGAATTGGTCACGCAGGCCCGTCTAACATTCTGCCCTTCCTTTCTCTCTTCTTCCATAGTTAATCTATTTATTCTCACACGTATCCTAAATGTTACTTAAATAATAAAATAACAAGAAAGTACAATAAAATAAAATCCCAACATTGTAACAGTACAATAACAGTTACACAAATTTACAGATGCGTATCATAATTTATACTAAACAGGACAAAATTAACTTTAAAACCTACATATGATGTTATGTAATAATAATAATAATAATAATAGCCCCTTCAGTCATAACTGACTATGGGAATGCGCCCCTGAGGTGACAGCGTAATTATTTAAGAACATAACGAAATTAGGGTGGCATATAATCTGCACTCATGATGTATTTGAAAAGTCTGTGATTGAATGAATATGGACTAAGAGTATTTTTTAAGTCGTGTGGAAGAGTATTCCACAGATGAGCAGCAGAAAAAGCTAAACTTTTCTTGAATAAGTCGAGCCTAGGCTTGGGCATGTGTAATTTATTTAAGCGTTGACTGCGTCTTCCGCTGTATTTGAAAATAGGCCACAGATACGTTGGAGCATTCTGTGACAAGATTTTGTGAATAAATTTGGCTTTGTTGAAGAGAAGGCGCTTTCTTAGTGGTAATATGTTAAGATATGTATATGCGTCTACACACTGTGTGAGGTTTTTGTCTGAAATTAGGCGCACTGCACGTTTTTGTAATGAAAAGAGTCTTTTAGTGTTGGACATGGTGCAGCCATCCCAAATTGTGGAACAATAGTCTAGATGTGTTTGTATCTGGGATGTATAGAACATTTTTCGTGTCTCCTCATCTAGGAAATGTTTGATTTTAGCTAACTGGTAAACTTTTTGTGCCGTTTGTTTGGTCAGTGCTTGTACATGCGAATTCCAACTTAAATGTTGGTCAATTATGAGTCCTAGTGTTTTATATTCATTTACATTTTCAATTAAAGAGGTTCCAATGTAGAGCTGAAGTGTTGTTTTCGGCGAGTTTTGTAATTTTTGTCTAGTTGATATTATCATACATTTTGTTTTAGTGATATTTATTTGCATGCAGTTTTCATTGCTCCACTTAATAAGATTGTCTGTGTCGCTTTGTAATAATATTTCTAGCGTGTTGCAACTTTTATCACTAGTATAAATGGTACAGTCATCGGCAAATAGGTCGCAGGATGAGTGCTCGATGTGTAGTGGAAGGTCATTTATGTAAATGGAAAAAAGTAGAGGGCCGAGAATAGAACCCTGAGGAACACCAGTGTCAATAATAGTTGGGCTTGACAAGGAGTTATTGTACCACACTACTTGCTGTCTGTCGGACAGGAATGATTTAAGTAATGTCACTAGTTTAAAGTTAACTTTCATTGTTTCTAATTTTCTTATTAAAACAGCGTGATCTAACATATCAAATGCTTTCCTAAAGTCTACAAAGATTGCTCCACATATGTTATCGTTATTTATGTTTAGGTGCAAGTTGTCTATCATCTTAGTTAGAGCTGTGTGGCATGAATGCTTTTGTCGAAACCCTGACTGACTGTCAATTAGCAAGTCATTGCTAACTAGGTAATGTAGTGTTGCTTTATGTATGTGTTTTTCTAGTGGTTTAGAAAGCGATGATAAAAGAGAAATAGGTCTATAGTTACCAAGATTACTGTTATCTGACGAGCCAGGTTTGAAGAGAGGATATACTTTGGCAATCTTAAAGGCTGAAGGAAAATAACTTTTAGCAATACATTGATTATATATAAAAGTTAGTGAATCACTAATAGCTGGTGCGGCGTAACGCAGTATTCGATTACTAATTCCGTCAAGCCCTGATGAGCTATTATCCTTAAGGCCAATAAGATAGTTATACACTTCATTAACTGTCATAAAAGGAATGTCGGGTGGAACTGAGTTTGTACATTTGTTTTTACAGAATGCTGAAAGTTTGTCTAAGTCACTACAGGAAGGTGGTATTGTGGATTTCAGACCGTTTATTTCTGCTTGAAAGTGATTGCTGAAGTCGGTGCAAGTAAATGAAGTGTTGGAAGAGAATGAGTCTGGTGCATTACGTTTTTTCGCTAAGGTGTTAATTGCCTTCCATATTTCCTTACTATTTGATTTGTTCTGAACTATATTTCTAAAACGATTTTTCTTTTCTTTCCGAATTAAATATTGAACTTTGTTCCTGTATACCCTGTATGTGTTGAGGTCCTTATTTTTGTGCGCTTGATCTCTCTGCCTCATAGCCTCCAACACTTCCTGCGTGATCCACGGAGATTTTAATTGTCGTTTGACGCGAATTTCCTTAGCTGGTACGTGCGTGTCAAAAACATTATAAAAAATTTTTGTCCAGTATTCAATAGCGTCATCCGGATCAGGAAGTTGGTAAACACGGGCGAGAGGTGCAGTTAGCAAGTCATTTAAAAATAATTCCTTACTGAAATGTTTGAAACTTCTAAATTTGATACTTACATGTTTATTTTTCGGAACTTTACATTTATTCTTTGACCATGTACAGCATACTGGATAGTGGTCACTCATTGCAATATTAGGGACAGAGCATTCTATGATGTTTTCTGGGCAAGTTACGTAGATGTGGTCGATTAGTGTGGTTGATGCTTGTGTTACTCTTGTAGGCTGGTTAACTATTTGTTTTAAGTTGTACGATAATATTATATTTTTCCATGTTAGATTTGAATTGTGTATATCGATGTTGAAATCACCAAGAAGAACAACCTCCTTGACTGTGGCAAATACATTGTCCATCATTATGGTGAAATCTTCGTACCATATAGGTCCTGCACTAGGATTTCGATAAAGATATCCCACCAGAAATGGGCCCTGATTCGGTAGCTTTATTTCCAACCATACACATTCTATCTCTGCTGTCTCTAAGTCGTTTCTGCGGCGAAAATTAAGGGAAGTGGAAATATAAACTGTTATACCTGTCTCTTGTTTTTTGCTTGCGTCTCGCCGAATAGTTTTAAAACCATTTAACGCAATGTCATCGTCTGTTATTCTGTCATTTAGGCGACTTTCTGAAAGTCCAAAAATGTGAAAATTATTACTTAGAATGTATGTAAGTTCGGGGAGTTTACCTAGAAGATGGTAAATATTCAGATGACCAAGTCGTAGACCATCCTTGTGAAGCCACGGTACATAATTACCAGCCATGCTTGTATAGTAAAAAGAAAGATATATTTTAAAAAAAAATATAATAAAAAAATATAAAAAAAAAAATACAAGTTAAAAAACAGTTAGGCTATGCACACAAAAAGCGCAAAATATTTTTACGAATTAATACTTCACCAAGGAAGTGGAATTCAAGAAATGAGAAATTGCAGAAAATACAATATTAAAATAATTAATACAACTAATAAAAAACAATTTCAACTGAGTATATGAAAATTGTCACAAAACAATCAGGCATACAACATATCACACCAGAACTGCTCAACACAACAAAGTGAAGTTAAACGAGAGATGGAAGAAATTAATAATAGTCACAAGTCAGACAAGTTAAGTATACAACACTTCACACCTTAACACCGAAAATTCTAACAAATTGAAGCTACGCGTGATAATAAGAAATTTAAATTGTAACGAAATAAGTAATCAAAGAAATTTTTTTTTTAGAGGATATTAACCGATAAACTATTAAAAGTTCTGATTATTACCGTTGTATTAAAAAATCAACAAATGTTCAAATGGAGTGAAGGCTGTAGTAACAGAGATTTAGTGAAGCAAAGTGTTTGTTCGTCAATAACTGACGTCTCTGCCGGGCATATAATAGGGATGACTTTGGGCAGACATCATTAATGCTTGTCTAAGTGACGCAGGGCTGAATTGCATCAGATAGACAAGTTCAGGGTTCCACTGAGGACGATAATAAGAACTAGGGGAGGAAGCATGGTGATCTCTGATTTCTTCCGTCCTTGTTGTAGTGTTGGTAGGAGTATTCTGCGCCTGGGACATTGGAATACTGTTGGTAGAGGTACCTGAGTGGGGCTGCTTTGTGACTAATGGGGGAAACATGGTATCATAAGATTCGGCTTCCTGATTGAAAGTGGCGTTGTGATAGCTGGAAGGCTGCCTGCTTGCAATAGGTGTGCTTCTTTGAGGGGTAGGTGGGGTTTGTGATGTGTTGTAATTATATGTTGATGTCTCAGTAGATTTCGTTGCATTCTCTATATGGGTTGAGCTGTCTTGTTGTGTCCTTTCTGGATATTTTATGTTTTTGGCCAGGATACTGCTTCCCAGTGTGGATGTGTGAATTTGATCTCTGTAGAGTCGTTTCTTAGGTGCTCCTGAGTTAGATGTAAAGAATGGAGTATTGTTGATGAAGCCAAGGCCGTTTTGTTTACAATAGTTCTGTAGTTTTGTGTTGTAAGTGTCCGCTGTGCGACGCTGAAACCCATAGCATGGTGGTATGATTGATGAAATAAAGATGGAGGCTTTGGGAAATTTTTGTTTTATTGTAGCCACCAATCCTGAGGGGTTTAGGCTCTGCTCATTCATGATATCATTAATTCCTACGTGTAGTGTTGTTTTTGTTATCTTGTGATTAATATCGAACTTATTAATTATGTCCAGTAGTCTTTTAATACCAGCCCCCGGCACTGTCATAACTGAAACGATGTCTTCTCTTGTAGTGGACATTCTTTCACAATAAATACCCTTCAAGAGGGAGTCACCAATTACAATATGTGTAACGTCACTACGTATTTCTTCACTTTGTTTTTCTATTAGATTGATGCTGCTGCCTTTTGTGGTGTTCTTTTTGTGGACTGTTGTGATGGCTCTGAGATTTGTGAATTTGGTTTTCGGGCACTGGAACGTTGTCTGGTAGGGATGCTGATACCTGCTCATTTTCTGTTGAACAATCCTCAAGAACTTGAAATCTGTTGGTAATTTTGACTCCAATGGGATATGTTGTGTTTGTGAGTGTCTCTTCGTGTTTTTTGTGTACAGTTTGGTGGTGACCTTTTTGCTGATTTGGCGTATTTTTTATGTATGGATTCTTCGCAATCTTCTACTATTGTTTGAGGATGATCTGGTTGTCTTATCTTATAGAGTGAGAAGTCTCTCTGCAGTTTTTCGATGATGTCCTTCATGCTAGAATTGTCTTCCCTCAGAGATACTATCTCCCTTTTAAGAAGTTCGTTTTCGGCCTTGAGCGATGTCTGTATACTAGACATGAGATCACCAATTAAACTTCGTAGCGTGTCCTCCATATTTTGCATTAGCTCCTGGCAGCACGACACAGGTAACTTCGTGGTGTCTTCTTTTTGTTGCTCAAGAGATACAGTTTCAGCTTTTCGTATATTTTCATGGTCCATGGGGTATTCGATGGCCAACATAGGTTTAGAAATTGTAGGGGTGTCTGTTATTGTATCCAATACTGCAGAAGGTAGAATTTCTGATTCACTGTGAGACATTGGGTTGCAGCTGATGTTGAGAATGTCGTTGTCGGTAGTAAAGTCACTTATGCCTGGAATCATTGAGTCTACTGCCAAGTGGGGCATAGAAACAGCGGAGTCCATTTTAGTGTTTTCTAACTCAACATCAGTTACAATTTTTGCAGATTCTTTTAATTCTTCAAATTCTGTTTCTAGCCATGATTCGATAGCTGCGGCAGTCCCCTGGGTCATAATTTTGTTCTTAGTGTGATAAAGGTGTTCTGGAATGTTATAGTTACACATTTTCCATGACTTGATAGCTTCAAGGTTATACCGGACCCTGTTCTACAACCTTTAAGTTTTAGGTGAATAGCCCTCTCTTTGTTCAAAGCATAGTTCTTTATGGTCGTTGGTCTTAAACGAGCGTCCCTGGGAAGACGTTATGTGCACTTTAGAATCCAGTAGGAACACTGCCTTGGGTCCTGATGGTGTACAGTATCACCACAATAAACAGCTGAATGACACAGGCATTAAGAATGTGGTGAGTGATTTTAACAACAGCATACAGAATGCTGAGGTGCCAGAAGACTGGCTGCATAGTCACCTATGGCCACTTCCTAAACCCGGTAAAGACCCCACACTTCTCAGCAGCTAATTATCACAATGCAGAATGTCTACAGTAAACTACTAGAAAAGATAGTAGCACGAAAAATAATGAATCACCTCGAAAATGCACAGATCCTACCTGATACTCTAGGCAGCTATAGGCCCATGAAAGTAACATGGGGTATTGCTGGAACTTTTGCTTATGATGTGTACGAGGGATTCCAGGATAAGCGAGAAATGGTTGCTGTAGCAATTGACATAGAGGATGCTTATAGCAATGTGAACTTTGCAATATTAATAAACTGTGTAATGGCTTGCAGTGTTAACCCTTGGCTTACAAGATGGATAGCAGCTGCCTTATCTGAGAGATCAGTGACATTTTGCTTGGGAACATGGACATCAGACCCAATGCCCATTTGCCCGGGACTACCCCATGGTTCTCCACTATCACCGGTGCTGTTTAATATCTATACAGCAAAAGTAGTTAATAGCATACATGGGACACTACAAGAGGTGTCTAAATGGTGCGAGGAAACTGACTGTAAATTTAATCCCAACAAGACTTGCGTGATGTGGTACTCCTTGAACAACTCCGTTGTGAAAACAGACCTTCCAGATATTACTCTCAATGGACAGAAAATTGAAAGGCATGAAAAGCTGAAATACCTTGGAGTTACATTCGATCGTGGGCTCTCGTATAAGTACCATATTGAACAAATCACACAGAAATGCAGGAGAGGTCTGGCAGCCCTGAAAATAATGGCCGCAGTGCGTCTGGAGCAGAGATTACTATTTCTTCTTTATCATCAGCTAGTCATATCGGTCATTGAGTATGGGCTGGGAATACTCACGCTGTCGATGACACAGTGTGAATGACTAGAACGCATTCAAAATGAAGGGATGCATATAGTCTTGGACTGTACGCGAGATGCCCCCATTGTGACGATGAGGTACATGCTTGGATTGCTGTCGATTAGATCCAGATATGCGATGGCCCAAGCAAAAGCCTATATGCCAGTAACCTCAGACAAACAGCACCCCGTGCATGGAAACATAGCTGACATTAAGGGAGCAAGAATAAAGAGAGGCATGTCATGGATGGCACAGGCAGAGACAACGATCAAGCAGGTGACCACAGTTGAAAATAAATTCAAAAGGGAAGAGTGGAGTATGTCAGATGAGAACTGGATTAACTGCCAGCAGGTCATCATCAGCCTTGGCAGAGAGTCTAGAACTTTGGGCAATGGAAAAGCAGAACTGGAAATTAATCAGTTGATACATGATCATGCTGGGGATAATGATGCCATTGTGTATACAGATGAGTCTGTGATCCATGGTGAGAAATCAGGTAGGGGTTTACAAGATAACAACTTCCAGCATGAGAATGGAGGTCAAGGCTGTTGCTGCAGCTTTGGTGGCTAACTGAAACTTCATTAACAAAGGCAGTCATTGTGTCAGACTCTCAGTCCATGCTTTAAAAGATTTAAAGTGGTTGGTTGCAGCATGAATGGAAAACATTCATAGAAGCTTCGAGTCTTCAAGAGCTGGTGTGGATCTATTGTCCTGGTCATGCAGGGGTATGCGGTAATGAGAGAGCTGACAGACTAGCATCAAGAGCACCCATAGTGGGGACATTGGATATGGATATGGGAGAGCCACCGAGAACAATTAATGATCACCTCTTAGAGAATGACACTGCAATAGATAAATCATCAAGGTTAAGACTGTTGGAATTTGGTAAGGCGAGCAGAGATGGACGTATGAGAGGATGCATCCGTTCATGTATACAACCAGCAAGCTACAGAAACAGTTAACATTCACACTCTTCGACATTTACTGAGGGAGACTGAGCACCTATGGGTTTGCCTGGAGTGCAATGATGTCGATTCTGTTCAACAATAACAGTAACTCATTCTTACGCATGAGTTACTGTTGTTGTAGCTCATTCTTACCAATTATTATACAAACTACTTGGCAAAGTCTGGGGGAGAGAGGAAATACCAGCAGAATGGAAGGAAGGTTATCTGGTCAAGTTGCCTAAGAAGGGAAATTTACAAGAGTGCACAAATTATAGAGGAATAATGTTACTATCAGTGCCAGCAAAAGTATTAAACAGAATCATCCTGGAGAGATTAAAAGAGTCCAAAGACAAGCAACTGAGAGATGAACAAGCAGGTTTTCGACAAAACAGATCCTGTACAGACCAGATAGCCACATTGAGAATAATAGTTGAACAAAGTCTGGAATGGAATTCACCGCTATACATCAGATTCGTTGACTATGAAAAGGCATTTGACAGTGTAGACAGAGAATCACTTTGGAAATTGATGAGGCATTATGGAGTTCCCATGAAGATCATTAACTTAATAAAGAAGACCTATGAAGACATGACATGTAGAGTTCTTCATGAAGGACAACTTACAGAACCGTTTAGGATTAGAACGGGAGTGAGACAGGGATGCCTCTTGTCTCCATTTCTTGTCTTACTAGCAATATATTGGGTTATGAAAACATCGACATCACACAACAGAAATGGAATCCAGTAGAATCTGACTAAACAGCTTGATGATCTGGATTTTGCAGATGACTTGGCTCTTCTGTCCCATAACCATAATCAGATGCAAGAGAAAATGAAAATTCTCGATGAGAGGTCACAACAAGTGGGCCTGAAAATACACAGGGAAAAGACAAAGATTATGAGAATAAATGCAAGAAATGATAACAAGGTTGAACTTGAAGAAACACCACTGAAAGATGTAGAATCGTACACATATCTTGGAAGTAATATAGACAAAGTTGGAGGGACAGACAGTGATATCAAAATAAGAATACAAAAAGCAAGAGGAGCTTTCATTGCATTGGGAAACATATGGAGAACAAGAGAAATCAAGTCCAACACGAAAATAAGAATCTTCAACTCAAATGTGAAGTCAGTCCTATTGTATGGCTCTGAGACATGGAGAACAACAAAAACAACAACCAAAAAGCTACAGACTTTTACAAACGGGTGCTTGCGTAGAATAGAAGGACTGAAATGGTATGACAAAGTCACAAATGTGGAATTGATGACAAGAACCAGACAAGTGCCAGTGGAACAAGAGTTGAGAAGAAGACGCTGGTGATGGATAGGACACACATTGAGGAAACCTGTTGATAGCATTACAAGGCAGTCCTTGTTCTGGAATCCACAGGGAAAGAGAGACAGAGGTAGACCCAAAAACACATGGAGAAGAGAACTGGAAACAGAGGTGAAAATGATGAGGAAAACATGGAAAGAACTTGAGCGGATGGCACAGGACAGGAAGACTTGGCATGTGTTTGTTGAAGGCCTATGCTCCTTGGGGAGCTAAAGGGTATTGATTGATCATTATCCCTGGCATAATCATGTATCAGTTGATTAATTTCCAGTTCTGCTTTCCCACTGCCCCAAGGTCTAAACTCTCTGCCAAGGCTGATGATGACCTGCTGGCAGTTAATCCAGTTCTCATCTGACATACTCCACCCGTCTCCTTTGAATATATTTTCAACTGTGGTCACCTGCTTGATCGTTGTCTCTGCTTGTGCCATCCATGACATCCCTCTCTTTATTCTTGCTCCCTTAAATGTCAGCTATGTTTCCATGCAGGGGGTGCCGTTTGTCTGAGGTTACTCACATATAAGCTTTTGCCTTTTTGCTTTATATCTCTGTAGAGGTATCAATATCTGTTTTGATGGCCTCTGCTGGAATGCAATCTGGACCAGCTGCTTTTCCATCTTTCAGAAGCTTTATGGCTTTCTTTATTTCTTCTCTACTTGGTCGTTCACAGCTGATTTGTAGCTCCTCTTCTGCTGGCTGAATGTCTGGGGGATTAGTTGGAGATGGTCTATTGAGAAGTTCCTCAAAATGTTTTGTCCATCTCTTCATTTGTTCTTGTATATTACTAAGCAATTTTCCATTCTTATCTTTTATGAGGCCATTTGCTTGCTTATATTTCCCTGTTAGCTTCTTTGTGTTGTTGTACAGGTCCCTCATATTTCCTTTTGCTGCAGCTTCCTCTGCTTCCTTTGCCAAATCATCAATATAGGGATAATGATGCCATAGTGTATACAGATGGGTCTGTGATCCGTGGTGAGAAATCAGGTTGGGGCTTCTCTACTAGGGTAAAGGGCAGAATCATTGCTGAACATAGAGGGGCTTACAAGATAACAACTTCCAGCATGAGAATGGAGGTAGAGGCAGTTACTGTGGCCTTAAGGTGGATATCTGAAACTTCATTAACAAAGGCAGTCATTATATCAGACTCTCAGTCCATGCTTCGAGAAAGGTTCAAAATGGGTGGCTACGGCGTGAATAGAAAACATTCATAGAAGCTTTGAGTCTGCAGGAGCTGGTGTGGATGTCGTAAATTTATTTTGAGAGAAAGAGTCTTAGAAATGGTGGTCCGGCTTAGAGTGGAGAATGATGATGAAAGCTCAGTGATAGAAAATGTAGAGAGTAAATAGTTGCTTCACAGAGTGCTGGGGAGAGTAAAGACAGACTTATTTACGACAAATCGTTCCTCTCAATCTTCTCTTCAGACTCTCCTGGTCAAACAATTATTTGCCAGTCTCCAGACACACACCTGCGCTCACACCGATTTGGTGCTTCAAACACACAGATGCACGTAGATACAAACTATATTAAACAAATAGGGGAAATTTGGGCTTTGGGTATTCCAACACAGTACTAAATAAGTTTATGATGTTTATTAACCTTAAAAATCAAATCACAAACAAATATCAAGTGTTACATAAAATTATCATAAGTACAGAAAATACAACTAACAAGGTGAGGGGGGGTGAAGAAGATTGGTATCGACTAAGCCCTTCCCGCTTGTATTAGACAAAGATAAACCCAGTCCAAAGATAGATAGTTATCAGGAACATAGGTAATGTAACCTAACAGTGAAGTTAATTACTCTGAAAGAGGGTTACAAATCTTAGGTATGGGTGGTAGAAAAAATCCTGTTATTCCCAATTGTTCTTCCCTTTACTAAGCGGGGGGGGGTGGGGGGGGGGGGGGGGGGGTTAAACAGAGTTAACAAAATATCCCACTTAAAGGAACAATGCAGGGTATACTGAAATTGTATTACCTGGTAGGCAAGTTAACAAAATGGTTTTTTCAAACAAACTAAAATCTCCTGTCATTCATGCACACACGTGAGGATCCACACTCATATATTCACTCACACTTACCGATTGCAGCATCAGACAATCCATAGAGTTATATAAACAGAAATTACACTCTAGACATGTGAAACTGTCTAGTACTTCGATGTCCCGCCCCAGATGTTGCGAGGTTTGCTGATAGCAAATATTCCCACTTATCGCCGGACTTGAAGCCTAAGAGTTCTTGTGTTTTATTATATAAAAAGGAGTCTATGGGATGGCACTGACACAGTTCGACACAGGGGTGAAAATGAAGTGGTGGTAAAATTCCTTCAATGCGTGATGATAGCAACTGACCGGTAAAGTTTTTAATCCAGTGAGGAAAAACTAGGCTCTGTCACAGTCAGGTAAATTGGTATTCTTTCACAGTAGAGCAGTAAATAAAATATCGTTACTGGCACTGTTCATCTTCCAGTTTATCTCACAGATTGAAATTAAATTTGATGATTTTTTAAAATGTTCTTGGGTAGGCTTTCTTTCATGTAATTATGATAGCTAGGTCGCATCGGACCGCCACAAGATTAAATTTAAAAAATGTTTCATCAATATGTCTGGAAGTTTAAGAACCGAGTCTGAAACTCTCTGTATGATTTCTTTATGCTGGGATTGCAAAGGTGATCATTCTATAGAAAAAGATAGAAAACCCATGACAACATAATCATACCTCAAAAATCAAATAGTATTCTAACGCGCGATAAATTTACCGTTAAGGCTATTATATACACTCGCGTATTTAATTATGTATTTAAGAAAACACGTCATGAGTCTAATGGTTAAAATACACATCTATATATATAGGACTTAACTAAATTTATTAATTATAAATTCCTTCGTGACTTTAAAAGTTACTTTAACATTAAAGCATCTATTATTTTTGGAAATATTATAATAGATATATCATTAAATTTACCACTGGAACTTTTGGGATGAGTTTAATTTAATAAATTTAAATAAACACAAAATCCAGTGAAATAAAATGAAAGCACTAGACCACTGATCACTTTAACAAATATATTATGCCGTGCACAGAAACAGAAATCACTCCAATGTAGCCACCAATTCAGATGGAAATCTAGCAGAATTTCTACTATAGCTAGTGAATCTTAAATCTCTGGCGACCGAATGATAACATGGCTTTCTACGTGGTCTGTATATATCTAGCTGAAATGTAAGATGAGTGGGACATGAGAAAATTGACACCTTTTTAGATCTCAGGAGACTTTTGGGGATCTGACCGCCAGACTAAAGAGATAAACCGCCCCTGGTCTGACGTATCTCCGCTCGCTGCTTGCGCGTCGGCTTTCCTGTTCGCTCCCACTGCGATCGGTTTCGTGTTTAACACCGAGATGCGAAATACCGGCAGGAAACTTGCGTCGCTCATTTCAGGGACCACTACTGCCTTTGATAGCGCCGATAGTCTTTCCTGAGATCCCTCAAATCTGTTTGATCGTGTGCCGCTACTTTCTGTTTGATTCTGGCACCGCCCTCACTGGGCCAAGTTAATGAAAATACTGCATATGATTGCTCAAGAGATGTCCGTGGGCGTGATTTAATCTCTCCTTAAATCAATGCGATGACCAGAATGAACGGTAGATAAACTGTCCACATATTAATCAGCAAACGTGTTGACCATCTGTGTGGAACGGTTGCATAGCTAATGAGTCCAGGTGAAAAAAATCCCGTTTGACGAAAAGTTACCACAATATTCGGGGCCACTGATGCTATACGAAGGGGTCGTTACAAAGGGTCGTACTATATCATCCAACACTTCAGGGTCATTCAGGGTCAGCTGAGTTCGTCTGTCACAGTGGATCCTGTCCTGGTCATGCAGGGGTATGCGGTAATGAGAGCTGACAGACTAGCATCAAGAGCACCCATAGTGGGGACACTGGATGTGGATATGGGAGAGCCACTGAGAACAATTAATGATCGCCTCTTAGAGAATGACACTGCAATAGATGAATCATCAAGGTTAAGGGTGTTGGAATTTGGCATCAAACATAAGGCTAGCAGAGATGGACGTATGAGAAGATGCATTTGTCATGTATACTACCAGTGAGCCACAAAAACAGTAAGCTTTCACACTCTTTGATATATACTGAGGGAGACTGAGCACCTATGGGTTTGCCCAGAGTGCAATGATGTAAGTTCTATTCAACAGTAACAACAATTGAAAAATACCCAGTCCTTTACCCCGGAAAGGAGTTAAAACTGTACTAATTACCAAGCCGAAATTTCAGCAATAAACACCACCCTCACAGCAATACTCCACCAGTTCAAACAAGAAGTCTGTAAGCCCTCAGATATCATAATCTTCACTGCTTCAAAATCAACATTTCAGGCTTTGGAAGATTATCTCCAAACTGAAAATATAGAAATAATATAGCTGGCTGAAACACTTGACAGCCTGCAAAAAACAAACAACATCAGTCACTCTCCAGTGGATACCAGGACACACACCATACCAGGCAATGAAAAAGCAGAGAGTCTGGCAAAATTAGGAGCAAACATGGTTCAAACAAGCACTCCAGCAAACATGCAGACAGCTAAACGAATACTCCAAAACAACTTCAAAGAGGAATGACTGAACCAATGGGCAAAAGGGTCCAACAAAAAGGATAACATCAACAATCTACAACGTGTGGAGCAGAGCTCAATCTTCCAGCTTAGAAAAGAACACACCAGACTCAAAAAGCACTTAAACAAATTAAACCTCACACATGAGCCTAATTGCTGTAACTGTACCCATCCATATGAGATAGTTCAGTATGTGCTGTTGACCTGCCCAGGACTCTCCACAGAAAGAAGAAAGCTGTTACTGGGCTCTCCAACAATCACAACATTCTATACAGCACCACTCAACAGCTGCAGAACACATGCAAATTCTTCAACATGGCATTGGTTGCAGAAGAGCGACAAGCTCAGTAACCCGTTAAACAAAAACAACAACACTTAAAACAGAAATTGCAAGATTACTGTTACCCTTGCTAGAGGGTCTTCTCTATCCCAAATGGTTGAATATCTCGTTCATGATTAGCTTGACATTTTTCATTTTATTGATTCATTGCCCTTCAGCTTCCTTAGGAGTATAGTCCTTCAACAGATTCATGCCAAGCTTTCCTGTCCTAGACCACCCATTCAAGATCTTTCCTTAACTTCTTTATCACCTTATGACTCTCAACAGTTCCATTCATGTATTTTATCTCCTACCTGTCTTACAGAACAGGGATTGCATTGTAATGCCACCAGCATTTCTCAATGGTTTTCTCAATGTGTATCATATGCAGCACCAGCATCTTCATCTCTCCTGTCACTGGCGCTTTTAGTTCTTGCCATCAGTTTGACATTATTGATCTTGTCATACGATTTCAGTCCTTCTATTCTGCCCAGTCACCCATTTATGAAGATCTGTAACTATTTGATTATTGCTTTTGTTATTCTCCACGGTTCAGAGCCTTGACATTTGAGGTCAAAGATTTTTATTTTTTGTATCAGACTTGAATTTTTTTTATTTCCTTTTATTTCCCAAATGCAGTGAAAGCTCATCTTGCCTATTGTATTTTTATTTTGACATCTGTTCCTTCAGCTTTGTCTATATTGCTGCCATGATGTGTGAGTTCACATCTTGTAGGGATCTTTCTTCAAGGGCAGTCTTTTTATCATTTGCTGCATTTACTCTCTTAATCTTTGTCTTTTCCTTTTGTAATTTTCAGACCAGCTTGCTGTGACCTCGCAATATGTATTCTCAGTTTGTTTTGCATTTGGTCGTGATTGTGGGATGGAAGAGCCAGGTCATCTGCAAAATCTAGATCATCAAGCTGTTGAGTCAGGGTCCACCGAATTCCATTTCTTTTTTTCTGATGTCATCATTTTCATACCCAATCTATTACCAGTGAGAAGAGGTCATACTCCAGTTCTTATCTCAAATAGTTCTGTAAGTTGTCCTTCATAAAAAAAAGTCTTCATTTTATGACTTGATCATATATCCGTCCTTCCATTCTGCTGATATTTCTTATCTCTCTCTCAGACTTTACCAAGTATTTGTACAATGCCTCTGCCATGGTTTAGTGAAAAAATGGAGAAAAGAGGTAAATCAGCAGCCTAGACTCCTTTTGGCATTT
This sequence comes from Oreohelix idahoensis, assembly GCA_024509875.1. Classification (NCBI taxonomy): domain Eukaryota; kingdom Metazoa; phylum Mollusca; class Gastropoda; order Stylommatophora; family Oreohelicidae; genus Oreohelix; species Oreohelix idahoensis. The sequence goes on from JAMPIV010018128.1 coordinate 131,057, forward strand.
TCTAGGCTGCATCATGAACCTCCTTAACAAGAGGATCTTCTTCGGTCTCGAAGGACAGTTGATTTATTTAAATTATTTACATTGGTTGACATGTTCATGATGTTGAAGTTTTTTGTTTGTTTATAAGTTTCTACAGGTTGGGGTGGCTGACCTCATGCCTAGCCTTCCTTAATTGCCACATATTGTCAATGTTTTCTTCTCACCTCTTGTTCCACTGGTTCTTATCATCAGTTGTACATTGGTGACCTTGTTATATTATTTAAATCCTACCGTCCTACACAAGCACCCATTTATGAAACTTCTTGGTTGTTGGTTTTGGTATTCTCCATATTTCAGATTCATACATTGGGACTGACTTGACATTTGGGTATAAGTTTCTTATTTTTATGTTGGATTTGATTTCTTTTGATTTCTATATTTTACCAAGGCAGTGAAGGTTCCTGTTGCCAGTTATATCCTGATTTTAATATCACTGTCTGTCCCTCCTACACTGTCAGTATTGCTGCCAAGATAATGTATGGTTCTACATTTTGTAGGGTCGTTTCTTTAAATGCTTAAACGAAAGGGTTTCTTTATAGTAAAGAATAAGGTTATCCTGGACAAAAAGATGTATCAGGTGATACCAGGATAGTGCCAGGTAAGAGACTGGTCTTACAAGAAATACCCCCTTTTCTGAAAGAATAAGGGTGTATTGACATCAAAGGTTAGGATCAGCTGTATAAACCTCCAGGTGTGATGAGGGTGAATGTCCTGAAAGTCTATTTGCTCCCTTTCAAGATCCACCTAAGATATTATGTATTATTATTTGATGATGTTGGCTAATTTTGCTAGGGGTATTAATTTATGATCTATCTCTATAACTATAATATGTATCAAACAAAACTTGTAACACTATGTAAATAATGTCAGCAAGTCTGATAGTACATATTTACAATTTTATTTAACCTATACCGGTTCTCTTTTCGGTTAGGTAATTTAAAGAAATTCAAAGATATTTACAGCATAAAATAAATAAACATAGAAACTTTAATTATCAAACAGAATCCTGTCTTGAAAGTTCTATTTTTCTCTACACTGATTAATTATTATAATTCACTAGAGTTTGTCACTAAGTTGAACTGTGAAGGTAGTAATAGATACATTCTGTCCATAAGAAATCATCCTTCACTGTGTTTTTATTTCTGTTTATATTTTATGTTATATACTGAATAGGCTGACCAGTGGCTATATATCGCCACTTATCTGGTGGGTGACAAATTCAAACTCCTCCCGCCATAGACTAACGCATATGTGAAATTTCAGGCAGTGGAAAAGGGGGTGGCTGGCTACAATGACTTCACGAGCACTTGCACCTCAAAGTCCATTAGAGATAGTTGATTCAGATACTTCTAGTAGTTTGCAGGATAAAACCTGGAATACAAATAATCACAACCCCTGTATGGTCCAGCACTATTCTGTCCTTACATACAATGGACATAACACACAGTGTCAGACATTGTGCTAACATATGCACAGGACAATTTACCTCACCACCAATCACAGCCAGTTCACTGTGACTACAATTTCCTTATAAATCCTAAGTTAGATTCCTTTGTCCATGATCTGCTTCCATACAATGATTTGGTATAGTATAAATGTACTAAGTAATATCTTGATCGATTCATTACAACAATTCCTGTCAATCCTTCCTTAGGTTCCTGATAAATGTCAGTCCTTTAAGAAATACTCTTTCAAATACATTATCAAACTTACAGTCGTATTTTTGCCATCATTCTCAATTATTCTACACTTTTCACAATGCTGGCTTTCGTCTCTAAAAGTCAACACATGCTTGCGTTTCAGCTGACAGCACATTCGTCCTGTAATATTTCTTAACACACGCTATGCACTTCCTAACACACCAGTGGATTAATCACAGCAAAAATACATAAATATATACATATATATATATATATATAGTCATTCTTACCCTCAGGCAAAACATACAAGCTGTTAATGGCATCTAATGTCTGCGCTACAGTTGCAGATGGCAAAGGTGTATGACGATTACACGGTTACTGCTTCTTCTGTACAGCTTGAAGTTTTGAATTTTGTGGCCTCAATTTAGCCAAAGGCAAGGTCTTATATACCAGCACCTCCTCCGTATCGGATGACATAGGGGAAAAAGGGTAAAGAATCTCAAAATGAGGCCTATTTTTGCCTTCTGTTCAATTAGTAAAAGCTAGTTTTTCAATTATCTTCTTTTATTTGTGGGGCGATTTTGGTCATCTAAAGCCTGAATTATACTGTGAATTATTCTGTATTGATCTATCTATTTATTAGTTAGTTTGCAAAATGCATTTTAATATATGCATACTTTAACTAGCTAAGTTGGGACTAACCATGATGTAATGAAGCTCTTTCACTCGATATTTCTATCTTACAAGAACACTATTTGAGAAAGTTTTTACACCTACCTCTAAAGTAACATTCCCATTGTTTAATTATATACTCCTTTCCGGTGATACTTCTTTATTCTTTTCATAATTAAATATCCTTGTCCCATCTGTTACACAGAATAGGCTTCTATGTTTAAGCAAAGTACGTTTCCTAACACACAATAATAAGGGTGCGTTTTCATTGGCTATTGTATCAGAGAGTTCTCTACTTATGGCGTGTGGAATGGTCAGATTAGAAAACCGTGTTGTGAGACAGATTAGTATCACGACAGAGCTCCCCCATTTAAAAGCGTGAACCACCTCACTTGGTGGAGCTTTCCTGTCTGGATTTACAATCACGGTATTCTCCCAATAGGGGTTCAATCTGCCTCCCTTCTCTCCTGGTTTCCTGCAGGTGGGTCAATTCAAATAGGCACTATTTAAGAAATTTTCCCCAACGTTCTGCGATCCAGGGATGTATACTGTATGTTGTGTTAATAAACAGCACAGGTGCTGCTGCCTGTCAAATGCTGATTATTAATCAATATTCACCATTACTCTTCTCTGAGTCTGTTCAATGACATGTCCAGAGGTGTTAGATGTTCCTCAAGGTTCCAATAGTTATGAGGATGTCACCTATAAAATTGGTGATAGCTGAGTTGTGTAAGGGACTGTTGAGTTCGTTTTATGGTTGAGTACAGTTTATACTGGTGAAGAGGTAGCTTCAAACGCGAATGGTTAAAATGAACGAATGTCAACAATATTCTTCCAACGAACTTCAACAAGTAGTGAACTGGGCAAGTACTGGCAGTACATAAGTCGGTGATAACTGTACATCGATTTTATTCAACATGACACAGACGGAGTGGACAAGACTAACATCGTCACAGGCGCAAAGATCATACATCAGCATAATGGTAATTACTTTTAAAGTTCCTGAAGATTCTCTACCATAAAGTCCTCTGACTCAAGTGACTAAGGATCACAAAACTGTTACCGTATAATATTCTTCTCATTCAAGTCCGTTGACCTTCTCTCAAGGACGTCTATCATGGTAACGTATTCATACTCCAGGATAAAATCTTCCATATCATACTTCACAATCCCATACGTTCTCCAAAAAATAACGTTAGATAGCATATAGTTTCAAACAAAGTCATACACGATAATACGAACAGGTTAGAGATTCCAGTTGGCTAACCTCTCCCATTCTATGCCACGCTTCTGGCATTGTTGTAACATCATATTAAAACATGTGCATAAGGTAATCAATAACTTCTTCCACTCGTAGGAATCCTTCTTCTACGATACAAATCCTAAAGGCAAACGACTCTGTAGATCCATTCTAGGAATAACATCTTCCCGCTAGACTAGTATTAGAGCGGCCTTATAATACAGCTTTAAATAAGAAGTGGGGCGATAACTTACGTGACATTGCTGCTATTGGTTTCGACCTGAAGACCAATACAGATCACTAGAATAAATGGCTTTCCATAAACATGCCATTGAATACAAATATAATATAACAATCATGGACATAAACAAGTTCCATGTTGCCCCTTCAAAAAAATGACGTCACAAACTACTCAACTAGGTTACCCGTGCGTCCCAAAGCAACACTCACTGCTTCGTGCACGTCAGTGCGCGAATCATTCGACCGCACAAATAATATAACTATATCAAGACTGGTGCGTACATTTGGCAGGACCGAAGACTACCCCCTTAGGTAATAAATGTACGTAACAGCTCCCTTATTACCTCCCCTTAAAAAAATTAATTCTATTAATTTTTTTCGAACTAATTACTCGAGAGAGGTGAGTCAAAAACTACAACAAGATATGAAATGCATAAAGTTATATCATATTAAGAAAAGAATATTAAATTGAAATCAATATAACTAAATGACAGTATGCATTAAAGCACACATCCACTATCGACCTACTTTGGAACGATGTGGTAATATTCGAAGTAAAACAAGTTGAAAAATGAAAATGAAGAAACCATAAAAAAAAAGATGATAATAAAATTCAACTAAGTTTAAAAAAAAAAAAAAATTTGAAACATATGATTTCAAAATGAAAATGAACAGCAACACTGATGATAATCAATGATAAGAGAATCAATAGAACAGAAAATTTTAAAATACAACATGCAAAATGAAACAAAGCATAATTAAACACTTTAAGAAGCAACACACTTACTATTTTCTAACACTAGTAAGTTTGACTAGTTATCTAAAAGTGAGATATCATAACTAAGACCCGTGAATGTAGGTATTACCTGACAACTAAGAAAGTTAGTTTGTGTGTGATCCATAATCAATTAAATAGATTAAATTGAATTAATCTAATTTATATATTCCTTAATTACTAACAAATAACTAGTTAACAATATATTCTAAATAATTACAATATCACTATCAATATGTCACTGTTCCGTTACAACTAGTTAGTAATCGACGAGATAATGTTCTCAATGTTCCATACACGATATAATATATTCTCTAACACGTTATGTAGTGTAATATGTTCCATAGGAATAACAAATGTATATTTGTCGCTCTTAACAATGTTGCCATATTAATAAAAATTTACTGTAGTACCAATGTTCCCGTTGTAATAAAACGTTAATATAGTATCAATAACAATGTACAAAGTTATTCATGTTATCGGTGAGGATGTTCCAACATCTGGAAGTGGTTTAGTTTTGACACGTTCACTTGGGCATCTTGATAGACAGTCTGCGAACACATTCTGCACTCCAGGAATAGCTCGTATCTCAAAATGGAACGGTTGAAGTGCTATAGCGTAACGCGCTGACTTTGATGACTTAACGTTCCCTGTGTTCAGTGCTGTAAGAGCTTTCTGGTCAGACTCCACCACAAAGTGTGAGCCGAGGAGGTAACGATCCAGTTTAGTGATTGACCAGACAAGAGCGAGGAGCTCTTTATCCAGAACGGAATATTTCATCTCGCTCGTTGTGAGCTTTCTGGATACGTACATAACCGGAAATAAGGTGCCGTTATATTCCTGCATCAAAACTGCCGCAATAGCGTAGGAAGAAGCATCACTGCGAAGAACAAAGGTGAGATCTTTGTTAGGTAACCTTAAAAAAGGCTTATTTGAAAAAAATTGTTTTATATAGTCTAAAGCCGTTTGGTGATCCTGCGACCACTTTATTACATTAGATGTGCCTTTTTTTAGTAACGAAGAAAGAGGTGCAGTTATAGTAGACAAATGAGGGATGAATTTAGAATAGAACTGTATTAGTCCTAAGAGCGACCTCACTTGTTTTTTTTTGTCTTAGGTGCTGAGATGTTTAAAATTTTAGAGACGTTACTGTCTTCTGTATACATTAAACCGCGACCTATACGGTGACCAAGAAAGGAGATGTCATGAAAACCGACAAAAGCCTTTGAAGGTTTCGCTGTTAAGTTATAATCCCGTAAGGTAGAAAGTAAAGATTTTAAACCCTGAATATGTTCATCCCAAGAGTCACTGAAAAGACAGATGTCATCTATATAAGTAATGACATCGGGACGATGAGACAATATGCGGCGCATCATGCGTACAAAGGTAGCTGGCGCATTCATTAACCCGAATGGCATAAAATTCCATTGAAAAAGACCCCGTGGTGTCGAGAAAGAGGTGAATGGCTTTGCTTTAGGAGTGAGTGGCACTTGCCAATATCCCTTTGAAAGGTCAAATTTCGAAAAGAATGTAGCATGAGATAATCTCTCCAATAAGTCATCTAAAAGAGGTAATGGTTCCGCATCGAATTTTGTAACTTTGTTTAATTTCCTGTAATCTACGCAAAGACGTATATTATTGTCCTTCTTCCTAATGATTACCATAGAAGAAGAATATGGAGATGAAGATGGTTCAATTATATTTAATTGGAGCATCTCATCCAATTCCTTATCAACCTTATCACGAAAGTGTAAAGGAATAGGATATGGGCGAACTCGAATAGGCGTATCGTCAGTCAGAATAATGTCATGTTGGATGACTGACGTATGACCTGGGATGTCAGTGAGGACATCCTCATACGAGTGTAGAATATTAGAGACTTGCTGACGTTGATCAGCCGAAAGAGTAGATGAGATTGTAACATCATTCCATTTCTCAGTGGAATGGAGTGGTACAACTGGTATTGGTAGTTGTACATCATCGAAAGAAGATTCATCTTCTTGGATGACTGACAAACTAGAATAGTGTTGAATAGGTGGTGTAGGATCGTCAGTTGCCTGAAACACTGACTGTAGATAATCAGGACGTGAGTAATACTCCTTCAACATGTTAATGTGGAAGGTTTTATGTTTACCATTAACATCAACGATGTAGTCGACATCGGATATTCTTGAGATGATCCTGAAAGGACCTCTCCAGGTAATTAAAAGACGATTGTTATGCGCAGGTAGTAAGACAAAAGCTTCATCACCAGGTATGAGCTGGCGAAGACGTCTATACTTGTTTGCAAATAGACAAGCTTTTTCTTTGGCTTGTTCAGATGATGCAGTAGCTAGTCTACAAGCATCTATGATTCTCTTTCTCAGTGAGATCACATACTCATAAGAGGATTGAGTTTCCTCTTCAATATTCTCATCAACCAATAAGTCGTGGATTAACGACATAGGACCGCGTGGTTGCATGCCAAAAACAAGCTGGAATGGAGAAAACCCCGTTGCTTGATTTTGTACTTCGCGATACGCAAAGAGACAAGCGGGTAGGACCCGATCCCAGTCTTGGGGATGGTCTTGAGTCATCTTACCCAACAACTGCTTGAGTGTCCTATTGAGACGCTCAATTAACCCATTTGACATCGGATGATAAATAGAACTAAGAGATCTGTCTATACCTAATGTCTTCATAACTTGAGACATGGATTCAGAAATGAACTGAACCCCATGATCCGACAAGATTTTCCGTGGAAAACCAATGCGTGAGAAGATTAACATCAATGCCTCTGCTACACTGGCAGATGAAGTGTTCTTGAGAGGGATGGCCTCAGGCCAACGAGTGCACATATCAATGCACGTAAGGATATGCGTATGCCCTCTAGCAGATGGAAGTATCGGACCAATAATGTCAATGGCCATTTTATCAAATGGTCTAATCGGGATGTCCGCAGCTTGAATAGGAGCCGCATGAAATGGACCCCGTACCTTAACTTCCTGACATATCAAACAGGACCGACAATAGAGAGTGATGTCCCTATGGACGCCTGGCCAGTAGAATGCAGAAAGCACTCTGGATTTGGTACGCGAAAAACCCATATGGCCCGCACATTGCGAGTCATGCGCATGTCGTAATATACGAGATCTCATACAGGATGGGACTAGAATCTGAGAACATAAGGATGAATCCTTTTCCCGTATTACTCTAACCAAAATCCCATTTTTAAGTATAAAGTCATGTCTAGATTTTGCAAGTTTGTTGCTTGTATTCTTTTTGTTAACATACTGAAAAAATTTTGTTAATGAATCATCATTCTTTTGCAATGTTGCAAACAACTCCCGTGAAATAGGAGCATCATCATCACAAGTGGTATGAACTGTAGGTTCAATAGGTGTATCATGCGACATATTAGTAGCTTGCGCTCTAGTCACTACTGCATTTGCAGTTTGAATATGTCGCTCTTCCCATTCAGCAATTTGCTGTGGTGAACACTCTTTAATACCATGTATGCGACCAAGTATTAAATCACAAATTGGATTTGGAAGAAGACAAGCCTGGATCTGTCCTGAAAAAAAATGGTGTATGAAGTGTTATAATGGCTGTGGGAAATGTTTCCACAGTTCCGCCAAACGTCACACATTTCACAACCCTGCCCGTCGCACAACTAGGGTCGATCAGCGAAGTCCGGACGCCCACAGTGGTACAACCTGAGTCGAATAAAAGAGAGCATGAAATATTGTTAACAAATCCTCTGTTAAACTTAAGAGAGCCCTGTCCCTGGTGTACTGACGCAGCAGTGGCCATGCAGACTGCAGGTAGACTAGGCAAAGTATGACCGCAACGCAGCGTCGTGATCGCCTTGGGCTGGAAAAGAGTAGAGCATTCTGAACAATCTTTGACTTGGGTACAATCAAGAGAACAACACATAGCATTATGAGTTTCAGCTCCTTTACCCTGTTCAATGTTAGCCTGTGTATCACTAAAAGCAACATTAGAATGTCTACCTGTATTACTCGACGATCTATCTCGTCGGCGCGATCGATTGTGATTTTTGTCATAAAAATTGCTACAATTGTCGTTTCTGCTAGAGTTAAAATTTGGATGAGTTCGATAATTTGTATAATTAAAGTTATGATGTTCTTTAAAATTTTTATTCCAAGAACCTTGTCTGTTTTGCGGACCCTGAGATTTTGATCTCCAGTTTTGTCTATTATAATGTCCTTGATTATTTTTAAAATAATTGTTACCAAAATCTCGTGATCTGTGAGCTTGGTTCCAAGAAACATTAAATGGAGCAGATTGTTGAAATTGCTTCCCTTTGTAAAAGTTATCATTGTTAAAATTGTAATTATTTCCCTTATTGACATACCTATCAGCACTAAAAGAACGATTGCGTGAAAAATTGTTTTGTTGTGCTGCAAAAGCAACAGGCAATTCATTCTTAATCTGTGCATTATTTAGATCCATGGTTGGGTGAGCAGTGCAAAAATTTTTTGCATGTTCTTCTAAGTTTTTCATTGATAAAGGTTTCCTTTCGTGTAAAAATGCGAGAAATGTAGGATTTACAGACGATAGTACCTTATCGCGCATCAGTAAATCGAAGAGACCTTCATACGACTTTTCAATTTTGGATAATTCGATCCATCTTTCTAATGTTAGTCGTATCTGTGACAGAAAATCACTAAAATTTCTGCCAGATTGAGGTAGTAATGTATGAAATCTTAAACGATATTCGTCTTCTGTCATTTGGAATTTTTGCAGAAGTGCTGCTCTAAGAGCATTATAGTCATTTTTCTCACCAATGCTGGTGGTATGATAAACTGCCAATACATCCCCTGTAAGTAATCTGGATAAATATGTACAGTATAGCGCTTTATCCACGTTATAAGATCCACAAGTGGCCTCAAACCTATCTAGGAAGAATATCACGTCATCAGATGGGGGATTAAATTTTGGTAATTTAAGGTGAATTTCCTTAAAATGATCCTGTCTGGATGAAGTTTGGCTTTCAAAAGTTCTCTGAGAATTAGATTCCTGCGTTAACCTAATTCTCTCGTATTCTGACTCTGCTAATTTCAGTTCATGCTGTCGTTTTTTTTCATTCTCTTCCATCTCAAGCTGAAGTCGTTTTACATTTTGTTCAGCTATTAATCTCCTCTCTTCCATTTCTTTTTGTTTAACTTCCAATTCCTTTTGTTTATTTTCCATTTCAATTTTAAGTCTTTCTTCAGCCTTGTAGCGGGAGGTTATTTAAAAGTATATATTATGTAAGAGTATGCCAGTAAAGAGTTCTGACCTTACAAGTAATACCCCAGTCTTAGAAATAAGCACTGGTGTATTGTTATCATAAAAATAGTCAGACTGTAAAAACCCTGGCCCAGTTGGTAAGAAGTAGTACCAGGATTTAAGGTGTCTCCTCCCTATGACTATCTTATGATTACTTATATTCTAGGGGATAATAAAATGAACATTCACTGAAACCACAAATGGAAAAAGTGAATAAATCCTCAGGTACAGTTAAAATAGTTTAATAATTACACTAATATTCTATTTCTACTAGTTGGAAAAGAGTATACACATATATATAAAAATATTCACACAATTACTATTATTGTCTGTTTAGACTTCAAGATCTTAAATAATAAAGTTACTGAAATCACTGTTATTAGTCCTTTGAATTTAAGGATAACTGTCATCAGTTGACTGAGTTTCTGTATGGTTAATTATTGTTTTGAACTATTGGCTGTTTCACATGTATAGGTGGTCAGTGTCAAACAGGACACTTATCTTTCCAACTTGGTACTGCTGAAACTGTCCTTTGCTGATATCAGACTTGGTAGGCCCAACAGTAGGGATGCCAATGACCAGTTGAAGTTCACTCTTTGGGGTCCTGCACTTTTGTGGGATTGCCTCGGATGAACCGCACCGGCTTCTGATACTGGACAGTCTGGTTTGAGTTATTTCATGGAACCTGCAACATATCAGCCTTGGCTAGTATCTGGCTAGACTTGTAGCTGACTAGCACAGATGTCAGACCAGTCAGTCATCAGATGTCACCGTTATACAATCATAGTAAGCAAGGACATCATTTCAGTGATATAGCATTAATATTAACATGTCAATTAAGTGTAACTGACTAGCACATAAGTCAGACAAGTCAGTCATCAGGTGTCAAAGTTATACAGTCATAGCAAGTAACATCATTTCAATGATACAGAATTAATATTAACATATCAGTAATAAACATCATCTGGTTTATTCCGCTCCTATACATCCCTTCATATGCTATAACTTGATCCTTCCAAATCATATCAAGTACAAATTCAAACACTGATGCTATCCTTAGCATCTACACAAAAGTAATACATAAATAAAGAAAGTGAGTGACCACGTGATCAGGTTGCTTTCTACTGAAACTGGCTATAGAATACTCCAGTTTACCAGCTGTAAATGGGTACAAAGTTGTGCGCTCGAACTAGGGAAGGCAAAGGCAGCGAGGAAGGGGACTAGTCACCTTAGCCTCGTAACTGGGATCTTCCATGATGAAGTTTCTAACACTTCATTTCCCTATGACAATCTCTGCCATGGGACTGCCTTTATCTTCGTAAGCGATAAAGCAATATGATAAATATATCTTCATTAGGCCGTGGGGCTATTTGTGATTACTTTTTGTACAAGCAACACTCATCCATAATGCACATGAATAAATCATATTAAAATAATAATACGTTATATCAATGAATATTATACAGGCCTATTTTGTGAAGTCTGTATGAACCTGAAATAACAAATATTATACACGGTAGTTATCATAATTTCGCTTACCCTCAGACTTCAGATACTGGACTTAAAAATGTTTCTGGCGATCCGCTCACAATTCATGGATAGTGGCGAAACTCGGCCTCCATTCTGGCTCAAACCTCTTTCGTTGTGTATCTCTCTCAGTTTACCGATCTGCTACTTATACGCAAAGCGCGGACGTATCGGAGAGTACCGACGTCACAGCCTAAACCTAACCTGAAAAATCCTTCCCGAACAGTGATTTCGGCCGATCTGTGCGTCGACTGAAATTTTGCCTTTATCATTCTCGGCATATATAATATCCATATTGTTCCATCTTATCTAGTTTTATACAGCTGATAAAACTCTATCTTCCTATCCATGTAAATTCCCAAACTGTTATTTGTTGATTTTAATATTTAGGACAGAAGTGGGTTTACATGCTTTTAGCGTAACTGTGGGCAGCCGAAATACGCATATATCTCCGTAAATGAGAACTTCCTACCGTTCCATCTTATATGCAGTTATACACCATCCTTCCCTGTACTGAAATGTAAAATCCTTTTCATACGGATTCCCTTCTGTTTTTATTATCGTTGGCGATTTCCTCTGTCCGATACACATTTCGCTGATACGCCGCCATTTTGAAAGCGGTCACTCGATCGTAGATGGGTTTATAAATCTAACTGAACTCATTTGCAATGACTTGAAACCAATTTCGCGACAAGCCTCCCTTTTTGCTTGCTTAATGAAATAGTCTAAGGTAGCCATTATTCAATATTATTATGTAATAATACTATTTAAAAGTGTTACTACAACTAGTGGTCTTCGTTCCTGTTCTAGAACGGTAAAATCAATTTATATAATAGGCAATAATATTTATAATTAATAATGTAAATTATAACATGAAATGATGTGAAAGCAATAACGTGACAGACAATAGCACAATAATGACGCGACACAATAATTAGGACCAATGAAAATAATATATGGAACTAAAATGGAATGTCGTAAAGAATTACGATGATAACTGCGATCAAATATTCAACAGGACAATAGACACCACAGTGTAAAAACATATGCTTTGTAAAAAAACTGAACGACAGGAAAGGTGAGACGGACGATAATCACATACAAAATACATCCTGAAACTAAGGTACAAGTAAAAATAGCTACCAAAAACAACGATTAAAACTTGACACTACAGCTAAAACAGTCAGGTGTCACAGACTACCAGACACAGTGGACCAAAGATCCTTCTATGCTCACGCATAGGAACATTCCACTGCGGGAAGTCTGCAAAATAATGTCCTACAGAACACTTAAGACGGACCTGGGGTGAAACTGGTATTTTCCCGTCCTAAGTCGCCATTCCCAACCTCCCACGAAGAATACAACACATATAACATGTAACATGTAAAATATAGATATAGACATATTACGGAAGGCACAGCTAAAAGTAATAAAGCGTATAAGGAGAACACGTTATACTTAACTCGCGTGCAGGTAAAAAATCAATGTGCCTCGTCTCCGTGTATGTACGTGTGAGGATAAAATACTTCGTTCTGAGTATTAGACCACAGCTTGCACGTAATAGTGACAAAGAGATGATCCCAAGATGTTGTCGCCTTGAAAGTTCAGATCTTCAAATGATCCCAAGATGTTGTCGCCTTGAAAGTTCAGATCTTCAGATGATCCCAAGATGTTGTCGCCTTGAAAGTTCAGATTTTCCATTGCTGATACTTGTATAGGGTACGTTTCCTGTGAAATTCTAGATTTCATAAACACACTGGAGCACCAATTACTGTTGAGTTCGTTTTATGGTTGAGTACAGTTTATACTGGTGAAGAGGTAGCTTCAAACGCGAATGGTTAAAATGAACGAATGTCAACAATATTCTTCCAACGAACTTCAACAAGTAGTGAACTGGGCAAGTACTGGCAGTACATAAGTCGGTGATAACTGTACATCGATTTTATTCAACATGACACAGACGGAGTGGACAAGACTAACATCGTCACAGGCGCAAAGATCATACATCAGCATAATGGTAATTACTTTTAAAGTTCCTGAAGATTCTCTACCATAAAGTCCTCTGACTCAAGTGACTAAGGATCACAAAACTGTTACCGTATAATATTCTTCTCATTCAAGTCCGTTGACCTTCTCTCAAGGACGTCTATTATGGTAACGTATTCATACTCCAGGATAAAATCTTCCATATCATACTTCACAATCCCATACGTTCTCCAAAAAATAACGTTAGATAGCATATAGTTTCAAACAAAGTCATACACGATAATACGAACAGGTTAGAGATTCCAGTTGGATAACCTCTCCCATTCTATGCCACGCTTCTGGCATTGTTGTAACATCATATTAAAACATGTGCATAAGGTAATCAATAACTTCTTCCACTCGTAGGAATTCTTCTTCTACGATACAAATCCTAAAGGCAAACGACTCTGTAGATCCATTCTAGGAATAACATCTTCCCGCTAGACTAGTATTAGAGCGGCCTTATAATACAGCTTTAAATAAGAAGTGGGGCGATAACTTACGTGACATTGCTGCTATTGGTTTCGACCTGAAGACCAATACAGATCACTAGAATAAATGGCTTTCCATAAACATGCCATTGAATACAAATATAATATAACAATCATGGACATAAACAAGTTCCATGTTGCCCCTTCAAAAAAATGACGTCACAAACTACTCAACTAGGTTACCCGTGCGTCCCAAAGCAACACTCACTGCTTCGTGCACGTCAGTGCGCGAATCATTCGACCGCACAAATAATATAACTATATCAAGACTGGTGCGTACATTTGGCAGGACCGAAGACTACCCCCTTAGGTAATAAATGTACGTAACAGGGACCCAGTAATTTCCTCATCATCCTGGATAAAACACTCGGAGCATTCTTCAATCCAAAAAGCAACATATGGAACTCATAGTGCTCCTCCGAAGTGTGAACAGCCAGCAATGGTCTGAGCTCAGGCTTGACTGGAATCTGGCAATACCCTTATCTAGATTCACTAGTGACTCTGTTACTGTAATTATTTCCCAAATCCAGGCAGAGTCTATTTTCACCAGGGGTTTTCTCAGCTAAACCTCACTGGCGAGATAAAATGATTCATATGGGGAAATGAATTTCCTGCACCAAGAAATCAATTCTCCCTGTAGCATTGCTATATAATATATATTCTCAATCCATGTCCAATGGACTGTGTATATGGGCCGACTAACTACCAGTGTTGCCGGTACCCTTTTTAATGCTAATTTAATAGCCATATAGTGATGTAGGCTGAGCTTTAGGCCAATTTCCCAATCTACCACTTCCAATTTTTCTGGGGTTATCCCTCAGTTTCGTTTTCAAAGTGTGCTGACTAACCACTCTGTTTTTAGCCAGTTCCAAGAATTCTGACAACATTGTGTCGGCACGGGATGGGTTGTTTCCCCTCTCGGTACGAGATGGAGAGTTGCCATGGTAACTGGTTTTATGGAATACGGTTGGTGAAAAGGTGCCATCCTATCCACTCTGTCTACCTGTTTATGTTTATTTTCAGGCCTATGTTCACCGGAATGCGTTCCTAGGTCCTGTTGAGTTTCCCAACTTGGGGATGTCACATTGCTACATTGTGCACAGGTGGTCACATACTGAAATATGTCTTCAGCAATACCTGGCCAATAATGATGCACTGAGGTCCGTTGACAAGTGGTACCAATTTTCTTATGTCCACCGTCTGAATCAACATGTGCTAGTTCCATAGCCTTGTCCCTATAACTCCATGGCAGTACTAACTGTCCATATCCACTTTGTCTTGCTCCAGCTTTCCTTTAAAGCAATCCATCTTTCAAATAGAACTGTCCTTTCTTAGGGGGGGTTATGGCTGTCTGGCAATTTACCAAAGCAAGGTTTTAATGTTTTATCTTTTGCTTGGGCCTGTCTCATCTCTTTAGGATGAGTATTTAGTGGTGTTCCCTCCTCCTTCCTGGGACTTGACCTGGTCTTGAGTCTTGCCATGATCACAGGTTTTATTGGGTTCCCTAGGAAAACATATTTCCTTCCTAACACCAGCGGATAATTAGGATCTTCACACACTGCTGCACTGATCACTCCTTCCACATAACAAGTTTTGACATTTATTCTGGCTATGGGAAGTGTCATGGTGGCTGTTCCTTTTAATGCCCCTTTGTCACGTAGCGTTTAAAGGATAAGAGAATTATTTAGAGGAAATAATAGATCTGATGTGGAAGATTTGGCTCAAGGAATCCCTGCTGGGTTTTCCCACTTCCGAAGGGTGACGAAGAGGGTAAATTCTCCTAACTCGACAGGTCTGGAAAAGATTGTAAGGAGATATTTGGTCTCTCGCTACCGTCGTCCCCTTCTCAGTTATCTATTATTATTATTCTTTAAATTATATTATATTTTACGAGCCCCCCTCCCTTATAAAGGAAGATAAACATAGACAATATTCAACATCTAGTGGAAGGAACAAAGCATGGGGTACAGTATATACACCCAATTGGTTTATTGCAATAAAATGAATAGATGGTGAATGATAGTATTGTCGATGGAATTAGTGTCTGCTGTATGTACTATGTGTCTCACATCAAGTGTGTTTCATCATGGATGACGAAATTTTGGCATTGATTTAGTGAGTTCCCTTTTTCAAGGAACTTATCTTTTCAGCCCCTGGCTGATAGTGAAGCGTGGTTAGTTCTCCGGTCTCCTGACGTTGCCCCAGGTAGGTCTTGAATGGTTCGGATTTGCCTTCTCTGTGCTCGACTCCGTATTCTGCTCTGAGATTGGACTGTCGTGCAAGGCTCCACCATAGACTACTCAAAGATGGACGCTAACCCGCAATTTAGACACGTGGCTTCAGTGCTTTTAATGCGAGAATTCGCCGATATCTGGGTTAGACCTAGCTGTCTCAAAGTTTCCTGGGCAAGTGAAGAATGCCCGTGTTGGCGCACTTTTAGCGGGACATTTCTGCTTGGACACGTGATCCGTAGCGTGCATCATGTGACCTTAGCCTCGTTTAGACGCTCCAATCAATAATGTTAAAAGTCACGTGATGTTTTCCTAAGTGGCCTAAACTGGTTCTCCCAAGTTTAAGCAGTCCTAAATTAAAACGGGTTTCTCGCTACAGAGGTCATTGGTCAACAATGACGTCGTATCTAAAAATAGCGAGGAGAAAATACCGAACGCTAGGAGATTTTCCGCAAGTGACAATTCCCGGGACTTTGCGATCATGCATTGAGGATGAGAAAAAAATGATGTCACGTAAATAATAAAAAAAATGAAGAGAAGATTGGGCAAGTTGTCACACAAGCCCCTCCTCAAGTTTGACGTTCCGTCCAACTCCTCTGGTCCTGTCTTCCTCTTCTTTTTCAGTTTCTCATATCTCCTCGGTTGCGTCCGGATGTCTGCTCAAAAAATCTGCCCCTACGTTGTTCCTCCCAGGTATGTATTCTATGTGAAAGGCATATGGCTGCAACAGGAGTGACCATCTCATAAGCCGGGCATTAAGGTTCTTGGACGCTGCAAGAAATATCAACGGTTGGTGATCACACTGCACCGTGAACTTTTTCCCGTATAAATATGGTTGAAACTTCTGCACAGCCCATATTAGCGACAGACATTCTCGTTCGATGGTAGAGTAGTTCTGTTCAGCAGGGTTCAATTTCCTACTAGCATATGCAATGGGGAATAGAGTTGCAGAAGGTCTATCACTAGGCTGCAGGAGAGTGGCGCCTATCCCTATATTGCTAGCATCTGTTCGCAGCGTAAAGTTCAGAGTTAAGTCAGGCAGTCGCAGAATTGGCTGAGCTTTGAGTTTCTCCTTCAGCAGCGTGTAGGCATTTTCGCACTCTGCTGTCCAGGTTACTCTGTCCGGGTTCCCTTTCTTGGTTAATGCGGTCAGGGGCGCACTCAGGGTATTAAAATCTTTAATATATCTCTGGTAGAAGCCACATAGAGACACAAATGACCTGACATCCTTTTTAGTCTGGGGTCGTGGGGCCCACTGTAACTTCTCAATATTACATGCATCTGGTTACATGCATCCATGCGAGATAGTGTGTCCCAGGAATTCTAGTTGCTCGCAGGCAATTTGACATTTTGTAGGGCGAGCGGTGAGTCCTGTTTCTCTAAGTCTTTTGAAGAGTAGGGAAACTGCATCCAGGTGCTCCTCAAAGGTGTTCGTGGCGATAAGTATGTCGTCCATGAAATTACTTATCCCAGGGTGGTTCAGGGGTTCCAGTAGCTTCCTCATCATACGAGTAAAGACGCTTGGGGCGTTGCTTAGCCCAAATGGCAATACATTAAACTCGTAATGGCCCTCAGAAGTACTAAATGCTAACATATGTCGAATTTCCTCTTTTACCGGGATCTGGTAGTACCCTTTGCTAAGGTCTATCTTCGAAAAGTATCGCGCTCTACTCAGCTTGGTAAAAAGCTGATTCTGATCAGGTAAGGGCTCCGCTTGAAATTCCGTTACAGCGTTGAGCCTTCGGTAGTCTATGCAGAGGCGATGTTCTCCTGTGGATTTTCTAAGCAACACCACACTCGCACTATAAGGAGACTCTGATTTTGAGATAATATTTTCCTTAAGCAGGTACTCGATTTCCTCACTCAATGCCTTTGCCTTAGCATAAGGAACAGGATAGTTCTTAACTCGTACCGGGGCGAGGTCTGTTAGCTTCATATCAAATTCTATCAGGTTGGTCATGCCAGGTTTATCCGTGAGTGTACTAGTGTGTTTTCTCAACAACTGTTGCACCTGTGCCTGCTGATCCTCCGTTAAAGTTGAACTAATCTGAACATCTTGATGAGTTTCGCACTGACGAAGAGGGTATTCACAGGAGGTCAGGGGTTCTGCCTCAGTTTCCGTCGCAATAGCCAGTGTCAGGAAATGTGCTGGTTCTGCACCTGGTCTTTCATAATATCGCTTCAGCAGGTTTATGTGGTAAATTTTCTGCTTCCCCTTTATGGCAATCTTGTAATTGGTGCGCGACATTTTCTCAACAATTTTATATGGACCTCTCCACCCGATTTGCAATTTATTATTGCTACTGGGCAGGAGTAATAATACCTGTTCTCCTACTTCTAGCTCCCTATCCTTCGCAGTGCGGTTGTAGTAACGCGCATGTTTACGACGGGCACGGCGTACATTTTCCTTTGCCAGTTCCCATCCTGTTTTAAGGCGTTGGGTCAACTCATTCACGTATTGGGATGCAGAGGTGACCGTCTCATCAGCTTTATCATCTGTCCAAGTACGTAACAGTGCCTCTAAAGGTCCTTTTATAGGTCTACCAAACAGCAATGTGGCAGGTGGCATCCCAGTAGAATTGTGGGGTACTTCGCGGTAAGCAAATAGTGCTGCGGGTAAGTATTGATCCCAGCTCTCTGGTTTTTCCTGCGCAAGTTTCCGAAGGATGGAAATAAGGGTCCCGTTAAACCGCTCCACCTGGCCATTTGCTTGGGGGTGGTAGGGAGAGGTGTGGATATGTCGGGCCTGAAATATCCTAAAGACTTTCGGTGAGTTTTCCTCGGAATTGGGAACCATTATCTGTCAGGATCTGTGACGGAAACCCTAGCCGAGTAAATATGGTGAGCAGAGCCTCAGCAACATGCTTGGAATCACAGGCGGGCATAGCGATAGCCTCTGCCCACATGGAGCAACAATCCACTAACGTGAGTATATAACTGTTTCTCTTTTTGCTACGAGTAAGTGGACCCACAATATCCACCGCTACTCGTTCGAAGGGTGTGCCCAAGATTGGCATTTCTCCCAGAGTGGCTGGGGCCGTCCAGTGTTTCGGCGCTGTCCTCTGGCACTGCGGGCAAGATTTCACATATCTCTGGATATCGGCGTTGATACCTGGCCAATAATAATGACATGAAATATGCTGAATCGTGGCACTTATGCCCATGTGGCCACTAAACGGAAGGGCATGGCCCATTTCTAGGACCTGGGCTCGGTATGCTGACGGAACCACAAGTTGCCCATGTTCCTGTCCTCCATTTCCTGCTTTCCGATGCACCAGCCCATTTTTCTTGTAGAAGTCTCCCTTTTGGAGAGGAGTGTGCGCTCTCGGTAGTTTTTTGTAGCAGGGTGCTAGAGATGGATCCTCAGTTTGCGCCTTTTTTAATTCCTCAGGAAGGATGTTGGGTGGGGATTCCAACTCCGTATTCCGTTTGGCCTGTCCTCTAGTGGTGACAGCCGCCACAACCAGAGGGTGAATGGGTTCTCCCAAGAACACATACCTACACCCTAAGATCAAGGGATAAATAGGGTCGTCCAAAATCGCTGCACTGATTTCCCCAGTCACATATTTTGATTTGACCTGAATCTTGGCTATGGCCAAACGCATAGGTGCTGCACTTTTAGTAGGTCCTTGTATTTCTATAGTGTCTTCTGTCATCTGGTCAGGCTTGACTAGGGATGCACAGACAACTGCGTCGAATGCAAGGCCTGTATCATAAAGGCAGGTCACCTCTTGGTCATTTACGAGGACTGTCTCAACGACCGGGGGATGTCGGGGTTTGTCCAGAGGTTCTTCCGGTCCATTTCCCCTTGCGGCACTTTTACGTAAGCAGGCAGCATGATGAGGTGGGTTTTTCCGGTTGCACTCCTGCGTATTGTGGGTGATGGTTCTACAGTGCTTACACCATTTTTCCCCTTGCCTCTGCTGCTGGAAATTTGATCTCTGAGTAGTCTTGTAGTCTGGCTTGTCATGCTTTTTGAAGTTAGTATACGGTGGTTTCACTTGGGGGTCCATGTATGACTGAGCTGTCTGTCTAGGTACGTAATCTGGTTGTTTCCGTCTGGGTGGTGGATTCTCTGATAGTGCTGTCTGATATCGTTCCGCTAACTGGACTATGGATTCTAAAGTGCTGGCCCCATTCTCTGTCAGGAATCTTCTCATGTCGGAAGTCATGGTGTCCTTCAGTTGTTCGATCATGATCATTTCCTTCAGGCCTTCCCAATCATGAGTAAAATTCCCTAGGGCACCCCACTTCTCCACGTAGGAATCCAGTCTAGCGGCAAATTGAGCAAAGTTCTCTCCAACTTCCCTCCTAGAGTTACGGAACCTCTTCCTATAGGCGTCAGCATGTAGCTCATAGCGAACCAATAGTGCCTTTTTCAGAGAGTCGTAGTCATCCTGTAAACCTGGAGGAAGTTTGCTATACACGTCATAAGCAGTTCCTCTAAGCCCTTGCGACAGTTTCAGGTTCCACTTGCTCTTCTCCAAACCAAACGTGGTGGCAAACTTCTCAAATTTGTCCAAATACCTATCGATCGAGTCGGCTTGTTCCGAGAAAGCTTCAAACGGAAACGTCAAGGGTCCCAAGTTCGACATGAGTGAGGATGGCAAAGGTCCTGTGCCCCCTGCGTGCAAGGAAGGCATATCATCTGACCGTGGCGATAGGTTGCCTGAGGAGGTAGATGCGGTCGCACCGGCTACCGGTTCAACTCTTTGAGCTTGTCCCTGCATCTCTAACTGCTTCATCTTCAGTGCATGCTCGCGTTCATCTCTCTCGCTTCTTTCCCTAGCGTCTACAGCTTTTATCCTCTCATCTATTTCTGCTAACTTTATTCGCTCTTCTCTTTCAGCTTTCGCTGTTTCTCGAGCGTAATACTTATCAGTCTCGACACTGACATAATTTGCAAGGTCCACCCCACTATAACCTAGATCTCGACCGGCCTCCCCTAGTGCTGCCTTAAGCTTAACTATTTCAGCCATCTTTTGCTGTTATAGTCCACACTGAGTAAGCTAGTGCTACCTTCCAATAGTATTTCTAACAACAAGTAAATACTAATTACACTGACTAACAAAAAAAAACTTTTTTTTTCTTTCTCTAACATTTCTATGTTTTTCTGGTCAA
Source organism: Oreohelix idahoensis (assembly GCA_024509875.1). NCBI lineage: Eukaryota > Metazoa > Mollusca > Gastropoda > Stylommatophora > Oreohelicidae > Oreohelix > Oreohelix idahoensis. The sequence continues at coordinate 152,332 of JAMPIV010018128.1, forward strand.
TTTTAATGCGCTGTTTTTAAATCTGCAAACCGTTTTTCTCTATCAGGTCGGGATCTCTAGAAATACGCAATTGAAGTTTTTTAACAACGCATACAGTATTACAACATCATTCGTACAAGAAGTATAACAGTTATGTAGGCTTGAATTTCTTTGCAGTCGACTTTCGTCGGTGAATGGCATGTGGTACATCGCGATGAAGCATCCAACAATAATCGGCAAGCATGGTCACACTCCACCATCCTTGATAACGTGACTCCATTACGGCGATATCTTGATGGAATCGTTCTCCATGTTCATCGCTGAATTCGCCAAGGTTGTCAGGGAAAAAGTCAAGATGCGAATCGAGCAAATGGATTTTGAGGGACATGATACAGCCCATAATTCTGTATGCATCTATGCACTGCTTAACAATATGCAACATAGTCGACAGATTTGTGATTTTCCAGAAAGTTATCGACGATCGATTTGAATGCCATCCATGCGCGAAGTTCACTACCATGTAACAAGTTCTCGAATTGTTTGTCTGCAATAACTTTCCTAATCTGAGGTCCTACAAAGATACCTTCCTTTATCTTTGCATCGCTAACTTGCGGAAACTTTTCTCGAAGATAAGTGAAAGCTTTGCTCGTTTTATCTAACGCTTTTACAAAATTCTTCATGAGCCCCAACTTTATATGTAACAGTGGTAAAATGAAGCTGTCTTTGTTAACTAATGGCTCGTGTATTACATTTTTATGCCCGAGCTGCATACGATCCCGGATAGGCCACACCTTTCTTGCATAATGTTCCTGTCTGTTGCGGCTGTCCCATTCACATCGGAAGCAACAAAATTTAGTATACCCAGTCTGCATGCCCGTGAGAATTGCAATGACCTTTAGGTCTCCACAAATCCGCCATTGGTAGTCATTGTACTTTTTTTTTTCCAAACGTATAGCCATATTGTCATAAGTTTCTTTCATATGAACAGAGTAGGCGACTGGAATTGATGAAAAAAAAAAAATTTATGTTATGCAATGACACGGCTTTTAGACTAGTCTTGGAAGAATCGATGAAAAATCGCCATTAGTTGATTATGTGCTCATGACCGTTTACATCTTTGCAATAGCAAATGTCATCACCCATCTCAAAGTATTGAACAAGTTCTCTGTGTCTATGACGAAATTTAGATATTGGAGTATTGGGCGCTAAAAGATTTCATTCTTTGAGTCGCGAACCGAGTAATTCCGCTTGTCCTTTGGTAAGAGCGAGATCACGTATTAGATCTGAAAGTTCTGAATGGTTAATTAAGTAAACACCATCATTCACCGGTATGTAATCTGAGTCAGAATTAGTTTCTAAAGCAGGTAAACTATCACTTTCTGATGGTTCATTTACGTCCAACGGATATTGTTCTGGTGGTACTTGGATCGGACACGTGATTGGATCATGAGGCACTGGTTTCGAAACCGATTCAATATTTGGATAAACCACAGACTTTCTAGTTTTAAAAGTGAAACCATGGATATTTGTCAAGCAGAAGTAACAATCAGTAGTGTGATTTGTATGTTCACGCCAAATTACTGGCACTCCAAAAGGCATCGACTTATGCTTCGGCGATTTTCGTAACCAACCTGCCAATGTATCGAACAAACTGCATTTGGCTGCGAAGATTTATTTGCATCATCAACTTTCGAATCGAAATAAAGTTCATATGCTTTCTTTAGTAATGGTGTGAAGTTTTTCTGGCCAACACGATCGGTATAATATCCGCACACGTAACAGAACAGATCAGCCGAATTTCTACAACTTCTAGAAGCCATATTTTGCTCATAATTATTTCAAAATACAGTAACTATTTGAAAAATCGCGTAACATATGTCATGCATCTTTTAGCAGTATAAAAAGTAGAATTATGTTGCTTTTTATTAATTTTTAATAAGCTATATAGTAAAAATGAAACGGGGCAAATAACGGTTTCCCAAAAATATATTTATTCACAAATATCTTAAGAACCCGACGTGATAGAGATAAACGGATTTCAGATTTGAAATCAGCGCAAGAAACTGACCTAAGAACACTTATTCTTATATAAGAAAGAAAAATGTTGTTTGTCAGTGTTATTTATCAGACTGCTGTAGAATGAAATTACTACAGTTATGGAGACTTAAGGTCTGTAATTCAATGAAATACAAAATCATGAACTAACTTAATTAAATACAACATAAATAAAGGGATTCACCAATCAATGCCTGAAATTCTAGAAAAAATGTTTTCTGTCTTTCTAGAGCTCACTGTGTGAAAATACATGTGTTAAAATGGTATACTGTAATGACTGAATGAATGATACTATCCCCGAGGTATGATAAAATACATAAGTTCAACTCCCGGACGAGCCCCCCAGTGTCACGTAGCGTTTAAAGGATAAGAGAATTATTTAAAGGAAATAATAGATCTGATGTGGAAGATTTGGCTCAAGGAATCCCTGCTGGGTTTTCCCACTTCCGAAGGGTGACGAAGAGGGTAAATTCTCCTAACTCGACAGGTCTGGAAAAGATTGTAAGGAGATATTTGGTCTCTTGCTACCATCGTCCCCTTCTCAGTTATCTATTATTATTATTCTTTAAATTATATTATATTTTACGAGCCCCCCCTCCCTTATAAAGGAAGATAAACATAGACAATATTCAACATCTAGTGGAAGGAACAAAGCATGGGGTACAGTATATACACCCAATTGGTTTATTGCAATAAAATGAATAGATGGTGAATGATAGTATTGTCGATGGAATTAGTGTCTGCTGTATGTACTATGTGTCTCACATCAAGTGTGTTTCATCATGGATGACGAAATTTTGGCATTGATTTAGTGAGTTCCCTTTTTCAAGGAACTTATCTTTTCAGCCCCTGGCTGATAGTGAAGCGTGGTTAGTTCTCCGGTCTCCTGACGTTGCCCCAGGTAGGTCTTGAATGGTTCGGATTTGCCTTCTCTGTGCTCGACTCCGTATTCTGCTCTGAGATTGGACTGTCGTGCAAGGCTCCACCATAGACTACTCAAAGATGGACGCTAACCCGCAATTTAGACACGTGGCTTCAGTGCTTTTAATGCGAGAATTCGCCAATATCTGGGTTAGACCTAGCTGTCTCAAAGTTTCCTGGGCAAGTGAAGAATGCCCGTGTTGGCGCACTTTTAGCGGGACATTTCCGCTTGGACACGTGATCCGTAGCGTGCATCATGTGACCTTAGCCTCGTTTAGACGCTCCAATCAATAATGTTAAAAGTCACGTGATGTTTTCCTAAGTGGCCTAAACTGGTTCTCCCAAGTTTAAGCAGTCCTAAATTAAAACGGGTTTCTCGCTACAGAGGTCATTGGTCAACAATGACGTCGTATCTAAAAATAGCGAGGAGAAAATACCGAACGCTAGGAGATTTTCCGCAAGTGTCAATTCCTGGGACTTTGCGATCATGCATTGAGGATGAGAAAAAATGATGTCACGTAAATAATAAAAAAAATGAAGAGAAGATTGGGCAAGTTGTCACACCCTTGTATCTCCACTTTTTCTGTGGTGTATTGATCAGGGTGCACCAAGAATGCACTCACAACTGAGTCATATTCCAATCCGGAATCATAAAGGCACTTGATAGTTGTACCATTACAAGTTACTTCTTCACAGATGGGGGGATGATGGAGATCTACCTGACTTGCTGTTGGTTCCTTCCTGCCCTTTTCCACTGTTATCATACATGCAGCGGGATATGGAGGGACTTTCCTACCACATTCCAGTGTATTGTGGTTGTTCATTTTGCAAATTTTGCACCACTTATCTCCCTGTCTGTAGGGTTTCTTATCTTGTACTTGATGGTTCCTGTTTCTATGATCAAATCTGGGGTTGTCATAGTCTTGTCTGTAACTGTGTTGTCGGTCCCTATTATCATACTCATCTTGGTTTGGGGGTGGCCTAATATTTTCTACCTGCTTCTTCTTAATTCCTGCTATCTCTTTCTGGGCTGCCTGATATCTCTCAGCAACTGTTAAAATCTCCCACAGTCTCTCTGCACCTTGTTTCATAAGAAATTTTCTCATGTCTGGAGGCATAGAGTCTCTCACTTGCTCCATCATGATCATTTCTTTTATGTCTTGGCATTTTCCTAGAGCAGTCCACTTCTCCAAGTAGGTTTCTAATCTGGCAGAGAACTGGTGGTAAGTTTCTCTAGAAAGTAGCTTAGCAGTTCTGAATTTCTTCCTATAAAATTCTGAGTTCTTTTCATAGCGAACCAGCAATGCCTGTTTCAAGATTTCATAATCTTCTTGGTCCTCTCTGCCAAGTTTTGTGAAAACTTCATAAGAGGCTCCTCTCAGCTCTTGAGATAAGGCTCCATTTCTCTTTCAATAGGCCATAGTTAGTAGCTAATCTCTCGTACCTACTTAAAAAAGACTCAATATCATCTTCTTTCTCCACAAATGGATCCAAGTGAAAATTCATGGCTCCATTTGAGGCACCCTGACTTGTACTAGTATCAGATTTAGTTGGACTACTTCCATTTACTGGAACATTTCCTTGAAGTTCAAGCTCTTTCAGTCTCAACTCATGTTCCCTTTGCAATCTCCTTTCTTCAGCCTCAGCAACTTGTCTTCTCTCTTCAGCCTCTATTTGCCTAGCTTCCCTATCAGCTTCTAGTTGTAATCTTTTAGCTTCATTGTCAGCATCTATCTGTAATTTCCTTTCTGTTTCCACCTTCTTATCTTCTCTTTCTATAAACTTGTCACATTCAGTAGTGACATATTTAATAAGAGCCTCCCCACTTAATCCAAACTCTTTTGCCGTCTGCACTGTAGCCGATCTAAACTTTGCCAAGTCTGCCATTCTCATACACTCTTATCAAAATTAATTACAGACTTAATTAATACAACTAATTAATTAATTAAAACCACTGTCAGCGTATTCAGTCACCAAATTTTTGTTTTGTACTCACTGGTACTACAAATTGCTTTATTTAGCTTTTATTTTTACTTACATTTATTTTTATTATAAAATTACTCCTACTGCTAACCATAAGACTGACTGTCTCAAAGAAAAGACCCCAGGGTAGTACTGAAATCCCGGACTGAGACCCCAGTGTCACGAAAGGGTTTCTTTATAGTAAAGAATAAGGTTATCCTGGACAAAAAGATGTATCAGGTGATACCAGGATAGTGCCAGGTAAGAGACTGGTCTTACAAGAAATACCCCCTTTTCTGAAAGAAAAGAGGTTAGGATCAGCTGTATAAACCTCCAGGTGTGATGAGGATGAATGTCCTGAAAGTCTATTTGCCCCCTTTCAAGATCCGCCTAAGATATTATGTATTTGATGATGTTGGCTAATTTTGCTAGGGGTATTAATTTATGATCTATCTCTATAACTATAATATGTATCAAACAAAACTTGTAACACTATGTAAATAATGTCAGCAAGTCTGATAGTACATATTTACAATTTTATTTAACCTATACCGGTTCTCTTTTCGGTTAGGTAATTTAAAGAAACTCAAAGATATTTACAGCATAAAATAAATAAACATAGAAACTTTAATTATCAAACAGAATCCTGTCTTGAAAGTTCTATTTTTCTCTACACTGATTAATATTATAAGTCACTATAGTTTGTCACTGAGTTGAACTGTGAAGGTAGTAATAGATGCATTCTGTCCATAAGAAATCATCCTTCACTGTGTTTTTATTTTTTATATGTTATTTTCTATACTGAATAGGCTGACCAGTGGTTATATATCGCCACTTATCTGGTGGTTGATGAATTCAAACTCCTCCCACCATAGACTAACACATCTGTGAAATTTCAGGCAGTGGAACAGGGGGTGGCTGGCTACAATGACTTCACGAGCACTTGCCCCTCAGTGTCCAAGAGAGTTAGTTAAAAATACTTCCAGTAGTTGGTAGGATAAAACCTGGAATACAAATAATCACAACCCCTTTATGGTCCAGCACTATTCTGTCCTTACATACAATGGACATAACAAACAGTGTCAGACATTGTGCTAACATATGCACAGGACAATTTACCTCACCACCAATCACAGCCAGTTCACTGTGACTACAATTTCCTTATAAATCCTAAGTTAGATTCCTTTGTCCATGATCTGCTTCCATACAATGATTTGGTATAGTATAAATGTACTAAGTAATATCTTGATCGATTCATTACAACAATTCCTGTCAATCCTTCCTTAGGTTCCTGATAAATGTCAGTCCTTTAAGAAATACTCTTTCAAATACATTATCAAACTTACAGTCGTATTTTTGCCATCATTCTCAATTATTCTACACTTTTCACAATGCTGGCTTTCGTCTCTAAAAGTCAACACATGCTTGCGTTTCAGCCGACAGCACATTCGTCCTGTAATATTTCTTAACACACGCTATGCACTTCCTAACACACCAGTGGATTAATCACAGCAAAAATACATAAATATATACATAGATATATATATATATAGTCATTCTTACCCTCAGGCAAAACATACATGCTGTTAATGGCATCTTATGTCTGCGCTACAGTTGCAGATGGCAAAGGTATATGACGATTACACGGTTACCGCTTCTTCTGTACAGCTTGAAGTTTTGAATTTTGTGGCCTCAATTTAGCCAAAGGCAGGGACTTATATACCAGCACCTCCTCCGTATCGGATGACATGGGGGAAAAAGGGTGTAAAGAATCTCAAAATGAGGCCTATTTTTGCCTACTGTTCAATTAGTAAAAACTAGTTTTTCAATTATCTTCTTTTATTTGTGGGGCGATTTTGGTCATCTAAAGCCTGAATTATACTGTGAATTATTCTGTATTGATCTATCTATTTATTAGTTAGTTTGCAAAATGCATTTTAATATATGCATGCTTTAACTAGCTAAGTTGGGACTAACCATGATGTAATGAAGCTCTTTCACTCGATATTTCTATCTTACAAGAACACTATTTGAGAAAGTTTTTACACCTACCTCTAAAGTAACATTCCCATTGTTTAATTATATACTCCTTTCCGGTGATACTTCTTTATTCTTTTCATAATTAAATATCCTTGTCCCATCTGTTACACAGAATAGGCTTCTATGTTTAAGCAAAGTACGTTTCCTAACACACAATAATAAGGGTGCGTTTTCATTGGCTATTGTATCAGAGAGTTCTCTACTTATGGCGTGTGGAATGGTCAGATTAGAAAACCGTGTTGTGAGACAGACTAGTATCACGACAGAGCTCCCCCATTTAAAAGCGTGAACCACCTCACTTGGTGGAGCTTTCCTGTCTGGATTTACAATCACGGTATTCTCCCAATAGGGGTTCAATCTGCCTCCCTTCTCTCCTGGTTTCCTGCAGGTGGGTCAATTCAAATAGGCACTATTCAAGAAATTTTCCCCAACGTTCTGCGATCCAGGGATATATACTGTATGTTGTGTTAATAAACAGCACAGGTGCTGCTGCCTGTCAAATGCTGATTATTAATCAATATTCACCATTACTCTTCTCTGAGTCTGTTCAATGACATGTCCAGAGGTGTTAGATGTTCCTCAAGGTTCCAATAGTTATGAGGATGTCACCTATAAAATTGGTGATAGCTGAGTTGTGTAAGGGACCCAGTAATTTCCTCATCATCCTGGATAAAACACTCGGAGCATTCTTCAATCCAAAAAGCAACATATGGAACTCATAGTGCTCCTCTGAAGTGTGAACAGCCAGCAATGGTCTGAGCTCAGGCTTGACTGGAATCTGGCAATACCCTTATCTAGATTCACTAGTGACTCTGTTACTGTAATTATTTCCCAAATCCAGGCAGAGTCTATTTTCACCAGGGGTTTTCTCAGCTAAACCTCACTGGCGAGATAAAATGATTCATATGGGGAAATGAATTTCCTGCACCAAGAAATCAATTCTCCCTGTAGCATTGCTATATAATATATATTCTCAATCCATGTCCAATGGACTGTGTATATGGGCCGACTAACTACCAGTGTTGCCGGTACCCTTTCTAATGCTAATTTAATAGCCATATAGTGATGTAGGCTGAGCTTTAGGCCAATTTCCCAATCTACCACTTCCAATTTTTCTGGGGTTATCCCTCAGTTTCGTTTTCAAAGTGTGCTGACTAACCACTCTGTTTTTAGCCAGTTCCAAGAATTCTGACAACATTGTGTCGGCACGGGATGGGTTGTTTCCCCTCGGTACAAGACGGAGAGTTGCCATGGTAACTGGTTTTATGGAAGACGGTTGGTGAAAAGGTGCCATCCTATCCACTCTGTCTACCTATTTATGTTTATTTTCAGGCCTATGTTCACCGGAATGCGTTCCTAGGTCCTGTTGAGTTTCCCAACTTGGGGATGTCACATTGCTACATTGTGCACAGGTGGTCACATACTGAAATATGTCTTCAGCAATACCTGGCCAATAATGATGCACTGAGGTCCGTTGACAAGTGGTACCAATTTTCTTATGTCCACCGTCTGAATCAACATGTGCTAGTTCCATAGCCTTGTCCCTATAACTCCATGGCAGTACTAACTGTCCATATCCACTTTGTCTTGCTCCAGCTTTCCTTTAAAGCAATCCATCTTTCAAATAGAACTGTCCTTTCTTGGGGGGGGGGGGGGGGTTATGGCTGTCTGGCAATTTACCAAAGCAAGGTTTTAATGTTTTATCTTTTGCTTGGGCCTGTCTCATCTTTTTAGGATGAGTATTTAGTGGTGTTCCCTCCTCCTTCCTGGGACTTGACCTGGTCTGGAGTGTTGCCATGATCACAGGTTTTATTGGGTTCCCTAGGAAAACATATCTCCTTCCTAACACCAGCGGGTAATTAGGATCATCACACACTGCTGCACTGATCACTCCTTCCACATAACGAGTTTTGACATTTATTCTGGCTATGGGAAGTGTCATGGTGGCTGTTCCTTTTAATGCCCCTTGTATCTCCACTTTTTCTGTGGTGTATTGATCAGGGTGCACCAAGAATGCACTCACAACTGAGTCATATTCCAATCCGGAATCATAAAGGCACTTGATAGTTGTACCATTACAAGTTACTTCTTCACAGATGGGGGGATGATGGAGATCTACCTGACTTGCTGTTGGTTCCTTCCTGCCCTTTTCCACTGTTATCATACATGCAGCGGGATATGGAGGGACTTTCCTACCACATTCAATTGTATTGTGGTTGTTCATTTTGCAAATTTTGCACCACTTATCTCCCTGTCTGTAGGGTTTCTTATCCTGTACCTGAGGGTTCCTGTTTCTATGATCAAATCTGGGTTTGTCATAGTCTTGTCTGTAACTGTGTTGTTGGTCCCTATTATCATACTCATCTTGGTTTGGGGGTGGCCTACTATTTTCTACCTGCTTCTTCCTAATTCCTGCTATCTCTTTCTGGGCTGCCTGATATCTCTCAGCAACTGTTAGAATCTCCCCCCGTCTCTCAGCACCTTGTTCCATGAGAAATTTTCTCATGTCTGAGGCATAGACTCTATCACTTGTTCCATCATGACCATTTTTTTAGGTCTTGACACTTTCCAAGATTAGTCTACTTCTCCAAGTAGGTTTCTAATCTTGCAGAGAATTTGTGGTATGTTTCTCCAGAAAGTAGCTTGGCAGTTCTGAATTTCTTCCTATAAAATTCTGAGTTCTTTTCATAGCGAACTAGCAATGCCTGTTTCAAGATGTCATAATCTTCTTGGTCCTCTCTGCCAATTTTGGTAAAAACTTCATAAGAGGCTCCTCTCAGCCCTTGTGATAACTTAAGGCTCCATTTCTCTATCTCTAGGCCATAGTTAGTAGCTAATCTCTCGTACCTACTTAAAAAAGACTCAATATAATCTTCTTTCTCCACAAATGGATCCAAGTGAAAATTCATGGCTCCATTTGAGGCGCTTTGACTTGCACTAGTGTCAGATGTAGTTGGACTACTTACATTTACTTGAACATTTCCTTGAAGTTCAAGCTCTTTCAGTCTCAACTCATGTTCCCTTTACAATCTCTTTTCCTCTTTTTCAGCCTCCCTTTCAGAAACATGCCTTCTCTCTTCAGCCTCTATTTGCCTTGCCTCCCTATCAGCTTCTATTTGAAGTTTCGTAGCCTCAGCTTCTATTTGTAACTTCTTAGCTTCAGCTTCTATCTGTAACTTCTTAGCTTCCCTATCAGCTTCTAGTTGTAATCT